>WIPJ01067769.1:35996-50802 GCA_018155075.1 Cassiopea andromeda
TATATATATATATATATATATATATATATATATATACACATATAGTGAAAAAGTATGACAGTATGGCAGTATGGTTGCAAAAAGACAAGATAACACAACCGATTTCGTGCACTTGGAACCGTAAAAGATGGAGATCTATGGTAACCAACCGTTGGCTATAATGGACCTCCATCTCTCGATTTGAAGCATGGCACAGAATGAATGAATGAATGAATGAATGAATGAATGAATGAATGAATGAATCAATGAATGAATGGTGAAAAGCAACAAATTAGAACTTAGTACAACCAGAATACCAATGTGATAATAAAGAGCAGAAAAAAGTGCTTTAAATATATAACCTATAGCAATTTTGCTACGTAACGGTAGTAGGGATGTAGACTTATGTTATGGTGCGTTACAGGAATGGAAAGGGTCTCCACAAAGGCAACATTCACGCTACGAAATGAGTGAACTAAACATTTTTATTGTAAGAAAAATGTCTATAAGACACATTTGAGAAACATTGGGAGGCTGAGCTTCAAATAGTAACTTGCAAAAACTTTTTTACTGGTAAATATTTGATCAAACTGGCAATAAAATGGAATGAGCATCCATGACATGCCTCACAAAACTTGAGCATCTTTTTCCTTGTATCACAATTGCCTAATCTGGGTTGTTATTTTCATTGAAATTGTCTAAATTTAAAAAGCATTTAAGGCTAAATTTAACGAAGAATAAAGAAAGACTCTTGCTGAAATCAGAAAGAAAAAGCCAGAAGTCCTATTGTTTACGTGCCAATATGCTACTTACACAGTGTGGTCCTGCCTTAACTATACGTTTCTGCGTTCGGCCCTCAAAGCAAAATGTCTTGGAAATGCCAGCTGTAGAAGCACATAAAAACGCGTTAAAATGCAAAATTGAGCAATCGAAGCCTACATACCCATGGCGGTGAAGGCGACATTGAACTGGCCAATGCTGTGGTTGTTGACAATGAAGGAAGAATGGAGCTGGTGTAATCATCAGATCCACAGTAACGGTAATTGCAACTCATGGCATATCGTTTGAAGTAGTAAACATAGAACGAGCCACAATTTTGCACCCAAACAGATGTCGACCTTGAGTAACAACTGCCATATCGTTGTGCAAAATAAACTGTCCTTTGAACCACTCCGTCGTAATAACTAGGCAAAGAACCACTCATCCAGCCACGATAGTAGCTACCACAACCATAATACCCTGTATTACAAACTTGTGATAATGTATTGCCAGCACTTCCAGTGAAACGATACCAACCGTGTAGACTTGCATCGCAATATCCAGTGTAGGAAGTATGATAATCGCCTTTTCGATCATAATCGCTCAGGGCCCTATACGAATAGCACCCGTCCTGGTGTAGGAAAGAAGTATGAAGAAGTTGCAATTTGCTTTCTAGCAAGCATCACATGTTTGCGAATGAGGCCCAATGATGTAACTTGCAATATTTACCATTGTTAAGTGAAGAGTATAGAGATAAAAATAAACACTAGATTGCGAGCTTCCCATTGGCGCCAGTGAATAAGAATGAGGCTGCTATGGCCACGGCTACCATTTTGAATGCATGACAAAAAAGTAGGCGATGAACTTACACAATGTAGATTATGCGAGAGGAAACTGCATGATATACTGAAAGAAGGAATGATTAACTCAAGCTTTTTGGGGATTTAATTCAAGTGAATGTAGAAGCAAGGTCTATGCGTTATCTTCAAATCTACAGAATTGAGATGCAGTTTTTTCTTGTCGTGAAGCCGCACAGGTAACCGTTAGGCCACTTCATGTTAAAAGGTTTTTAACTAAACTTATTTTATAAACCATTCAACCTAGGACTGAAGCTAAGAAAATCAGATATGTTTTTAGAGTGCATAACTCCTATCCAAATCCTGCCGATCGCACATTATATGTTTTTGAATAAATGCTAGTCAATCTCTCTGGTACCATACTTCATGAAACTTCGACAACACCTTCTTTACGTATCATTTGTCACGTAGCGGAGACAATACTGGCCCTCATACTATGATTTGCCGCATATTTTCAATCTTTCGGAAACAACTTTACGAAATATTATTGCATTTTGTTCCCGATGTGATGCTTCAACTTATTGTGATTTCTTTTTTTCTGATGAGTGACATTGAGTAAGTTGTCTGTATATAATTATGCTTATGTAGTGCACAATCAAAGGCTGTGGGCGCTGACAACCTGCCCATAGAAGTCTGGAAGTGCCTGGGAGAAGAGGGAACAACATTCCTATGTGAGATGCTGAACAAGATCTGCGAGGAGGAACACATACCCGAGGCATGGCGGAAGAGCTCACTCATCCCAATCTATAAGGATAAAGGAGACATCATGTCCTGTGGCAACTACCGAAGGATCAAGCTCATGAGCCACAGTATGAAATTGTATGAACGCATAATAGAAGGCAGGCTGAGAAGACTGGTCACTATCAGTGAAGAGAAGTTTGGATTCATGATAGGGAAGTCGACGACGGATACCATCTTTGCCCTGAGACAAGTACAAGAGAAGTATAGAGAAGGCCAAAAAGAACTGCACAGCATGTTCATCGATCTGGAGAAGGCCTATGAAAGAGTGCCACAGGAGGAACTGTACTGGTGCATGCGAGCAAAGAATGTCCCTGAGCAGCGCATTCGGGTAGTACAGGACATGTATATAGAAAGTGAGACTGTGGTGAAGTGCGTGGCAGGAACATCGGAACCGTTCAAAGTGGAAGTGGGGCTGCATCAGGGTTCAGCGCTGAGCCCATTCATGTTTGCCATCATCATGGACACCCTCACAGACGACATCAGGAAGGAGGCCCCATGGAACATGATGTTTGCAGACGATGTGGTCCTTTGCTGTGAGGAGACAGCGGGACTAGAAGATCTGGAGTGGCACAATGCTTTGGAGAAGAGAAGAATGAAGGTTTCGAGAGTAAAGACTGAGTACATGTGCCTTAGTGGAGTGCCAAGAGGAAGTGTGCAGATGCAAGACCAGCAGCTACCAGAAGTGAATGAGTTCAAGTACCTCGGAAGTACACTACAAACAGATGGAGGAGTGGAGGCTGAGATCAACAGAAGGATACAATCTGGATGGAATAACTGGAAGAAGATGTCTGGGGTGATGTGCGACAGAAGGATACCAGCCAAAGTAAAAGGAAAGATCCACCAGACAGTGATCCAGCCAACCTTGCTATATGGACTAGAGACGCTGTCCCAGACAAAGAAGGTAACAAAGAGACTGGAGGTGGCAGAAATGAAAATGTGCAGATAGGCGTGTGGCAAGACCAGAAGAGACAGAGAGCGAAATGAAAACATCCGGGAAAGAATGAAGGGGACGAGCATCGGAGTGAGATGCAGAAGAGCAAGGTTGAGATGGTTTGGTCATGTGAAGAGGAGGGAGGAGAGCTATGTTGGAAGAAGACTGTTGAGCATGGAACCACCTGGAAGGTGAGGAAGGGGACGCCCGAAGCAAAGATGGAAGGACACCATCAGCGCTGATATGCGTTCTGTTGGTGCGAGGGAGAAAGGCGTGGAAGACAGGGACATGGAAGGCGCTAGTATCTGCCGCAGCGACCCCATACTAACTGGGAGAAGCTTGAAGAAGAAGAAGTGCACAATCACAGGATTGTGATTCAAAGCACAGTGGTAAGTCAAGGATTTGATGACATTTTAAACAATAATACATTTATTTCAGAGGAAGCACTCCTTCATAACATTGAAAGCATGTATATCAAGACAGAACACAGTAGCCTATATAAAATAGCCAAAATTTTCATAACCAGTGCTGTAGATCTAGATTAATAACTAGGGGGAGCTCATTCTAGTTCCCAGTTTGAAACGGGTCAGGGGCGTAAAATCTATACCATTATTTAGACACTGGATATTACTATGCGATAGCTACATCTATAATTTGGTAATAGATTGAAAATAATACCATTCCAACAGTAATAAATGATGGATGAATTGTTCTCTTTGCCAACTATGAAAAATCTCAATTGATTGATACCAAATTATGTTTGTGCCAAGTGTAAAGCACAGTGGAGATAAATTCACCGATTTGCCAGAAGCTCCTAGTGCCACTGAAAATAGAGGCACACAATCCTCATATGGTATTTTACAACACAGAAATATTGTAGAAAAGAAGGGGACGAAGGATGGGGTCTGGGGGCTTGTCCCAAAAAAGTAT
This sequence comes from Cassiopea andromeda, assembly GCA_018155075.1. Classification (NCBI taxonomy): domain Eukaryota; kingdom Metazoa; phylum Cnidaria; class Scyphozoa; order Rhizostomeae; family Cassiopeidae; genus Cassiopea; species Cassiopea andromeda. The sequence goes on from WIPJ01067769.1 coordinate 40,194, forward strand.
TTTTAGAGCTACGCCCTCTGGAACAGTAGAAAACGTCCTTTGGAACATGGTATGAAAGATGTTGTCACCATTTATATCTGTTCCCATAGTGAAAACTAATCCTTTAACTTGAAAAAGAAATACAAAGAAGTTACGATGACCCTTGCTTTTGCTGTTGTATAGTCCAACGCTAGAAACAAGATCTCACGCTTGTTCCTCGAAAGAAAGATAGTTTACGGCAGAATGTGAATTGAGATTCCGATTTGGTAAGTCATTGTTATCATGCAAAGAGATTCAATTGCCCTACAAATTAAGCGGTGTTTTCTTTTGGGGAAGGGAGGGTTTCACACAATTTTCACTCCTGAAGAAGGTTGAAAAGTACCTTCTTTGGAAAAAAGATTGTTTAATGCTATGACAAAGTTGAACATAAAGGAAGCCTTTGGAAGAACTTCTCTTTAGAAAGTGTCATGGTGATGTTGATTATCCTGGGAACATGAACGAGAATCTCGTACGTAACCTTGTCATTTGTTGCTCTAAATTATTGTTTGTATGGAACAACTAGGGGGACTCTAGCCCCCCAAAATAAGAAAAAAATTACAAGGGGGATTAGCCCCCTGAGCCCCCAGCTCTACACCCCTCAAAATAGATTTTATTGTCATTTCAAAGCTCAAAATAAAAGATTATATTTGCTTATATAACAGCAAATTCTAATCATTATCTTATTAACTTTGAACTGAAGTAGTTACCCAGTTGTTGTTGAAAATATGCTCTCAATAACATCAAGGTTTTGTTGCACGATTTGATGATAGTAACCTCCTATACATGCATAATGTAATGCATGGATGTAGGAACCACGGATCACATGCCCCCACTTTTCACAATTTGTATATGAAATACCCCTGTTCAGTTTACTTAGTTGCTCTGTTGTGCTTGTTAAGGGTGCTCCTAAATGCATAAGCTTCCCCATTTTTTGAAGGCTTCCTGCATCTCTGGTGTGAAGTTGGGACATTCAACATGCAAAAATTGATCATGTTTACTCTTTTAGTAGCTAATATTTTTTACTACCTACTGTATTATTTTTTGTTGTAGTTATTTAGTATGTTGGGCACTAATCTTATATGATAATTCTATTATTTCTGCATATTGCACAGTCTGTGTGTATAACTTAAAGATAGTAAGCCCAGATACCTATTGTATTCCTTGCCAGCTACCTAAATGGCATGTACCATAGATTTCATCCTTAATAAGATGCCTACTGGATTCCAGCATCTTTCCTTAACTACGTTCATTTGACCAATCAATAAGTTACACTTCAAGGAAGTGAATGGAAAGGAAATTTATGCGTTGAAGAGAGTTCTATCTAAAAGAAATAGCAAAATTAGTGAATCGTAAATGTTCACCACACATGCAGCTTTACTTTGAGGTAGCGACTTAGCATGTATCCACAATTTAACCAATTTAATAAAAAAATTTTGTCAGGCACCTGTAATACGAATAAAGTGCTTTAGAATTTGCATTACTTGGATCTGTTCTAGGCGTTGGAGGTGCACGTCCATGCTACCTCAACATCCTACTTTTCGCAAAAAGAATAAAATATGCCGAAAGAACTGCTATCTAAATGCATTTACAATATAATGCACTTTCCAACGTCAAGCTTTTTATTCAGTGGCACTCAGACCACTTCCGATGTACACCGATAAAACTTGACAAGTTTTCCGTTTTCCAAAGGAATGGTTGCTGCAGCTATGCTTTTCAATACTTTCCTATGCTTAATCTAGGACCCATGCGTATACCAATATACCAATGAATAAACAACAAGGAAAAACCAGGAAAATGTGATGAGAACTGTCTTTCCGGGCTCATTCAGTATTGTGATGTACTGCACTAACAACAACAACAAAGACTTTTTGCTATGCATTCAAGAAGGCGATCATCGCCCATGGTTGCTTCAGGCGTGCACACTCAATTGTTTATTTTTATCTCTATTATGAAGAGATATATCTTCATACACCAACCAATCAATTAAAAGCAACTAAAGCTTTGATGGGAATTGAATAGGATAGACAAAATTCGTAAAATGGAACATCAAATGTAAAATGTAAAATAGAACATCGTTGACTACTACTTTTAATGCATAGCATTTATCACACGTGTGAATCAAGAAATACAAGCACTAAGTTTATATTCTGTCATATTTTAATAAATACTGGCAAATCGGACCACTTTAGAAGCCATAGTTACACTACAAAAAGAGTATCTTGAAATGTTAAAAAAGCAGAAATATCACGTACATCCATTTACTTGGGCTCTTGTTGGCACAGTATAGAAAAGCGCCAAAACTTTACGAAACTGCATTTTAATGTGATGTTTATGTAAATAGATGCTCTCTAAATAATTCTACGATGCTGTAATAAGTATAGTAATCAAATAATGTTTTCTCGTGTACTTACCACAGCAGGCGAGGCTTGGATAGAGAAAGAAGATGTATATGATAGTGCATCAGTACACTGTGGCTATAAAATGAATAGTTGGAAGCAAATGAAGCAAAGTACACACTGTTGCAACAAGAAGGAACTTCGACGCAAATACGCAAAATCTGCAAGATATCATTGCACAAGACACATGAAATAAAACCTTGATTAATGCTCAAACAAAGTATCACGAAATGAATTTGTTTGCACAAGTTTGCAATTTGCTATTGACAACATATTTTTGGAGAGTAAATACATGCTAGAATTTGAAGCATTTTATGATGTCATCGGAACAATCCTACTGTTGGCTACACAGCAACACTGCAAGATGGAAAAGCAGATTTTAATTGTATAAAAGGAACTCTTCATAGGTTCAGTTAAACAGATTCACTGTATGGAAGGCATAATTTCGTAATAAACCGAAGAACAGACACGACGAAAAGTAAAGTCATGATTCCAATATCAATTCATTGACAATTCCAGTATTAAGACATAATTAAGACACTTTCATACAAAGGCAGATCCATATTTGACCGTCCTATAAACACTTCGGGCCCAATCTCTGTGGTCGATCATCAATTTGAAGAAACAACGAAAGAAATTTACACCACTGATACATATCATCAATGGATGAATGACTGTCAAGTTTCAGTTCGAAAACGTCAATCACTTCCAGATTAACCATGTTGTTTATTCCATTTGTTAGTATAGCTGTAGCTATTGCTATGTTAACAAAAAGAAAGTCTCGTTAAGTGACGAAACTTACCGCAACTTACAATATTCGTGAAAAAAGCTTCATATTCATTTGCTAATAACTTCAAACATCTTCAGGGGACCAACCCCAAACTTCAACCTTAAATTTTTAGACATGTTATAGATATTTTGTGAATGTGTGGATGCATTCTAAGCTGAGGGACAATAGATACAGTTTGTGTTATCAACTATACTAAAGAAATTGCTAAAATTATGGAAACAGTTGGCATATTTAGAAAAAATGTATTCTATTTTTGAGTACAAATTTGCATGAAAACCTCTTTCAAGTAAAAATAAACCAAGTTTAAAGTTTGTATCTAACTTCAATCAAGTGCAGAATGAGACTTTGTACTTTTGTAAATCCAATATGGCCGTCGTAAGGGAACAATTGAGCAAATAGGCCCAAATGTTAAAAGGCCATAACTTTGAAAGGAGCATTGTTTTCGAACTGAAATTTGGCGGTTATTCATCGCTGGATGATATGCATCAGTTGTGTAAATATCAATCAAACTTGAAGGGATCGGATGTAAACGTTGTCCTTCTTTCATATGGAATAACTCTTCGTACTGCATATGAATGGCAAAACTGCTGACAAAAACCAGATAGATTGTTTTCTACATAATAATGAATTCCACATTGAAAATCTGACACATGGACTGGATATATAATTCCTTTAACTTTTTCCATCACCTGAGATTGTTACGTTTTCTATATACAGCTATATTTGTAAGCCTTACGTTACAAAGGTCATAATATGTTTTATAATACTTTCTGATCCAATTCAATTGAGAATAGAATCAACAATTATAGCAAGAATGGAAGCTACCTAGCTGCCAAGTCATCGGGTGAATAAGTAGGTGCAGTGAGAGAAACTGGGGCCTGGAGACTTGCCCCCAGAAATAATTTTTCAGAAGTATACTCTCTAAAACACTGGGAAAAAACCCATGCCTATCATGCTTGTCGTTCGTTCCTACAAATAACATGATTTATTTTAAAGTGAACATGGAATCAATACAGGAGAGGACTACAATCTTATCATTTTATAAGAATCAGTAAAATTGAGGCTCAGGCTGGCTGTTCATAATATTTCTCAAATTTTGAGGCGGAATTGTGCTTAATTTGTTCTTAACTTAGTAGCCTGTAGGCCACTTGGAAATACACGACAGACAATATACAAGGAAACATTGGATGTTTTCATTGATTGAGAGCCAACTATTATAACCAAGATGATGCTTCTTGCATAATAATGCTTTTCATTGAAAAACGCCTATAAAAATTATATATAGATAATGTTAGCATATGTTAGCAGTTTCACTAGGAGCAACTTTCAAAGAAAAACATTTTCATTACTGTCAACTCTCCTCAGGTTAACAAAGAAAGGACCTTTCATACCAATTTACAAGGGAAAAGCTTCTGCATCTTTTTCCAAAAATACATTTTACGACAAGGCTTCAACAGTGGTGGTTTCTAAATACTTTAACAAGGGGGCTCTACGTGGAACCACGCCCTTAATTTGGGTGTGAAATAGCTGCAACCACGCTCATATTTTTAAAGATGCAGATATGATAGCAATGCAAAACACTCTGGAATCAAGGTCAATACACTTTGAAAAGCAAGGCCAATGAAAGAAATTTTAGGGGGGCTGAGCCCCCAAAATGAACAGTAATTTTAACAAGGGGGACTCCGCTCCCTTCAGCCTCCCTTGTTAAAATCACCCCTGGGCTTCAGATTCAGCCTGGTTCTTAATTTGTTCTTAATTTTCCACCAAATTTCAGGCCCGTGTTCTTATACAATTATTCTTATAAAAAAACTGTTCAAGAAATGACCTAGCAGTGCGGCAGACTGGCTTTTTCTGGGAGGAGTTGCAAGCAACATGATAGTGTCTCCGTTACCAACAACTACAATGTTAATTAGTAATTGCTTCAGAGTCACTATGGCCACTATAGTTGAAAGAGCACCATTGACGATTGAATGTCTTGTTACAGTGCGACAATTGAAGCACTCAAACAACTTAGCTGCAGGAACAGAGGAAAATTTTGTAATGGACCAATCAACGAATTTGTTTACAAACAACAATTAGCCAATCAGGTGTCTCTATTTTAAACTAGTTTCTTCATTCCGCTATTTTTAGATGGAGTTTCAATAGGGAATGCCTTTGCTTACAACTTGTCCCCGGGCAAAAGTCACGCATTTAGATGGTTTGCTGATTGAGACAGAAGTAGGTGAGAACTGCGAAGTCCGAAATCGGAATTAAGTGGAGATGGGCCTTAAGTTGTACCACGAACAGTTTCAAAGATATTCGTCATGGAGCATCACCCAAGCATAATCTACTATCCAAGAAGTTCTTCACTGAGCTTCATTGCAATATCCAAAATCAAAACAAAGCCCATCTTGTGCAACGTAGAGCTAGAAATTCCTATCGGTTACTGAAATAAAACACTGTACCTCAGTGCTCACAACTAGGCAAGCTGTCACTACGAAAATGCTAGAAGTTTGGATTTCACATCAGTCGGTGTAAGTAACCTCAATCTTTGTACATTACTTTATGAAGTCCATATGAATAGAGAAAACACTTCCCAACTGAACTTTCTTTCATATGCTAAAGTCAAATTAGCACCAACGAAGCCAATGTTGAAAGTCTAGTGGGCCACGAGGAATTCGACAGAAATGCAAACATAAAGGTAAGACCAAAATTTCGTCCATATAGATAAGCGTGATTTTTACTGAGGAGCAAAAGTTGTAAGCGATGGGATTCCCTATAAAAGCACCGTTTCAAAATGGCAGAACGAAGAAACAAGGTCAACACAGAGACAACTGATTGTCTAATTATTTCTTGTAAGCAAATCCGTTAATTGGTCCAGTACAAAATTTACCTCTGTTAGCTGCAGGCAAAAACAAAATTACTCTCTAAATGCGAGCAACATTGAAATTGCCGTAGATATAAGCAGAAGGAGAGTCATAAACAAGCGAGAGGAGCGAGCGAAACAATTTCTAAGGTTAGACCTTCGAGAACATCAAAAAATGCATTTTTGGGAAGAAGGACAAATACTATATTTATCATTGATATCTAGTTAGTAAAGGAATGCCAGGTGCATGTTCTAAAATTGTTCAGAGGTACACTATCTAAAATGCCGAAAAGGAACACTTTACAGAACAAGAAAAAAAATTTGCTAAATGATGGGTTGCTAAACTATCAAATATCAACTGTACGTCAAAAATTTTACTCCCAGGAGTTTTCTGGGAGTTTTTACATTTTTCCAGGAGGTAAATTGCATTCCAGAAGTTCCTATGAGTATCCAGGAGTTTCCACGAGTAGTGGTGACTCTGAACATACGGAATCATTTCAACCAAAATCAAATGTACACTCTTTTGACAAATGTATTTGAATGGAAGCCAAATGCTGAGAAAAGATACTTTCTGCGTGTTTGTCTTTTGAAAAACTGTATATTTTAAAATTGATATTGATGAAACCATTTGTTGGGAGAATGTTAATAGCTTTCAGGAGACATTTATTTACTTCCAAAACTCCGACTACAACCGTTGTTGTTTTGTTTTGTAGGTTTCTGCCTATAATTAATCGCAATTTATTCGTCTCTACAATTAAATCAATAACATTTTGTAATTCGCCTGCTGCTCAAGCTTTAATCTTTTTGCAACTTCAACGCTGAAAAACTGAAAAATTTTGCTTTAGAGCTAAAAATAAAAAGGGGGAAAAGTGAAAATGAGATTCATTTCCTTTAAAAGAGTAATCTCTAATGGACTTTTATGCCAAAGGATTCGCACAACTTTGTACAGAGATGAAAAATGCTAATCTGGTCACTTGAAATTAGGGAAAATAGCATTTTTTGCTCATAGATTGGCATTTCGTTCGTAATTCTATAATTGATGTTTCCACACAATCTTTCCTACTTCGAGCTAGTCTAATTCACTTTCATCCGTTATTGTAATGCGTTAATATCTGAAATAAAACTATGTGTTGAGTCCAAATTCAACATTATTATGTCAACCAGTTCTTGGCATGAATTTTATGATTTTCTATTCCTCTGTACATGATACTAGTCTGTTATCTACTGATGATTTTGCTTTTCAATGGCGCTTTTTGCTATGGAGTTCACATGTGAAGATGACACAAGCTTTCGTGCAAAAGTTTTCGTGAAATTTATAGTTTTTCGATCTTCAGCATGATTTATGAAGCTTCAGATAGCCTCTCTAGTACTCTCGGGAAAGTACCAGACCATATAAAACAATTTCTACCTCCCCCCGAATATTCTCATCCCCCCGTTTATTCGGTAATGGAAAGTACGAACATCCTGTAAGCCATTCACTCTGTATTCTGTGACGCAAGTAATCTAAACCTGTTACTTTTGTCTTGCATTATTTTTGGTCGTAAATAATCGAAAACTTCATGTTAGCATACAGTGGTCTTAGAATTATGGCAAGTGCAGCAAATAGATTAACAATTGATGGTAATATTGTGAATGTTGAGGACCAGATTCCTATCGCGGTCGTTACAAACATTGATATAGATTCGTATGTCAAAAGGTATCATGCTTATCAGGATAAATGGACATCACAGATTGGCGAAAAACTTAAAAGTGCAATAGAATCTATAATATTATGGATAAGCATACCGGTTGCGTTTCAACAAACAATAACATTGTGGGTCATCTGCCAAATGGAACATGGGAAATTTGCGAAAACAATCTGGTTTCTTGAGAGCTGATCAGTACAGCTATTGTCATGCAGCTTTAAAATGGAAAACTGTAAACTTATGTGATGTTGATGGTATGCATGTCCCTTGTACATTGATGATAGAAAGATTAAAACGCTTTATTGTCAGACTGCAAGAACAGTTATCACTTACTTCATAAAACATTTTAAATTGTATTATGACACTGTCTTTGTAATCTGATAATTGTCATCTTCCGTTTAAACAGCTTTTTACTCGTATTTCTAATTTTCTCACATAACAGAAAACAAAAAAGTTCGAGAGAGTGAGCACTTTTCGTCCAGGGGATACAGAATACGCTTCGAAAAAGCGAACGTTCGAGATAGCGGGCAGTCGAATAAGCGGATGTCAACTGTGGTTGTAGTTCTTTCCTACATACTCAAGTCCCAGCTTTTGCGTCTTTGGTCACAATAATAAAGGCTTATCCAATCATAGCAGACTATTTGAAAGGTCACATGACCACCACTAGCACATGAATGTTGCCTCGAAAAGGTGGATTGTTTTTGAACAGGTTAAAGGTAGTTCATACGATGAACCGTAGATGAGCCGAGCCTATGGTAGCATTGGTTTAACACTGGCACGACCCTATGATGGTTTGATTCAGACGATGAACCTATTGTATTGTTATTGGCTTTAGTACCTTAAAGAAAACCGACAAGAAAGTTATAACACGCATGCGTATTCTAGAGTACAGAATACTTTTAAGATTATGAGAAGAACAACGGAATGAAACGTTTGGATATCATAAACAAATCGAATAGAACATAACATGTATGTGAACTCATATATTAGTTAATAAAGAACAGCTATTACCTAGTGAACGATTCTATCACGGCAATTTATTCTTGGTGTTTATTTTTAGTAATTAGATAATAGGATAAAACCAATCATTACGTATTAGGATAGTTTTAGAACGCCGTGTGCAAAGGTGATTGTATATAAGTTGCCATGGTGATTACGTAATAATGCTTAGCTTAGAGGGGGTGTTTATGATACGTAGGCAGTTATGAATTCGTACATAACGTAATTCTACTTGTATAGCGCATTACGTATATATCTAGAAATACGTTCAGAAATTATATAAAAGCGAGTAAGTTGTAACTATAGGGTGGCAAATGTGCAGAGCGCACATATGGTTGTAGACGGCGAACTACTGTCAAAATCAACTCTAGCTCAAGGAATCTATGTCAGTTGGTAGTCGATTTTATTATCGTGAATACAATCCTCTCAAGCAAGTCTACTTGTTTTTTCTACGCATAATTCTACCAAGTCGGAGACTAGGCTAACTAAGCTAGTGTCTGACACATGCGCACAGAACAATAGCGAGCAACGGGTTAGCAGGTACTTATGTTAACCGGAATTACGCCACACATATGTCAATTTTGACATGAACGTTTTTCGCATACGTCAACAAATACACCTCCCGATTACTAATTCTTTCCATACCCCTTTGTTTTTCCAACCCCTCTACGTTTTAATTTAGAGAGTATTAAAACACTTCTCAGAGAATCATTTTACTGCAGCTTGCAACCAAATAGAAACCCCGAACAGAAATGCAAAGAAAAGTTTAACAAATCGAAGTGCATATAAATAGATATGTTCGTGTAAAATAGTTGCTTCAAAAATCTGTGTTTTTTTTTATGTTCAAACCCACCAGTTTTCACTCCCATTTTATTCTAAACCCTCCTATTATTAAAAAATGAGCTTTCTTTTTTATCTTTCATTATTAGCAATTATATCGACTAAATCGTCGAGCATTTCGGTTGTCCACAGTTGGTCTGCATTCACATCAAAGTCACCTCCCTGCTCTTTCTTTGCCGCTTAGGCTTTGGCGCCATATCGCAATTTTCAGTATTTACTTTACTGCTGTCTTCCTGCAACTCACTTTCACCTTCCTGATTTTCTACCCAAAGTGAAGGATTTCGCTGAGGCGGATGATATACTGTCGTCTTCTGACTCGCTTTTATTAAACGTTTCCATTTTGAAAGAGGAAGCGTGCTTCCACACACCTGCGATCATTCCCCTCGCATTGATTAACACTAGTGCGCACGCTCTGATGAAGAAACTCAATGCTAAAATCCAGAACCAACGAGATATTGCATTGGTGCAGCAATGGATCGGCTCATCGTCTGAAACCAAGATGAACCATACATGATCCGCACGACCGAAGGGGATGAGCCCATGTTGAACTTATGAATGGGTCGAGCCAATGCATTGTTTTGGTTTCATACGTTGAACCGAAGATGAACTTAACTGCTCAAATTGCTAAAAGCATAGGTTCGGCTCATCTACGGCTCATCGTATGAACTACCTCTAAAGCGTGTGAACTTCCCTAATGGTTAAAGGATTTCACTCCAAGTCATTAGAACTGAGACTGAAAATCCGTTTTCGGCATGCTTAGGAATCTGGATATGTCTGCAGAATCGGTTATTCAAGTTTTCACAATTTCAGTTTGCCTCATCCGATTTCCTTGGTTTAAATACCAATTTATTTAGACTTCAACTGGCTCTTCACTTGTCTTCATGCTTCCTGGTTTGCTGCAAAATAAAATCCACCTAACCTCCACAATACCGGACAGGAAACGATTTAGTACGTGCCGAACTTCTTAGGCGAATATTTACTCTAACACGCGTGCAAGGCTATAAACTTAGGTGAGAATTCTCTCTCTCCCTCCCTC
>WIPJ01067769.1:72626-84323 GCA_018155075.1 Cassiopea andromeda
TCGGGGAGCCGTTGTGCGCAAGGCTGGAGGTAAGTGTGAAACTTTAAGCCGACATATTATTAAACTCTATCCTCTTGAAATTCCTTGCAGGTATGGTGAAGGGAAGGAGAGTGGTGAGGAAGGTGAGAAAGTAGGGACAGATGTAAAAAAGAGTGATGATGTCATAGGCCAGATAGACCCTGGAAGTGCAACCACACCCACCAGAACAACGTCGTCCCGTGCAGCTGCTAAGGACTCGCGATGGAAAACCAATCTTATGCTCGACTCCTGAGGGGGTCGAGGAGGGGGGTATGTGGTGATTCCACCGCGAAGGCGCAGCGCAGCGACTGAACCTTGTGAGTCACCAAATAAATGCTTAGTTAGGCAAAAAAAAAAAAATCTGTTAGTCATTGTAGAAAGTTCTAGAAACTTCATTTACGTAATATAGCTTAAATTTTATTGGACAATTTCTTGTATAACTAATTAGTAAACCATATTAGGAAAAACTTGTGCAAGTCATTTGATATGAAAAAACCATGCGGTTATGAGTCAGAGTAGTATCAAAATTGATGTTCGAGAAGCAGATACAGGTAGACTATGAACTTGTCTTTTTATTGAGTCTTTTCTGCATTGTGCTATAAGAAACGAATCAGAAGAGAGTAAAATCTCTACAAGCAACTCAATTATATATCTATATTCTGTTTTGTTGAACTTCGTTTATTTAGAGGGGGAGAAATGTAGTAGTACCCCCGTCATTCATCCTTTACACGCTTGTTTGCTTACCTTTATATCCATTACTGCTGTATATTGCTTTCATTCTCAGATAGTCGTTGTATCGAAAACTCAATCATAGTCTATCTATTTAGAGTGTCTTACACCCTTGCTTTTTGATGTCCTTTTGAGGCTGCGAATTCATAAAGTTGTACTGGTTGGGGATATCAACTTAGCATTTTTAAGTATTGAAGTTGATGAAAGGGATAGAAATGCACTTAGATACTTTTGGCTGGACTGCCTTGAAGATAAAGATGTGAAAAATCCAGTCATTTTTAGATCCCGTACAGTCATATTTGGAGCTGGACCTAGCCCATTCATTTTGTCAGGAGTGCTACAGCATCATATAAAGCAGTATGCAGAACAAGATCTGGTGTTTGCAGATAAACTACTGAAAGGGTTTTATGTGGATGATTTGGTCACTGGAACGCAGAGTTTAGAGGAAGCATTTGCATTATATGAAAAGACTATGTCAAGAATAAAAGAAGGAGGTTTTGGATGCTAAAATGGAAAAGCAACAAGGAAGAACTGAATGAAAGAACAGAAAAAGATCAAGTAGACTATTTACACTGCAAGACTACAGATAGCAAAGAAAAGGGAATTGAGAATGAAGGTGAGACTACTAGTTTTGTTCCGGAAAAAGCATTAAGTGATGGGGAGAACGTTTTTGGGGTTAATTGGAATACAGTATAGGATAAATTTTGGTTCGATTTGAAAGATATAGCTGTAAAAGACCAAGCAAACAATGCTCTTACAAAGAGAAGTATTTTTGAAAGTGCTAGCAAGTCTATATGATCCATTAGGTATACTCAGTCCTATCATGGCAGAGGCACAGATATTATTTCAAGAAATTTGAACGAAACTTACAAGCAGAGATGGTATCAGTGGTTAAAGGAGTTAGAAGAAGCAAACATAATTGAAGTAGAAAGATGTGTTTTAGGGCAAGCAGGAGAAGAATTAAAAGAATGGCACTTACACGGATTCTGCGATGCGAATGAAAAAGCCTATTGTTGTATGATTTTTCTGCACAATGTCACTGAGAAAGAGGAAAAGGTAACACTTCTTACTCCAAAAACACGTGTGACGCCATTGAAAAGTATGTTGATTCTCAGGTTAGAATTGATTGCAGCAAGACTATTAGCGCAAATGAAAGAAACAGTTGCTAGAGCATTGGAAAAAAGATAGAATTTTCTAGTACCAATTTATGGACAGACAGCATGACCACACTTTGGTGGATAATGGAGAGTGGAAACAGTACGTCAAGAATAGGGTCAATGAAATTCTTCAGAAAACTGAGGTGAAAGACTAGAGACACTGTCCAGGAAAACAAAATCCCGCAGACTTAGGATCGCGAGGAATGAAAGCAACTGAGGTAAAAGAAAGTAAGATTTGGTGGTCAGGACCAGTATGGATTAGTGATAGACAGAATTGGCCAGAGACAAATGAAGTTGCACAGACAGAATGTAATGTAATCGATTATTTATACACGAAAAAATAGCCTTTCAGCTACTAAACTATTACATATGCATATATGCACTTTACATAATATATTAAGAAAAAAAATAACAGGCATAATGGCAAGTAATACTAATATTGCTGCTTTTCCAGGGGGTCGTGTTCTCAGTTATTATTTTTGATCAGCCAATAGATATGCTTTCAATTTCTTTTTGAAGCATTTGAGAAATTAGGCCTCTCGTATATCAACAGGCATATCATTCTATAGTTTTAAAGCCGAGCATTTGAAGCCATTTTTTGCACGCTCCGTATTTAGTCTTTGGATTTGAAGATCATGGCAATTCCTTGTTTCATACTTTGAGTGGACTGATCTTAACTCAAATTTATCCCAAAAACTTTCAGGGCTTAACTTGTTTATAATCTTATACGTCATAACTAGTCGATCAAACGAGATTAGATTACTGACTTTCAGCCAATCACAGGACCAGTTATCTTTTACTCTAGCAGTGTCAATTATCAGCTGGGCTCTATTCTGCAATCTTTGGAGAGTTTCGATTTTTCTCGCTGGAAGATTTTGTTATAGAAGGTTTGCCGGTAGACGTGGAGTGACTGGATTGATTGTGTTGATAATGCTAAGACTTTTCACGCTGCAAATGGTTTGTAAGGAGGTTGATGGCTAGTGATGAGGCTTTGAGTTATTTTGAAAATCGTAAAGTTGAATGGAAATTTAATTTGTTAAGGGCCCCTTGGTGGGGAGGATTTTTTGAGAGAATGGTGGGATGTGTGGAGAGAACATTTTATAAGACCTTAAGAAATTCTAAACTATCAAGTTGTGAATTATATACTACGCTAATTGAAATAGAAGGAACGATAAACAATCGCCCACTGATGTACGCATATGATGAGACAAATGCGGAAATGTTGACACCTGCACATTTGATGTATGGATATCGACTTGATATGATCTCAGACAATCTGAAAAATGAAGAAGATGAGACTAGCATTCAGAAAAGACACAGATATTTGGCGAACAAACGATGACACTACTGGAATAGATGGAGAAACGAATATCTACCAAGTTTAAGAGAGCACCAATAAAAGAAGGACAATAAAAGTGCAAGGGCAGTACAAGTGGGAGATGTTGTGATTGTTGTGGACGAAAGCAAGCGGCCGAGAGGATGATGGAGATTGGGACACGTTACAAAAGTAATCAGTGGATCAGATGGAGTTGCAAGAGGTGAGACTGTGGGTGTCATTGTCGGCGGAGGGAGACGATTGCAGGTTGATAGACCTGTGCAAAAGTTGATTCCTTTAGAAGTCAATGCAATTGTTGCAGAACAAAAAGAAGATCAAGGTACTTCAGTGAAACAGAGAAGAAGAGCAGTAAAGATAGATGCAGATTGGCGAAGAAGACTAATGGACAACATGTTGGATCAGATAGACTGATCCAAGGAGGGAGTGTGTCGGATTAGAACGGCCCCAATATCAGTGATGTTATTTTTGGGATTTTGATTGACGTTTTGTTGAGTTAGAACAGTAGTGTAGTAATTTGATTCATATCACGAGGAGGGTTTATTTCGATCGTAAGATGGTGAAGGATAGAAGCTCATGGAAAGATTGATATAGAAATTTAAGGGTATTTATTCACATTTTGATAGGTTGGAATTATTTTTGACCGATTGATTGATAGGGGATGGATGATTGAGTAGAGATTTGAAATCGTTTAGTTGCTTATGTAGGATGGGATTTGATAGGATTGTGATTTAGGGATTGTTTAGGCTGTGTTTTTTTATTGTTTGTTGAGAAGTTAGATATCGAGCACATAAGAACTTTTAGGGTAGAGTTGATTGTAGATTTTAGCGATTTATATCTTTATGCTGAATTCAAAAAGATGAGTCCAGGCTTGAAAGTGGGCTTTTCAAAGTTTTATAGCCTGTGTCCAAAATGGTGTGTGACTGTCAGTTCATCAGGAGCTCATTCCGTATGTGTCTGTAAATGAGATCAAAACACCCAGCTTCTCGTTCATGCTGCAAATGTAAACAAATCATACAAAGAGTTCATATAGATGATGGTATGTAGCACTGAAAATAAGATGTGCATGATTCATCACCGCCCAAACTGTCCTGGAACGACAGCAATTAAAGAATATCTCCAAGGTGCATTAGAGTTAGATCTGGGAGAAGAAATAATTTTCAAAAGTGGCAAGGAACAGATAGGTCGATGCTTGTTTCCTCAGCAGCAATAGTTGAAGAATTCATTGAAATAATCCTTGAAGCTCTCAACAAACTGACAGGACATTGCTTCATAGCAAAGAGCCAAGCAAAGTACTTAAAAGAAAAAAAGATAAACCTTGACAGCACAAGATGCATCATCCTCCTAGACTTTGCTAAAAATTATCAATTCATTGTTCAAGATGAGATTCAAGGATTTCATAGGAACAAACTTAGTAGCACAATCCACCCTGTGGTAGTCTATTATAAAGACTTATATAATAGACTTAATAGACTTAATTATTATCATTAAGTCTATTATCCACCTTGAAAAGTCTTTCCTTTTGCACTATCTGTGATGACACGGAGCATGACACATGCTTTGTCCACCAAGTGCAGAAGAAAGTTTTAAGTTGCACCAAAAGAAAGTTTCCAAATTTGTAGCAAGTGGAATAATTTTCAGATGGCTGTACAGGACAATATAAGAATTTCAAAAATTTCCCTAATTTATGCCACCACAAACGTGATATTGGCTTAAAAGCTACATGGTCTTTCTTTACTACAAGCCATGGCAAGTCTACTTGTCTGCTTGGTCCAGTCTACATACACGAAACAATGAGCAAATCCTGTCAGCAGAAAGGATGTTTGATTTTTCCAATAGTGAGATCAATGGAATTCATTTCATTCTAATCAGGAAAGAAGAAATGGAAGATGTTAGGAAAACCTGGAAACTAAGACATAAAATGGGTAGCATAGTTCCAGGCACAAGAACCTATCACTGTTTCACACCTATCTCAACAGATGAGATTCAGTTCAAAAGGATCAATGCTGATGCAGAATTCAGCGGCTCTTTCAAGTTCATAGCTTCATCAACAGAAGGCATTGAAAGCAAAATTTCAGAAGTGAAAATAATAGACTTTGTTGCTTGCTATTATGATATGCATTGGTGGATTGGATTGTTAGAAAACATCAACAGAGAAAAGAAAGATTGCAAGATAAAGTTTATGCACCCACACGGTCCAGCTGCAAGTTTCTGTTGGCAAGTAATGGATGACATTTGCTGGGTACCTTTTGACAAACTTATTTGCAAAATTGAGGCACCAGAAACATTAACGGGAAGAACATACAAAATAAGAATTCAGGAGACCATGAAGATAATGACACTACTAAATCAGTAGACTATGAGGTAATAAATGTTAGTTTTAGTTTTCTGAAGTGCTTAAGAGAGCATGTATACCACCCGATTTGTGTAAAATTGTTACCCGAAACTGGCATCTTTTGCTATTTTTCTCAGCTTGATATTTCCTGGACCCTACATATACATAAGGTGAATCTCACTGGAAATAATTCCTAAAACATATACTTAAAAATATCCAAATTCCTATTTTCGTATCATTTTGCTGCATTTTGCAATTTTCACCTGAAATTCCGCATATTTTGGCTATTCAAGAAACTGAAAATTATGCATGCTGTAACATATTGCAGTAAACAGACGAAGCATCATCATATAGACCAAAGTGTGTGGTAACATGGATTTATGGGAAATCTTCATATGTTACAGCATACACAATGCGACACATACAAAGTAAAGATCCTGCTACTCTAGGGGCCGTTCATTTAACCAAAAGGGTTGGTACCGAAGAGAATTGGCTGGATAAAAACAATTAACTAATAGAACAAGGCAGTGCAAATACATTGCAAGGCTTAGTATGACTATTTTTTGGGCAAGAAATAATTTCTCTTCGGCACTAACAACTCTGTAGGTAATAAGTAGTCCATTAGGGACTGTGAATGAAGTGGCACATGTAGCCAAGCTCTGCATATACAAAGAATTTGATATGCAGCAGAAACCTCTTCGATGCAAGCTTACCTAGACTAATGAGTTACTCCGCCATGCAACAAGAAAGCGTTAAAATTAATGGATTTAGAAGATCGAAACTACTTAGCAAAGCATAAGAATATTATCTGTAGTCTCGCTATTAAATTCCCAATCATATAGTGTAGCTTGAAGTCATAGGCACCGACTTTTAATTTTCTGAGGGAGGGGGGTCAAAATAATTAGAAAAGTTACAAAATTGCCCTACCATGAATATACTTAACAGTTATATAATAAATAATATATCTTACTGAAGATAAAAAAAGAAAAAGCTATCCAAACAAACTGAACAGATATATAGATGTGTAACAGAAGTGTCAATGTTGTATCATTATCTTGGAATTTTGTGATTTGGCAACCAAAAAGTGTTCTTTCTCATGATTTTCAGGAGAGGTTCAGTTCCCTTGTAGCATTGCCCAGAGGTGGCTCAAGCCCCCAAGTCCCCACGTAGTCGGCGCCTATGCTTGAAATACAAAGAGCTTGTAATCACCCAGGTATAAAAACAGCCTCCAATTCTGTTCACTAAAAAAGAAGATACATGTACATCCTATAGAGTGTTATCTGATGCTGGTGCATCAAGTTTCTGCTGACTGTAGGTGCCGTAGGTGTTTTGAACAAATAATTCATTGGTTCTTTTAGGTCCTTCCAACTCAAAGCCTTGCTCATTATCAACTTTGCTGAGAATTCCACAACCTTCGAGTACACGTGTGTATATAAAAGAAACCAATATCAGCGTAATCAATGAAACTACCATTGCCAGAGTGCGAAATGGGAAAAGTTGTTGCTCCAGATCGTTATCATATAAAGGGTATTTAATGTAGGGGTGCAAACCAATCAATTTTTCTCCTCCACCAAGTCTAAGAATGAGGCCAACAAGAAAAGCAGCGAGAGATCCACAGGTGTTTACAAATGGCACGTAAATGGCACAAAGAAGCTGGGGGAATAAAATGACGTAAACAAGGTCAGAACACAAAGCCCACAAACCGTAAATGCTCTTAATGGTCAATGCCATCACAGTTGAAAGTGCACCAACAAGAAATATGCTTACTCGAATAACCCAGATAAGCTCCTTGTCAGATGCCTAGAAGATAAATAAAATGACTTCAATCTGAAATCAAGATTTCACATGAAAAGATGAAAAGAAGGCCTTTCTCGCAAACCTTTTTGTAAGGGCTTTCCCATAGCAAGACTCTAGGGATGAGCTCTATTTTCGGATACGGCAGTCTAAAGCTCAAAATCTGCTTGGGCGCAATGTTTGCTTGAATTTACCGTAAGTATAAGTAATCATTAGGTCAAGAATATTTGACATGCAACAAATTCAGGATGACATTTCTAGTAATAACAAAACCAAAAGAAAAAACCTCAAAAATTTCTCAAAAATAATAAATGACAGCGTACAGCTGTTTTTCTACACTAAGTTGGTTTGGAATAGCCTGGAACAGACTCGACTGGTTTACTTTACAGCAGATTAGTTGAGCTTCAAAAAAACGAATTTGAATTTGGTTTATAGGAAAATAGTAATCGACTGCTAAAAGAGTTCAGAAAGGTTAGTACTGGATGTTTAGGACCAAAGTAAGTGTATAAGTGTCTAAAATGCAATTATCTGTGTGCAAGAAGCCATGGATTAGTTATATTAGTTTTCCTGAAATAGTTCAATTTATGTTCTTTACTAAGGTTTAGCATCATTTTAGGTGTGAATAGGACTTTTTCACTTTCTCTAATGTGCATGCGCCAATATTGGAATTAAAAAATTTTTTTCTAAGGAAATCTTAAGAAAGTTTTGATACTGCAATCGTAAAAAAAGTAAAGAAAGTTTCAGTGCAGGACCTCAAGAAAACTTTCTTATAAAATAAACAACGTGCATTAAAGAACATGCTTAAATCCATCAAAAACCCCGTGCAAAATAGATTATCCTTGTCTGCAAAATACACTTCTAACACCTTCAAACATTACTTTCACTCACCTTAGGCCTAAATATAAGCTTATAAATGTTGTAACTGAACATGGAGCTCGCTGAAAGAACAGAAGAGTCAGCGGAGGACATGACTGCAGCAGAAATTGCACCCAAACCAAAAAAGGAGACCCATTTAGGAGTAAGGTACTGCAGGACCAAAGGAAGTACGAGTCTTGTATCAGATATTGTTGTGTTGTCCTTTGTTAACGTGCTTGGAGATGCTTGGGTCCAATCTAAAATAATTTCAAAAACAGTCTATACGCTGGAAAAACAAGAAAAGAGCTGAAAAAACCGCAACAAAAGGTACATTCTAATATCAGCTTTCTGCAATGAAACAGATAGTGAGATTGCAATTATTATTTGAAACTCAGTCTGCCCATGTTTCTTAACTTTTGCCTAATTACAGCTTCATGTTTCTTATAAGAAAAAACGTGTAGACAATTTCCAATATCCTTCTGTCACTTAGAACAATGAACAATAAATACATTCTAAGCAAAGACGTAGGAAGCATTCAAAGAATGGGGGGCACATGCATTCAAGGGCACCCTTACTAGCAACAAAGGGCACTATGTAAGCTGAAAAGGGGCAACTTAAATACGAAATTGTGAAAAAGTGGGGGCACGTGTCTCCTGTTTCCTATTTCCTTGATTCTAAGTAAAGCTTACAGTACAAACGTAAAACAAGGCAAATCGGTGGATGAGGTACTACACACTTTTCCTATAAGAATAAAATTCATTAGAGAATTAAGGCTCAAAATCGCTGAAATTTAAGAATAATTCAAGAACAATGCAAGGTTCAAGCTCACTTAAGACTTAGAAGTTTTGTATATTCGAGTCGTAATACTGCTTTTTGATCAACTTTGCATTATTGATACAATATTTACTATTCTACCCCACTTTTACTCAGCCTTATGATGAATTAATACATAAACAAAGATTCAAATACATTCCTTTGATCCTCAGGCGTAGTTAAACTTTTGATATTCAAGAATAAGTTACTGCAGGAAAGTACTTTTTCAAATAAAGCTCTGCTTAGATCATTTTCAAACTTGTGAAAACATTTTGTAGATTAATTTAAATAGCATTGACCTCCTTATTCACCGAAACAAGATAAACTATCAAATTGCACCATATCCAAATTAGCATGTCTCGATCACTTGATTCAATGACAGCGCGACACTGAATCAAAGAGTTCTTTGATATATTTTTTGTCTGTTTTCTAAGTCCCAATCGTGTTGCAAATCTATTGATAATCTCTACATAAATCTTGCTTTGATAGACACCAATTCTACTACCAAGGGCTGAATTACCTAGCCAAAAATCGTAGAAATTTTCTTTTCCATTAAAGACAACTGAATTAGATAGCCAAGAACAGCAGAAATTAATTCTATCTCTCTATTTTGATAGCTTACAGCACTTAACTAAAAGTTTCTCTATTTGAGATGAGGCCTCAACTCACTGCATGCCATCTTACTAAAGAGGATTTATGGGTCACTCACCCGTTACGTGACGCTAAATTTATCGTTTTTGAGAACCCCTTTCCCCTTTTGTAACGATCTGTGCTACAGCCCTCTATATAAATTAAACAATAACGTAACAACTCACTGTATCCTCCCTCCCCCCCTAGAGGCGATACAAAACGGGTGGATGATCCCTTAAATATCACTCCTATGTACAGAAACTAGGTAATTCTGGTCAAAGAGTAACCTAAAATCAACTTGATGCCAATACGCCGCATACTTTACGATTGACAATTAAAAAGCAAATGATTCGGTAGCCCACTGGAGCTAATAAAGGGATAAAATTGATAAATGAATTTACATATTCTAAATTTTTCTGCTTTCGAGCATAAGATTATTTCTAAACTATTTCTAAGTGCCAAAGCGTAGCTTCGCCTGAAAATCAAAGGAATATATTCGAATTTTTGTTGATATCTTAATTTTTCATAAAGCAAAACAAAAGTGGAGCAGAACAACAAATATTGTATCTAAAGTATAAAAGATAATCCAAAAGCAGTAGTTCATATCAAATATACAAAAATACTAAGTTTTGAATTACTCTCTTTAAAGTTATTAGAATTAGTCTACAAAAGAAATACTCTAAAATTTCAGCGAGCCTAGTCCTGAAAACGAAGCACAAAACTATACCTGTAGATTTTGCAATAGCACCAATCAGTACGGCTGGCACGGCCATAAAAATACATCCAAATGCAGCTGTGATGGACAATATCTGAGCTCGTTTTGCTGATTTTGAAGACAAGACGCGCTGAAAATAAACTTGCCATGGGACACCACCAAAGCACTGAAAAGTATAAGCATTATGCCTATTAGAAAAGTTATGTATCTGAAATCAGTGAAATTTTTCTGAAAAATAGTAAAGCTCATGGTAATACTGGAATTCTGCAAAAGAAATAACCTGGTAAATAAGGTGGCCAATATTCTTTTTCAAGCTACTACATGAAGAAGGTGTAAAATGGTCCTGTACGTGTCTTTGGGTTTCGTATATAGTCATTCAAAAGCTGTGGCTATTAACCATTTTGGAAAATTTTCTGTATTTATAATCAAAGGCCGCCTTTTCTGATGTCTTCTCTTAGGCAAAAAACAAGTTGAAATACCGGATGCGTAACACTCAGGCATCTGCAAGCTTCAAATTGATTCATCTAGTTCATCACACCAGGTCTCTAGCCAAGTATTTCTGCATTGTTATGCGGTTGCAGCTTAAAATCGGGTGAGGGCTACAAGCCACTTATCTCTTAAAAAAAGACTGGATCGAGCATCTATCCAAAACTGGGAGACAGCCGTCGTCCTGAAAGGGTAAGGCCCATAGACACGTACAGTTCAAGTTCAAGTAGAGGATATGGCGATTGCCTGCTAGGAACGTGATCTTCTCTGTCATGAACGATTTTGAGCCTAGACGTACAGCGACTAACAATACATCTACTTACGAATGAAATGCATGAAGAAACTACTTCTATAGTGCGCTGCCTTCATCCCCACTGCCCTCACTATCACTACAATTAGCAGAATTACCATCAGTGTTTCATTTACAACGCTTTGTGTAACTGAAAGGATACCACTTAGCTCTATTTGCCAGCCATCAGCATTGAAATCAATCAAAACCTCCCGTGCTTTGGGACTCACCATCATGGCTGCAGCTTGCCTCTACACCATTGCTCAAGAACTATAGGCTGCGCGACCCAGTCATTTTAGAGATCAGTGGTTATAAGCGAGCAAGTATGGTAGATATCTGGTGTGAGCCACAGAAGAGAAAAGATCTTATGGTCGTCCACATCCTTCCCCAAAATATGCAGCTGACCAAAAGGTTATTCAAGAATTGAAAATACTCCAAGTAGTCATATATATATATGGTATATATATATGGTAAATATATATATATTTATATATATATGGTATATATATATATATATACATAATATATATATATATACATAAT
>WIPJ01067769.1:97783-111251 GCA_018155075.1 Cassiopea andromeda
ATATATATATATATATATATATATATATATAATATATATATATAAATGCTAGCTCTAGCTCCCCGTTAGAAGGTGAAAAGCAAGTCTTTTCGGACATTTTTGGCATATATGGTACGCTTCAACCCCTCGTCAGAAGACATAGCCATCCGTCGAAATTTTCTGGCGCCACCCCTGAAGATTTACGGGTGCAGACTCCCTTGAATGCTAAAATATTGGGAATTTTTCTAAAGTTCTTTACTATGCTCAAGATTTGTAGACTCATTTCAATATTTTTCCACATTGAAAAATAATGCTATAGCCTGGCAAGATCTTGATGTTCCGTGGAATATCAAGGACTGAAATGGGAATATTTTGCACAATTCCAATGGGCGTGGTCTCACAAAATCAGTTTTGAGACCGCCCTGCTAAAACGTTAATACTAAACCCCTGGTTAAAATATACTTCACTATACGCCTAATATGGGAGAGCCAGCTATTTCCAAAATCAGCTCCTGTCACACAAAGGAGAACTGTCCACTTTCAAATGTAAACATAGCTGAAACTTCTCTGGTGAGCAACGTTCTCCAAGTCACGAAAACAAAGGGAATAGGTAACGCAAAACTGCGGCTAAAACCACGTATACTGAAATGCCTTGATTAAACGCTCCCTTTAAAAAGCGTTCCACCCGAAAAGGGCCCAATCTTCTGTTGCAAAACAACAGGGCTCATTGACATTTCTGGCAACTTTTGTTCTGGCGTTTAATTACGGAAAAAGGAAGGTAAATCAGCAGAGATGCAATAGCATTCTAACCTTGTTTTCAAACATATCAATGTCAATGATTTTTCTTTTCTTCAAGCTTTTGCACCAAACGTACTGCAAATTTAATGTAATTTGCCACTGCTGAGTAACCTGGCTAACAGTGGCGGTTTTTCAAGAAATTCAGGGGGCAAAGGGGCTGAATTTGCCGAGTACTTTAGAAGAAGCACGTGTGCTCGAGAAATACATGGGAATGTTTGTCGATTACACGTATTTTTCATGAGAAACGGTGAACAAGAAAATTGCGGCTCAAGCAAGAAAGTGACTTTTATATTAAAAACTCGTGTATTTGGCCTTTGGGTTCATAACTTCTGCTGAAAATTTGCTGAATCACTGGCGCCTGGGGAGGGGGCACTCAGACTTTAAGTTTTTCTTTTCTCGCTATCTATTGTCTTTTATTGTATTTTATGAGATCGATTTGAATACATAAGCGCCCCCTCGAATAAGCGCACATTCTTTCAATTCAAAAATTTTATAAGCGCCAGGGTGCTTAATCACGGCGTAACGGTACTTGTATTCCATCCAATGTAGAAACATTACACCTGGATATAAACATTTAGACTCGCAACGTGTGCAAAACTGATGTACTAAAATGCTTGCGTGCAACTAACGTGTCAAGTGCACGCTGATTACTGCATTCGTGCTCGCCCCAGTCTTTTTTCTTCGTAAATACTTCGTAGGTATATTTTCTGCTTAATTACGTTAGTCAGTAGTGCTTAGGCTGAAAGAAAAATGTTCACAATAAATTTTGATTACAGTGAATTAACTCAACTCTGACACTAAAATACATCGATGCCAAAAATCTATGTACAAAAGAAGGTGAAACACAGGGTGGGTAGAAAATTAACTACTGGAGAGTGACTTCACGCTCGAAGGCCTCGTTGTTGCCTCAGAATATCATTAAATCGCTTGGTTTCTAACTGGTATAATTGGTTCTGATCTATTTCTTCGCGTCCAGGATGCCATAGATCAGATAGGATTCGTTCCATGTTTGTAGCTCTAACAGTGTATGAGGGTATCACAGCTTTGTTGAGCTAAAATTGAAAAATATTACCAAATGACATTTTGGCTAGCTAGGCAGCAAAGAATCTTATTTTGTTACACAATAATCGTGCATTCGTTCGCCTGCATTAAACAGACTGACAGACGAGAAACAAAACCATGCCCCAGTGAAACAACATTTAGCAAAAATTGCAGGTCGAACCATCTCCATACGCCTATAAATTTCATCTCAATGGAGAACTGGTGCTCCCAAACCATAGATGATGTCAAATAAGTGATTTTGCTTGATTTAATCTCTTTCATAAACTTCCAAGCTTGCAATCAAAAGCAAGCGAGCTTTTTATAAGAGACTGCTTGATAACGGCAATTTTCTGAAGCTTTCATGAAATAAAATTTGGCACTTTTTCACCATCTACCTTCAAGTATTATCAAGGATTCACATTATTTGCAACTACACATCTACCTCTAAATAACTAATTTTGACAAAGTCATGTATCTGTAAGTTTAAACAAATGAGAGACTGTTGTAATTGGTGGTATTGTATAGAGCTGTCTTTTCAACTGCAACATCTACAACCTGGAAGCTTATTACTCATCAAAAATTTCAGAGGGAATCTGTTTGGCTTGGCAATAAGACTTATAGTTCGAGGCCATAAAGAAAGTTGCACCTTTTAAACTTCAAACTAACATCTCAGAATAGTTTATGGTTTGGACCTACCTGCAATGTATCTCGAAGATCGAACGTCGATATTGGTGTTAATGTATCCAATCGGTGTTTATTTGAAGCGAGCATAAGCATTGCAGTGGCTTCTGCTTCCTCAGTGTTGTGAATTGTGTCTGCTGAGCTGCTGAATGAGGATAAAAACTCTCTTTCAGTTCAAGTGCAATGAGTATCAGATGTACACAGTAGGGCCTCAAAGCATGACTACAACCGAAAAGGGAAATTGGAATGCCAAAGCTTTGAGCGTATGCTAAACAGAGACAAGAAACTGAGACAGAAACAGAAACAGAGACATATACTTAAAACAGAGACAAGGCCAGTCGTTCTCAACCACGGTCCACATTAATCCCATGGGTGGGTCCATGAAGTATTCAGGGCGATCCACAAGCATGCTTCAGCAATTTGGGGGTCTGCATTGATATATTGATGCTCCAAGAAGCAAGTTCAATTCAGAGCAGGTTTTAATAATAAAAATAATACTTCCTTTGCAATTTACATCATATTGAAATAAGTAGAGGACATATGTCAATGATTCTTTCTCATTCTCCTTCATATGTCTTCTTTCCTATCTACGTATTCATGCATTTCGTTCAGAAAATCAGCATCTTTTTTCAAACCCAACACGACTAAATAAATGTTCTATAGTCGTTAATTGTAGAATAATGTACTTGCATTAGATCAACTTATCGGCCCTCTTTACGACGGCCCTAATTAACGCCTGCCACTTTTACGCTGGCCTTAATTTCTTCAGCTAAAAATCTGCTCCACCATCATCTTCATTTAGGGCCATGCTGTACACAACTCAAAGCGCAAGGAAAGAACAATTGATGATGGGTATTTTATGCACTTCTGCGTCATTTTCTTCATTTGTACAAAAAAGCTGACTCATTTGTTAATTACAACCATATTGCTGCTTTCCAGATTTTCCTTTTCATTATTCTTAAGGGATCTTCGTCTATTACGCATTATTCCTCCTCCTGTTCATCAAAATTTAACTTCCCCGTTATCATTATACAATTGTTTTGTCTGAATTTACTAGTTGAAAAATAACATCATCGTTTTTACCATCTATTTCCTTACTCATATATCCCCTCAACTTTTTGTTAGCGTGCTCTCCAATAGCTATGAAAGAGTCTACAGAAAAACTAAAGTACAAAAGGGTTCTATGGGTTCAAAAAGGTTGAAAAACACTGGACTAGGCAAAGATGGTCACCTAAATGAGCTTGACCATTATGCAACAAAATATGATGAAAGGATGTGCAACTTTGAGCAGAGAACACTCTGGGGCGGAATGGAGGGAGAGGTTAACGGAATTGCCAATTATATTCAGCTGTAGCACTACTCCATCAAGTCATTTTACAAAGTACATCTGAGCCAGGAAATAACATGCGCCAAACATGACTAATGATATTACTTCTAATCGTCTTTCTTGTTTTCCATGTATACCTTGGGACAACGTGAGAAAATTGGTTCAAATTTGGAATTTTTGACACTGAGTTGTTATTAAAAAATCCTTGCAGCTGCCACCATAATCTACAGCAACTGCAAGTTCTTTTGCGCTTTAAACTTCTAAATGCAGCATTGACCTGGTAGTATTCGTGGATCACTCTCAAATTTAATCCATCTCAGTTTGAATCATACAGAAAAGAAGCCATGCCCAAAGACAAGCCTTACCTTTAGAATAATGGTTCTATACAGCCCATTTATAAACCAAAAAATGTCAATGATCTGTGGATGGCAAGACCATGCAGCTACCGCACAATATAATCACTAATAATGATTACTAATATTATATAAACAAAGAAAGAGCATCCGTGACCTAACAGTAGTGCATTCTACTCAGACCAACGTGGTCCTGGGTTCGAGGCCATCCGCAGGCCATTGGTGACATTAGGAAGGGCATCCGGTCCTAAATGCTCGCATCAGAACTAAAGTCCTCATAGAGGCACCCTCCAAACCCTGAAGGAATTGGAGAAACGGAGGTAAAATCGAATAATCGAGTATATATACAAAGAAAAACCTTTTGAAGACATTGTTGCTAATAAAGGCTTCGTAAACACACATTGAATTGAAGGTACTAAACCCTGTCCATTCTACCACCATACAAACAAAAGTGAAGGCATCCCAGTTCATCAGTGATATCTAAAGAGAGCCTAACTTCGTGAAAACAATCTAGAATCTACAATGAGGCTTTTATATTCCAAACTTCATATGCAATGTGATGGCACACAATTACGACAAGATGTGCGATGAGAATTTACTAAGATCAAAATTGTAATACGGTTATTTTTAGGTTCTATTTTTGGTTTAGTTTTTCGTGCAGATAGTTCATCGCTTGCAGCTTTATTTAGTCATTTATAATTAGTTCTTAATCAGATTTCCGCTCGCTAAGCTAATGAGTATTATTTTAGTTTGTTCAGTTGCCACCGTTGTGTAATTAGACTTTATAATCACATGATGATTTAGCCATAGGCAAGCATTATGTATGGAGACCACTAAGCACTCCGCTCTAATGTATAAATTTGGCATCCGGCATTAGAGAAGAGGTTGGAGTTGTTCAGTCATACATAGAATCAGCTAGAAGGTTAATTAGAGTTCAACTTTGAGAAAAATTTAGCGCTAGGAGAGCCTACACGTGGTGCTTATAAAAGTCCCGTAGCATTGCTTAGTAATGAGTAGCATTGGTTTTAAATGAATAAGTGTTTGGAAATAGAAGTATTGAGTTGTGTTTCTCTACCAATCCTGCCGTAAACGAAAGAAAGGTTTACAAAATAGGGAAAAGTGAATTGAAGAGAAACAGTACTAAAAATTCTACAGTTGGCTCCTACCTCTCTTTTGATGCTTCTTTAGAGGACAAAGTATCAGTGCCAAATGAACTTTTGAACTGATTGTCTCGTAATTTGTAGGGCTTTCGTCTTGCTACGCAAGCTGTTAAGATATTCTTCAAATGCGCCTGAAAAGTAAAATATGGAATCAACCAACACTGCCATATCGCTCTTGTGCACTACTAAAAAGGGCAGATAGATCCCTGTATAAACAGAATTATACACAATTCAAAACTGGCTACCAGAGTTGCTTCAAACAATATTAATGCGGTAGATCTAGAATGCACTCTTTAAGCGAAGATTAAGTGGAATGTAATAACCACCCAACAGATATAATAGTGGGGTAATACGTCAATAAATTGGTTGTAATAATAGTGTCGGGAATCCCCTATTGCGCCTGCGTCGTTTCTATTAATCATTATTGTTTACAAGTTGCGCATGAAGCTTATTCATTTAGTTTACATAAGTAGATATTACATCGAGTCTCACTATCAGACTCAAGATAGGAAAATTAGTAATTGTTTTTGTAGCGTTTTAGATAAACAAGTAGTCACAAGGATGCAACTACTCAGATATTTTTCTTAGTTTTTATTGGATACAGTAATCTCAAAATTTGATTCCTATTCGTTGTACTATTTTCATAATTCCTCAATTATGACTACATAAAACACAACATAATCTTAACAGATATTAGAGTACAAGAGTAACAGAATAGCATTACGAAGAGTTGTACGAAGTAGTACGATAGAGTACGAGAAGGAGAGATTCTCGTAATAGTGCATGTCCGTTTCTGATAGAAAGAGAATTGTGAAAACGTACACTGCCCTTTCTCCGGAGTCATTCTATTCATTTATTCTTGAATTAGCGTTTGATTAGGACATTGAGTTCCTACAAATAGCACCATATATCCATACACTCATTTTTTATAAGAACCAGTAAAATTGTGGCTCAGGCTGGCTGTTCTTAATTTTTTCCAAAATTTTGAGGCTGAACTACGCTAATTGAGGTGAACCCAATTTAGACACTAGATAATATATACAGTAACATTGGATGTTTTGCTTGATTGAGAGCCCATTGGCATTTGGCCAAATGTTACATCCATTGTGGTTTCTCTTGGATATCAATATTCTTTCTTGACAAAAGCCCTTAAAAAATTATAAATATACCATGCTAGCACAGTAACTAGTTTCGCCAAGGGCAGCTAGCTTACGACAATGAAAGAGAATTGACAAAGATGTCGGTTCCCATAAGGCAAGCAAGGACTAAACATTTCATGTGAATATTTTATTGGAAAGCGTGTGAATCGTTGTCCAAAAATATATTTTACGACCTTGCCTCAGCCAACTCCACGTCGGAGATTTTAGGGCCTATGTACATGATATGAACCTTGGTCTCAACCTTAGCTTGTTCTTAATTTCCCATCAATTTTAATGCTTGCATTCTTGTGAATCTGTTTTTTCATATAAAAAGGAGTGAATGTTTAATACAAAAGTATAAATGATTGTGATACTAACAACTGAACTAACGCAATTACATCTGTAGATGAACAAATAACTGCAAATACTTGCAAAGCATATGTAGAAGTCCATACCTCAACGGCACGAGAAAGCAATAGGGCGGAATCATCAGCTACGGAGGAGAGACCTTGCTCCCACGCTCCGAGATAGAGCCGTCCATGTAAAGTTGCAACATCTGGTAATGCCATTTCAAATGTGCATAACTTTGCGTCCAAACCATCAGTTGGTTCTAGAAAAATTTGAAGCAGAAGAAGCATTCAAAAAAGGTCATTAAAGCAAAAAACGTTAAAAAAACATGTATGAAAATTGAAGACAAGCTATTACTGGATAAATACCTGAAGTAGATGCAATAATTATGAATGAATTACAAATGCACTTATTACCACTTATGCAGAAGTATCATATTTTCACATGAATGAAACTAGTGGTGAACATCTGGGGGTAAGTTTGGCACTAATTCCCCGTCTTAAACTGTTAAAGGAATTATGACAGCTTTTTAGTACATAATAAACAAACCAGTTTGGCATTTTAGGCCAAATTTTTTAAATGGTCTTTTTGCTGCCTTTTGGCTTGACAAAATAGCATTCGGCTTAGACTAGTAATTTGGCCAAAGTTGGCCATTTCAAAAAAGTTTGCACCTAAATTTTGTTGTATAGAGGGGCTAATGACGTCTGATCAATAACTCTCACACAGAATGAAGATGAAAAATCAATTTGATTTTAATTTAGCACTGCTATATTCAGTCACAACTTGTGCCAACTTTTTGACAAGTCATTTACCAAATTCTTCACTTCATGACTTAGCATACATAGTTCATGACTTAGCATACATAGTTAGTCAAACTGATGTCATTATTGTCTCGCTTTCGCATTTCTATTGTCTAATTGCCTTGTTTCTGAATTTGGCCAAATTTGACTTGTTATAGATTTGGCCTAGAGGTCTGAAGGTGGCTTAGCAGCCCTGAAGTAAATGACATTCCCAAAGTTTTGTTGTTCTTTTGTTCCGTTAACAGCGTCCACCACTAAATGAAACTAGATTGGGACTTATCAATCAATGTTCCTGTCAAACAATGTTTTATACTGGTGCCAAATAGAGCTAGAATGATGGAAATCAACAAAAAAACAACAAAAAGTTAGAGTTCGTATAATGATTCAGGCGCTGGAAAAAACAACAGGAGTCCCATCTCAACTTATAAAAACAATTAGATTTAAAAGGAGTCGCCATATTTATGACTTCTCTGGTCAAACGATAGGTTTCATACAAGTGAGAAGAAAGATGCTGCTAGATAAAGACAAATTAAGTACTTACCCTAAAATAAGAGAGTTCTGTAATGCTCATTTCATTGTGACATGAAAAGGATTTGAAGAATATTTCAAAAAAATCTAGAAGTGAAACTTACTAGACAAACAAAAGCAGGGATACAAAAGAAAATATAATAATTTGCACATTGATAAAGCATAACAAATCATAGCTATAAGTATGCATCATTGACAAAGATAATTTAATAGGAAGAATAATACAAGACAAGTATTTACCTTTGGGGTGATTGTGTCTGCATAACTAACAGCATCAACTTTCTCAAACTGGTGCTAAAAATACAAAATGGTTCACATCCAGAACAAATGAAGCATATAGAATGGCTAACTTGAGTGCATTTGGATACTTTTCTTACTCAGCAGCTTTAGGTCTGATACCAGGGGTGGATCCAGTGGGAGGGTGGCTGGTGGAGCCATGCCTCCCAAATGGTAATATTTCTTATAGCAACCAATGGTGTTTAGAGACTTCTTGCATGAAAAAGACAATACAAGGAATAAGATGGGCCCCCAAAGTTCAGCTCTGGACACATCCCTCTCTGATCCCCCAAATATTCATCTTGCAATGCCCCTGGCTAGATCAGCTCCTGAAAAGGCTTCCAAATAATTTCCTTATTTTGAAAAATTTGAATATTTTGAAGGAAATGAGAAGGAAACATAATTGTAAAGGAAGAAAAGGAATTAGAGAAAATCTAACAAAATTAAAAATACTTGAGAAATATCCAGAAGAAAGTCTAGTTGTCTAGTTTTCCACCTATTTTATCACCAGCTCCTGCTCACGCGACCATCTGATATATCTACTAAAAGTGGAAGCAGTTGTCTCTAACCAGACTGCGCTCTCCACCAACGAATGCATGAAAACTTGGTATGAGCTCCATTCATGATACTTGAAGGCCTGGGCCAGCCCAATGTGCATTGAGCTCTAAAATCTTCAAATACGCCAAAATCTACCTAAGAGTGAGGCCCTGGCCAAACAATGTGAATTTTCACTTGAGTTTTTACTTGATAAAAAATCGAGAGAAACAATGAGTTGATTGGCCACTTTGTTGAGTGAGTTAAGTGGAGTCGAGTGATGCTGAGTGAAGTTTGATCTTTGTCAAAAAATCCAGCAAAAGAATTTTTGTTGACTGAAAATCAACTAGTTTGGCCACCTTGTCAATGAAGTCAAGTGAAAGCATGCACAGTAGCATCTCATTGGGCGGGCAAATAGTTGTGATGGTAAATATTTTTATCTCATAAACATTGCAGAAAGAAAGTAGTTAAAAAGTCGAGAGAAAAGTCAAGTGAAAAATCGAGTTGTTTGGCTACACTTGCTCAACTACACTCAACTACGAGATCACATGTAGAGGAGAAAATCAAGTGAAAAATCGAGTCATTTGGCCAGGGCTTGAGATGTCCCAGATCGAAATCAAAGAGTGCAGCCTGGGCCTACAAGGTATCAAAGAAAAACATACTCAAGAAATCCTCTTGAATTTTCAACAGAAAACTTAATAGACAGAACTTATTGAAGTTTGACTGAATGTAAAACTACAGTCTGACAACTACAGAAAGCACACAATAATTGTAAGCTGGGAACAAGCTGGTTGTGAAAAAGGGATAATATCACTATAGGGTAATCAGCAATGTTACAAACAACCATTCTTCTTTTGCATAGTTGCCAAGTTTCAGAAAATAAAATGCTGGAGAATAAGAGTATGGTGCAGCAATATTGAGGAACTGCAGATGAGCTTACTCTGGCAAATTTGAAAAAGTGTTCAACATAGTATACAAGTAATGGCTGAAGAGGGGAAGATATTGCAGCACTTCTAATTGGTCGAGGCTCTGGGGAAGGCCTGAAACCTTCAATCTATGTTTCATTGTTCAGCTCTATGCACACTAGCACTCTGGAGATTTTCAATATTTTGCAGTTGCTGGAGCTTGGCTGCAGACAGACCTGAAATGCTGGACTCTCCATCAGAATGTGGGAGAATTGCCAATTGTGAAAAAAACATGAATTACCTTTGTGCCTTAATTTCTTTTTACTGTCATATGCCTTGTCATGAGCAAAATACTGCACATGCGGTAATTAGCACAGGCAAATGATTCTGCACATGCGATCGCATTGCTAAGAAAATATTTACATGTGCATGATCAGATCAAATCAAGAAAGAAAGACATTCTACCACAGTATAAATAATAAACATAATTGCTTTTAGGCAATTCTTAATCATCAGACCAAATGCTGCTCCTGAAAGTTGCAAATTAATGATAATTGTGGTCAATATTCTATGGTGGAAAGCACGATAAGCTGAAGGCCATTACTTTTCCAAATGAACAAATTGGGGTTTCAAGTCACCAGAACACTTTCAAGAACACCTTTCTGCAAGTGTGTTCAATTGCACATTAACTTTGATTTGCAAGTGTGTGGGCACATATGCTAAATGACAAGGCCTGCTGTTACTTTGCTAAGTCCTAGTCTCCTCATGAAACTTAATCTTGTTTGATTCACAAGCTTCTGAATAGTAGTCATAATGCCAACAGCCCAAAATTTTGCCACTTTGAGAATACAAAAATTCCTATGATTTTCATGGCAATTTAATACTATAACACAAGCAGTAAAATAAAATAACAAACCTGTAGTCTCATATTGATGTGCTGGCCAGGTCGTTTGACTTTTGGCTTCCGAAGCAGTGCAGATTTTGTGGAAGACTTTTGACTTGCTTTAGATGGCAGTGATGCTTAAAGATATTGTAGATAGTACTTAACATTTCAGATCTAATGAGCTACTCAGAACAGAACTACATGAAGCCTAAATGCATGATTGATACTATCCACTTGTCTCATAAATAAAAAATTTTTAGATAAATAGTTAAGCAATGAGCAAAAAATGTGCAATTTCATAACTTCATTTACCTCTACAACAAAACCAAGCAAAATTATCCCTGGAGAAAGACTAGTAAGATGCAATTTACTCATTTAGATGAATCCTTATTTAGTAGAATGATTGTTTGTACATTCTGCAATTCATTTCATGTAATTAAAAGCAAGTTATGTATACATATCTATGTATGAATGAATTTGCATATATTTTACATTTTCTATTTAAAACAAATTACCAGGAGCTGCAATCAATGCATGACATCTAGCCAGTATAGCCAAAAGAAACTCATTGTGGAGGTGTACTGAAAATTAATTCAAGTTTCATCAACAGCTATAATATACACAATTAATAAGAACATTGACCTATCTATATCAAGTAACATTTTCCCTATGCTGCTCTGGTTTATACATGCTACTAAGTCTTGGTAAAAATACAAATGCATCAATTACAGATGTTTGGCTGGGCATCTAGCCAGTCCATTTCTTCCTCAGATCCCTGCCTATTTCCAAGGGAATTGCACACCATTAAAGAATACTTACTATTTATATGCATCTCATTGATCATAATGTGTTCTGCTGTGTGACTGTAAGAATTTTTAATTGATCTGTTAATAAGGAATTCTCAGCAACTCAAATTTGATAACAAGCAATGCCTATCTTCATATGATTCATTGAGGGGTAGAAGATTCTTTTAATTTTATTAGGGCAACCAAGATTGACATTACCCCAAAATTATCTGAAAACAGTTACTCAGCTGACCAGGCTACTTGGCTCCATATAAACAAGCCTGAAGACACTGATGGGGATTCAAAATGATATTGATTGTGTAACAACTAGGCTATCTTGTTTACAAGCATGGCCAGGGTCTACCAACTCTTACTAGCCCTATAGTATGAGAATTCAGTAACACTATAGGGTTTTACAAAGGCATTATCTACACAAGATGGAAAGAAATTAAATTAAAATGAACTCACTTTTTCCAGGGCCAAGAAGCTGGAAAGCTTGAGTATCAAAATCATCTTTTGTGATCTAATCAGTTCAAATATATTTCTGAATTTTATGATATATTTACTGCTAGTTACCCAACATCTACCAATAATCATGCAAAGAAAACAATGTTCCATCACCAAATAAGTATTCTTAAAGAAGTCTTAATAGTGAAGCTATAGAGAAACATCAAATCGTGAAGTTTTCTTTACATCATGTGGCCACAATCTAGCCCATAAAGGGAGCCAACAAATAAATCAATTGTACAATCCTTGAAGTTTCATAATTGCTATTACTATTAGACTTTCATTGATGCTTTTTCTTTGGGGATTACCTCAAGAAAAACCCATACTTTACTTGAACAATAGTAGCATCTGACTGGCTTCAAATGCTTAAGTATTATAAAGACTCTCTTCAGACAATTTTTTTTCAGACTTCATATAAGAATATTGAAATTCTACAATACAATCATAAACCTCACTAAACATAGGTAGTTTATAATTGGCTACTCGTGTTGCAAACAAAAATTAAATAAGAAAAAAATATATTAATAATTCACTAGTTCCGAGTATTCCAATCCTTTCCTCGTCTGCAGAAAGAATATCATTAACTCTTTAGCATCTGAAGTACAAAAGCTATGGTATCCATATAAGTTGTAAGGAACCCTTCTTGCAATGGAAAGCAAGTTGTGAAAATCAGGTATATGATGCTCTAGAAATCAAAAGTGCAAATCAATGCTGGCATAGATTAAATGCCATGGCTATAGGGAACATACATACCTTTTGCTTATACCAGAGTTTCATATTGTTCCAATACCTGAAGGAATGAAAATGAAAAGTGCAAAAAGCATCCAAATCCAGTCAAATAGCCTTGTTAAACACATCATTGTCATGGTAGCCAGGACTACCATGGTGATGAATCTGAAGACCCATAGCTACCATAAATCCTCATATAAAATCCCTCAAATAAGCCACCTAAAAATTCATGTTTGCAAATAAGCCCCCTGTTGAATAAGTGCCCATATAGCCTTATTTGGGGAAGCATAATTGTAGGATAATATCTTATTACTTCTTTTGACTAGAGGCAAAACAGCAGAAAGAACCATAATTTTTGATGTGATAATGAAGAAATCACTGTTGACTGATAAATTTCCTATGGGAAATAGCCTTTCTATAATTTTTTTAATTTAATTAATTGAGCAAATTATACTGTTTTGTATACTACCCTTTAAAAGTCACCCTCAAATAATCCCAAGGGCTTATTTGAGGGGGGGGCTTTTAAAGGGTAACATACAAACCTACAAAAAATTCATTTTTGGGTATTCTTATTTTAATGGTCAACACTTTGTGCCAAAAGAAGTCATTTTCAGAACTCTTCTTTTTTGGCTAATTTTCTGATTACCTGGTTGGTTGCTATGTAAAGAACATACTTTCAAAGTTCTAGAGCTTAAC
>WIPJ01067769.1:120945-131880 GCA_018155075.1 Cassiopea andromeda
TTAGAAGTCTGATTGGGTTCATCTTGGATCAAATTGTTCATCTATGCCTAAGTAATATTTCCTGCAAATTTCATTGTGATAGCTACTTGCAGTAAAGAATGAAAAATACTTTTGCGTGTGCAATTTTTTGACATTTTTTGGG
The DNA here is from genome assembly GCA_018155075.1 of Cassiopea andromeda. NCBI lineage: Eukaryota > Metazoa > Cnidaria > Scyphozoa > Rhizostomeae > Cassiopeidae > Cassiopea > Cassiopea andromeda. The sequence goes on from WIPJ01067769.1 coordinate 121,088, forward strand.
TGTTTTTGGTTGCTATGGCAACAAAATTGATACAATAATTATTTTTTTCTCAGAAAATTGTTTACTTTATGCCTATGCACATTAGCAACCATCATACACCATTATAACTAAAGTAGTTCTGAAACTGGGGGGATGCTACCTTAACCGAATATTACATTCGAGATGCCTCTCTTGCATTTCAATGCTTTGCATTGAAAAAAGTCAATAAGCGATTATGAATAGACAATTTTAGCACAGTATCTAGTTTTGCTAGGGGTGAATTTACGAAAATCAAAGAGAAGAAGTGACAAGGTTGTTAATTCTCCTCAGATTAGCAAGGAAATGACATTTAATGTCCATATGTTAGTGGAAAGCTTATCCATCACTGTCCAAAATACATTTTCCGACAGTGCTTCAGTCTCAGCCTTGTTTTTAAGTTGTTCTTAATTTTCCACCAGATATCACTCCCTTGTTATTATAAAACTGTTTTTATAAAAATAGAGTGTAATAAAGTTCATAATCCCTGAAATTTAAGCATAATTTAGGAAAAGCGCAAGGCTCAAGCTTCATCAAATCTTAGAATTTATGTGTATGCAAATTGCAGTACTGATTGTAGATTAGATTTTGCACCATCATTGCAATATTTACCATTCCTTTCCTCGTTCGATTTGGTTAATAATGAAGTAAGCCACCAGCAAAGATCTGAATATATTTTCTTGATTCTCAGGTGAAGTTACGACTATAGTGCTGAAAAATACCTTAAGATATAGTTTACGAATAATCTAAGGCCCAATGCAACAAAAATGTAAGAATATTGAAACTCCGCGAAAAATAGGTGAATGCACTGGCCTAAATTTGCAAACACTGGTCTGAGCTTTCAGGTAAAAATGGGGCGTTTACTCTTTCATAACTTTTTGGATAGTCCAGTCGAACTGCTTTTTTATAAACGACTCTTTCATAACAACAACTTGTATTGCAAAACCAATAGATATGCATTTTATGGCCATGAGCCGAGAAAGTGTAATAAAACGTGACTTGTACATTTATTGGCATAAAATACATTGCGTAACACAATTATCTTAAGCTGGAAAATTTGCAACTGGCATTGTGCGAGTGGTCTGGTTATCTCCAAATCATCTGGCTTACATAATAGTGATTACGTAATGCTTTTTGTAGCATTGTTAGTTCTTGGAAATATAACGATAACACGGTGTCTGATTTTATATACTGAAATTATCTACTTTTTGCGTATGTGCAACAATGAGCAGTAACTGTTGTTCAAGTTTTTGCTTCATATACACACTAAAGAGCAATTAGGGAGTAAAATATTTGACCAGCATTGTTATTCCATAGGGAATGACGTAACGGAGATGTCGCTTGACACTATGGTTACGTTACTTATGTAATCTAGTTTTATTATTGTTCCATCACATGCTCAATGTGGATTCCCCACAGCCCTGTAACTATATAACAACCAACCACTTCGTGAATATAATCTAAAGTAGCAGTAAACCCTTGAGGAGCAACAAGCAATCTGTGAAAGGAGCAGGTAAGGCAAATTTAACGTGCATGATGCCTTAGAGTGTTAACGTTCTTATCCAGCTAAACTGATGCATGTTGGAAAATATTTGGACAGCACCTTTTGATTTCATTGGATGGCTCATGTTTTATCGTAAACTCTAATTTGCATTCTTGTGTTATTTTCTAGACTTGGAACTCTCTACAATCATGAAAACTGAAATCTTTGTAATGGTGCTAATCGTGCTTGTTGGTACTGTGAAAGCCGATCCTGGACTGGGCTTCATCAAGAAGATAATCAAAACAGTAGCACAGCATTTTGATGGGCCATCTGAAAAAACCGTAAATGGTAAACCAGCTTTCTGTGGAGACTACGACTGCCCAGCTTTCGATGTGATAAATAAAACCGATGACTATGAGTTAAGATGTTATGAAAAGGCCTATTGGGTATCAACCACATCTTCAGGAACTCGTAAGTTCACTCCTTTTGCCGACTTTCCGAAAGGCTATTAGTCAACTTCTTACTTAGATAACTCAGTGTTTCATAGATTAAATATTGCCAAATAAACATATGGTGTAAATCTCTATACTAGAGCTCTTTTCCCCTATCCTCAGTTATAACTGCTTTTGCAATTACTAACAGATCCTAGGCAAACAACCATGCCGCTTAATATCCTTATGATAAACCTTGCAACCCTTCAACTACAAGCTTCCCTCAGATAACATGAGGAATGCATATTGAGTTTGAGATGAAATTGAGTGCATTAGGCGATAACCTAAATCTCCCCCTTTGAGGTTTGCAGGGGATCTTATGATTACTGTGTTTCAACTGAACGCAGTTCCTATCTATGTTTTGGTCCTTAGGACATGATCATAATTTTGTGAAAATGCGAATGAAATACATCATGAGCATTGGTGAGAGAACTGGGTATAACATACCTTCCATTTATCTCCATGATCAATTGTACAATTCCTTCAGTTTCCAGGGGAACTTTTGGGGGGTGGGAGCAATACGGTGGCCCACAACTGTCAGGTCATTACAAACTAAATGTAAGGTGGCCCGCAAGATATTGGAGACGCAACATAGCATTTTTTGCAAACTCTTGCTTAGGTTATGATGTAGAAAACAGCAACAAAGATTCGAATATATACCTGAAATTTTTAGGTTAAGTGTGAATGTTCTATGTCACTTGATCATTTGTTCTACAGTAGCTATTGTAACATGAATTTTTACTTTGCAGCTACTCCAATGGGTGGTGAAAATAAGAAAATGTTCATGAAGCTGTTCGAATATATCAAAGGAGATAACCAAGAGAGTGCAAAAATCGCAATGACTGTGCCTGTATTAAACGAAGTAAAAGGAAACGGCGACTCAAAGAAGCTAAAAATGAGTTTCTTCATTCCGGAGAAGTTCCAGAACAACCCACCAGGACCAACAGACCCCACTGTATTCATAGAGAAAAAGAAATTCTGCGCCTACGTCAGAACATTTGGTGGATATCCGTTGTTTTACAGCCAATACGAAGCCGAAATTAATAAATTGAAAAAGGATTTGCTAGACGCAGGATTAAAATACAGGTTTGAAAATGGACTTGCAATGTATGCGGGCTACGATGAGCCATGGAAGATTTTTGGCCGCAGAAATGAAGTTATGCTTCTTCAGTATTAAGCCAAAAACAACATAGACTTTACATCAACACCATATGTTCACAGATTACAAATGGTCACATATTGTTCCTAGTATGTGTCCCATTGCTTGTATATTATGTAAGAAGCACTTTTATAGAAGTTTTGTATGCACATTAGTTTATTCTTTGTGTTGCTCTGCTCTGTATCTCCTAGACATGTTGCGAGGCACAACACGTTTAGTTCTGCTACGCATAAACAAACTCACACTTTTTTGCTAAGAAGTGGTTTATAAGAAAGTAGTACGCAGCTGCTCAAAAACTTAAAAAAGTTCAGTTTTTTACTTTTGAGACTTCTTATCTGTGTACAAACTGTCATTCGTGTGATGGTAGGTAACCCTAAACAAGCTACCTTCTGCTACTTACTAAGATTTATCATCATTTCAAGTGTGAATGGATCTTTTTCACATTCCAATAATGTACATACGCAAAACATTGCCATTCAAAAATTTTTGCTAAGAAAGCCTTAATACTGAAATCTAAGAAAGCTTCACGACTGGGCCAAAAAACTATCTTGAAAAAACAAACATGTATCTAGTTTCAATACATACAGCTCCAAATGCAGCTGCTAATTTTGCAGCATCAAGGAAATTTTGCCTAACGCTGCATTGTCAAATACTCGTTTATTTGCAAGAAACTCTCTAGTATCAGCCTGAATGTTTCCTATCATATCCTCATTATATTTGCAGTATATTTGTTGCGGGTGTCACAACAGTGCAAAAATCAACTAAAAGTTTGGATAGAATTTAAACTAGTTGCGGATTGCTTACTTAGAAAAACTTTCCTATGAGTTAACAAAATACGCCAATCGCGTCCTCTGATACATGATAACCTAATTTGTAAAAATAGTCATTTGATCTTGTTTTTTTCTTATTGGTTCTAACGCTTTCGCGTCTATTTTCCTTCAAAAAGTATAGAATGTACGTCACGACGCATGCAGTGGCATAGCGTGATCTCTTTTTCTGTGTGGGGGGAGGTACAGCAATAATTTACCGACAGAAACTGCTATAGCTGTGAATTTACCGACAGACAGGAACGAAAAGACTATTTCTGGCAAGGGTGACCAACAGCTCGTTAGTGCTCCCTCCAACACGAACTAAAATATTAATCGGTAAAAGTCCCTATGGTTACTATGGCTAGAACAACATAATTTACCATGGAATGTCATGAAAACACAAAAATGTGTGAACCCGAATAATTTAGCTGAAGGTAAAAACTATGCAACTATGCATTTTCTGAGATTACTATCATTGACATAAGGCCTAAACATTGTTATAATATCATGCTAACTTCAAATAAAGTTAAGAAAATCTGAAATCGAGAATACTATATATATATAAATATATATATATATATATATATATATATATATATATATATATATATATATATATATATACATATATATAGGAGAATGCCCATTCAGTACAACAACCGATGTAGGTTGAGCTTAGGACAACTCCTGGGGGTTTTCAAAGTTTTGAGGTCCTAAATGTTCCCCTCTGACGTTTTCTAAAATAAATTTCTTGTATTATGTATAATGTAAATGAGAAAGTCCTAATTCTGACGCAATTCCTTAGGTCAATTCCTCTGTCAGTAAATTCATATCTTTACCAGGTTCTGTCGCTATATCATTACTTCACACACTCCAAAAATATGGGTGACGTGAAGACACTGCACTTGGTGCATATAAGGGTGACTCACTATGCCCCCCTCCCAGTCGAAAGAGGCTGGAACCGTCTAATCAAAAGGAGTGGTGCATATAAGGGTGACTCACTGATGCCCCCCTCCCAGTCGAAAGAGGCTGGAACCGTCTAATCAAAAGGAGTGGTGCATAGAAGGGTGACTCGTTGAAGTCCCTCCAGTCCGTTGAGACTGAAACAGAAAGTAAAATCATGGAAAGGAAATACTTGCATCTGCAGATTGTGCAAAATTTTTATCAATGGAGTAGGGTTTTTATGGTTTTTTCTCTGAAAGAATTTTTGTAAGAACTTTTCTTTACTTTGTAGGCGTTGGTTAGCTCCTTAGCTACATTTGTATACTCTAGCCAACATTAAAGAAATTTTTCATAAATAATAATAATGATAATAGAGTCTAGCAATAAAGCTGCCGATGTATATACAATAGGAATTTAGCAAATATTCTAATGATGAAGAGCATCTGGTGTAGTAAAAAATATATGGGTAGGTGTAGTGTACTGATCCACCCAAGCTTGAAAAATGATTCCGATGTGAACATGTATTCCTTCTCTGACTAGAGAATATGTTACATTCTTTAGTGTACTAGTTGATGAACATCTTTCCTGGTAACATCATATCAATGAACTTTATAAAACATTATTTAGAACAACTGGGGTCTTACATGAAATTAAACACTATATTCCCATTGATACTCTCTCCTGACTCTACAATTCACTCTTGTCTTCTGTTCTTAGCCATGGTGCTTTTGCCTGGGGTCTTACCTATGCTTTATATTTTAACCTATTATTCCTGTTACAGAGGAGAATGCTCAGATTTATCAAATTCCAGCCATCCACTGCTCTATCTACTCCTTTATCTCATTCATTGAATATACTGAGACTTTAGGATATCCTTCAACTGAACATTTTGATATTTATTTCTATAGGAATAAGTAAATTTTCTCTTATTTGTACTCATAGCTATTTTATATTCAGCTCTTCAGTTTCACAGATTTGAAACACTGCCAGCCACCAGAGGTGACATATTTAATACCATTAAAAGTACTATTGCGTGCGTGAGAAGAAATTTGGATAATTCATAAAGTCCCTATTTGCTTTTTGCTAAGCTTAAACTAATATACATCAAACACCTTTGCTTCTCAAGTGTACAACCGCTACGACCTTTAGACTATCATACTCCGATTCGTCAATTGTTCAGGGGGACTCACCAGCAGGCATCTTCCAGCTATTATATAAAAAGCTAGCCTTCAGTTCAACGTTCAGTTTGCTGTGACGCTTGTTGGCAAAGGTTGTTAATCTTGATCTTTATAACTGGTAAGAGGTATGTAGACACTTAAGGTTTTGTCACTTCTGTCTCTGCTAACCACTTGGATATGGAAACAAGCCCAGAAAGTTTGGGATAATTTTTACGTGCCAGAGTTTGTAATATTTGACATATGAAATCAAATCTCCCAAAGATTAAAACGAAGGTGCAACATGTTTTACATAAAGTAGAAAAATATTGGGTGCATACATTTTTCAAACATGGATGTTATGTATTTGAAGCGTAGATCAGAAAAAATGCTATCAAGTGTCGAAGCATTCTAAAAAAACTTTTTATTCCCTCTGCATATACACTCTCCTCTTTATAAGAATACCTACGTTTTACTGAGCCTCTGTATTCTTAAATTTTCCAGATTTTGAGCCTAACATTATTCTTAGATAATACTTAAGTACCACAGGTTCAACTTTGCTCTAAATCAAAGGAGCAGATTCAAAACTTTGCTGATTTCCTACTTCATCACAAAGCAAAGCAAGGACGGAGCAGAGCAGCAAACTTTGTATCAAAATGCAAAAGCTATCTGAAAGCAGTAACATTCCTCGAATGGACAAAAATTCTATGTTGAAATGAAACGTGAGCTTAAGTTATTCTTAAATTTCAGCACTTTTGAGGCTAAATACTCTTATATAATTCTTATGAAAATCTTGTTTACATTACATAAGCTAACCCGGGACTAACCCGGGTTAGTTTGTGTCAAGCAAACGCGGCTTAAGAATTTGTATAACCAGGGTTTAGATTTTTGTAGCGTAAATGTAACTAACTTGAGCTCAACCCGGGTTAAATTAGCCCACCTCAAGGGATGGATTAGCTTAAAGTTTATCCCAGAGCAGACCCCAACTAGTTTTCAAAAGTGTATTGTATACAAGCATAGAATTCAAGTTTTTGCGGTGAGCAAAGAGTTTCAAAAATATAAGTCGAGTACCTATCTGTCAATAAGTCGAGGTCAGGGACGTAACTTCAACATATTTTAGGGGTGTCAGATATTTGCCTGCGAATTTTTTAGTAGCAGTAATTAATCTAGTGGTCCTGGGTCTAGTAAGCTGTCCTGAAAGAATAAGTTGCACTGCCGCTTTTCCACTGCGAAATATCAAATTCTCAAGATTGTGGATGGTGCGGGTTATTTCCCAACAATTCATCCCCTATGCCCCCTTACGTTTCGTGCCTGGTCGAGGAAAATATAAGTCGAGGTTAAGGATAATTGGCATGCGAGGATGTTTCTCTGTTAATAAGCGTACTGGCTGATGAAAACATAGGGTTGAAGCCCTTCCTTTATCTAATTCCCATAAAAATCTCTTCTCTTAATCAAAAATTGAATTGCTAGAGCCGTAAGATTCAGCAAGAAAAGTCATCGAAGAGTTGCGTGCCAAGCAGCTGACATTTTTCTGTGCGTGCAAGGTTTGTTTTCGTTTTCCCAATCAATTACACATGCGTGATAGGTTTCAACACGCAGAATATATCGGATTAGGGTCACAAAACGCAACGTTTACACTATAATAATGTAAATGTGACTTCAGAGATTTAGTTTTTCACAGCATGATACACGAAATCCCTGCCTTGGCATATGATCATGTAGCAGATAAGGGTCAGTTTATAACCAGCATTTCCAGGCAAGGCGAATGTTAGGGCGTATTTATATGGGCAAAAGCACTTCACCTAAATCATGGGCTAACGAGCGATATTTCCCCTTCCTAAAGATTTCTGTGCACATTTCCTGTTATGTTTGTATGGCAAACATTATTTCACTCCACACCACCACCGGCATGTGCAGTTGCGCACTTGCGCACAGGAAGCGGATTAAGTTCACTTCACTGATAGGTTCACTGTTATATATGAAAAATTCACTTCACCTCAGTGAAGTTTCACTTTACATGAAGTGAAATGTTACTATACAGTTGGTGTGAAGTGAAGTCACGTTTGTCATGCAAGCACAACCCGAAAAAGCAAAGCACTCTATAGGAAGGGAAAATATTGCTTGTCGGCCCATGGTTTAATAGGTGAGATGTTTTTGCTCATATACACAAGCCCTAGCTTTTAGCTTTTTTTAAATTAATTTATTCATAATGATATTCCTTCAGCATACTTGCAAATATAAACTTAATTATGTACAATTAAGCAAAATTAAAATAACAAGTTTCATTGCTCATCAAATGTGACTTTTAGCAGCCTTAGTGATGACAGTTCTCTTATATTACTTGAAATATCATTCCAGGCCCTAATACCAGCATATTGAAATCCTTTCTTGAAGAATTCAAGTTTTACTTTTGGAATATGCAGATCTTTGTTATTTCTAGTACTGTAATTAGATAAAGATGATCTGGATTGAAAAATATTCCATAGGCTTTCAGGGCATAGCTTATTTAGAATCTTATAGACTAAAACGGATCAATCAAAGCTGATAAGGTTCTCAATATTCAGCTATTTGTTTTTTTTGATAGAGCTCTATTTTGCAAACATTGCAGTGTTTGTAGTTCGGTTGACGATGGCGCTCCCCATACTACGTTTCCGTAGCGTATGTGACTCAAACAGAGCACGATAAATATCGCATAGTTTGGATTGGGGAAGAACATTCTTAAGCTTTTTTAAAGATGATAGACCTCCTGCTAGCTTTCCCGTCAATGATTTAAATATTGATTCTTCCATTTTAGCCCTTTGTCAACAATGATACCTAAGGATTTGACTTTCCCTACATGTTTTATTTCACTATCATTAAGCTTGAGTGGAGGGAGGTCGTTGATTTCATTTATTCTACGTTGGTGACCAATAACCATAAATTCTTTTCTTTTGGGGGTTCGCCCTTAGTTTAGTTACCCTCAACCAATCACGCATATTTAACAGCTCCTTCTTTGTCATGCTTATGAGCTCTGATATATCACTAGATGCAAATTTTGTATGTGTATCGTCAGCATACACGTCTACCTTAGAGAATTCTAAGCAACTCTCAATGTCGTTAAGGTATATAATGAAGAAAAGGGGACCTAAGCATGATCCTTGAGGAATACCGCAAATAACTTTTTCAATCCTTGATCTTTGACCATCTACAGAGCAAAATTGTTTTCTACCACTTAGGTACGATTTAAAACCATTCAATTCCTTTTCTTTTGATACCGTACTTCATTAATTTATCATCAATATTCTGTGAACGACGGTATCAAATGCTTATTTTTGAGTCTAGAAATATCGTCATATTAAGCTTCTGGTTATCAGCATTATGACGCCCATGTTCAGTACTATTTACTAGGGATATAATTGTGGAATACAATATCCTGAAGAAGTACTGGTTTTTTTTAAAAATGAAATTTGCTTTAAGAAACTCGTGTAAATGATATTGTACAATCCTTTCAAATACTCTTGAGAAAATTGAAAGCTCTGAAATTGGCCTATATTTGATGTACATAAATGGATTGTCACGTTGCTTAGATGCAATATTTTCTGCTAAGCTTAGGGCCAACAGAAACAAAATGCATATTCAAAGCCTCAGCTAGTTTGCTCTCCTCATTCACTACATTACCGTTTACATTTAGACTGGGAATAGATTTACCTGCCGAGTCTCTTTCCAATACTCTATTAAATATCTTCCACATTTTCTTAGGGTCATTTCTTGTCTCTTCAACCAGCCCATGGTGGTTATCCTGAATTGCTTTTCTTATTGAAGAAGTGCATTGATTACATAGCCTTTTATAAGCTGGCCATAGGGAAGGTCTTCTGTAGCAGCCTTCCTCATTTTATCCTTTATGGCCATTAAATCTCTTACTGAGCGAGTTAGCCAAGGTGCAATTTCATTTGCGTAGCGTTTTAAGCTTAAGTAGCGTATGCATATCCAGAAGTGAATCAAAGACATTTGGAATGCTGCAGCCACCTTACTTGGCTCATTTTCTAGTAGTATAAGAGGAGCTACCCAATCTACTCCTTGCAAGCCTTGCTGAAAGGGGCCGTTCAATAATTACGTCACGCTGGGGGGTGGGTGGTTCTCCGGGATTTTCGTGACGCAGCGTGACGGTAAATGAGGGGGGTGGGTAGTACTTATTTCAAGTCCGTGGCGTCACGGTATAAAAAAAATTTGCAACAAAGTTTTATTTGGATTTGTCAATAAAGACGTTGTTTTCAGCTTTTATGTTAAAAGATGGCTTTATTGAAACTGTTTCAAAACATTCGGATTTCGATTTCAAATGTTTCAAAACATTCGAGTCTCCAAGTCAAATGTTTCAAAAACAAGTTTCGAATTACAGTAATTTGGGTGTCGAAAATACTTTTTCGTTTTGTTTTGCTTTGAACATTTGAATGTTGTGCAGTTTTCGGCAGTGAAAAATGGCGACTACATATTCTCCAGATGAGCTCGGCCAAAAGATTTCGCAGCTGCATCAAGAGTTCGTTACAGCATATAAAGACAGGTTTTCTTGTGAGAACAAACACGCTGCTGTTATAAAGTGTTCACCAATATGGCAAAAATTAAGAAAGGAATTCAAAGCTTTCCCTCAGCTAAAATCTCAAGCTCAATCTCAGATTGCAACATGGAAGCATGAAAGTAAGTCTGCTTCAACTCGAAAAGGCACCATCCTTTCGCTTTGGAAAAACTCTTCAAATAAAGGTAAAT
>WIPJ01067769.1:132915-149977 GCA_018155075.1 Cassiopea andromeda
TTGGTCGTATTGAAGATTTGTACCATAACTAGTCTCATCCCAAAGAGTCTTGATATCCAGGTTTGGAGAGGATTTTAATGCATTGCGTATAACAGTTTGACATTCGATAAATTTCGTAGATGGAAGGATAAGGTTGATACCGTATCTAGACTTGTTTAAAATGAGAGAACTAATAGTAGCACTTATGGGCAGTTCAAGCCACTTCATCATAATCATAATAATCATCATCATCTTCATTAATTCATTTAGCATTCGCATGAATATACAATAGTAATGTTATATCAGGTAACTAAAACCAACATAATAAAATGAACAATTTAATGTATTACCGAATGCTCCGTATCATCAGGATCGAGTACTCGAATAGCTAGATACTTGTTTATGCACCCCTAATATGTATGGTATTCCTTAAATTCAATTTGGCTTCCACATTATAATTATCACTGATTCCATTCAGGAGGCTATTCAGTGGCAGCATCATGAGAGTCCAAACTATAGCATTTCTCCTGATTGTAATTGCCGCTACAAGTAATGCAGAACTACCTGGAATATTTGGCAGGCTCAATGGGCTGGTTAGAGGAAATAATGGTCTGGACATCATGAACAAAGTATTGAAACTTGCAGGAAAAGTAGTCACAAGTTTGACAAGTAATGGGAAAGCCAAGACAGAGACTGGAAAGCCAGGCTTCTGTTCCACAAATGAATGCCCATCATTTACTGTCAAGAAAAAGACAGCAAACTATGAATTGAGATGCTACAGTGGAGCAAAGTGGGCTTCAACCAAGGAAGAAGGATCTTGTAAGTTCATCATATGTTTTATAAAAGAAAAAGCATGACGAATAGAAAATGGGAAGCTTAAAGAGATGGAGAAATTTAACTGGGGAGTCAAAAAGTTAAAAGTAGTAGTAACATATTAGAATAAATGCATGAGAGTCCATTGATACATGTTTGCAAGGAGTTTAGCTGCAAACTATTGCAACTCATTGCAATCATTGTTATAACATTCTCTGACAGATTTAAAAGTAAATAAGCTACAAGATACTTCACATGCAAACATTGCTGGAAAAGCTGCTTCCTACTTTCTAACTTTATCCATATTACACTTGTTTTCTAGTACCTTTGTTCATGGCACATTTGTCTTTCAATTGTTGCAATGTTTTATACTCTTTATCCCAAAGCCTCTTTTGACTTATATAGGGAGGCCGCTCACCCTGATGTTGTGCTTTCATTATAGTTACTATATCTTTCACTGGTTTGGCCCCCAGCAAATGATCCCTCTCTGATATTTTATTGCGTAATGTTCCGAAGTGTTTTTGAAGAGCAGTATCCTTTGTGGGAAATGAGGCCTTCCGTTCACAATGATTCCTTACAAGAGGCTCTGCTTCATTCGATAACCTGTGCAACGTATCCTAGAAATAAGTCAGTGTCTTCATTTTATTAGTTGTATTGACGAAGCTTCAGAAACATCCCGGAAATCTAGTAGCAACGATTTGTGGTGAATACCTGTCAATGATATAATTTTCTATTACAATGTTGTTTTACAGCATCACCGATGACAGGAAGCTCCAGGAAGATGTTCCAACGATTGTTGAAGTACATATCAGGAGAAAATAAAATGTCTGTCAAGATGAACATGACAGTCCCCGTTCTGATTGCAATGGAGGACAATGATGAAATTGGGAATTACAAATTGAAAATGAGTTTCTATATCCCTGAAGAGTTCCAAAAGGACACACCTAAGCCCACCAACAACGAAGTGTTTGTGGAGGAGAAAGAATTCTGTGCTTATGTGCGTTCTTTTGGTGGATACAAATTGTTCTACAGACAATACTTGCATCAGGCTAAGATGTTGAAGAAAGATCTTGCAAAAGATGGTCTGCAGAATGCATATGTCAAAGGAATTTTCTATTATGCTGGATATGATAAGCCGTGGAAGTTTATCAATAGACACAACGAAGTGATGTTGATGAAGAAATGATACCCTATTGAACACAACAAGACCTTAAACTGTTAGTGCTTTCTTGAGACATTTAACTCTCTAATTAGTTGTGGTATTCACATTAGATTAGTTGAATAGTCATTTCGTTTTGCTGCAAGTTACTGCCGCCTCATTTCTGAGTAAAAGTTGCTCAACTATTTTTCTATTTGTGCAGCCAACTTTGTTGCGGCTGTTGTTATCCTTTTTCAAATTGCATTCTGGTGGTTTTACACAGTAGATAAGAGAAATGATCGGATATGCTGATTCTCTGGCAACAAACACTATTAAAATTCCATTCCCACTGTCGAATGAGTATCTTTTGCCATATAGTTTGATATGCTAGGCGATAGATCTGAGATTATATTGCAACGATTATCCCAATCTTCATACTAGTGATTGCAGCAGTTGTGGGTCCAGGAAATATCCTGACATTCGCAAGACCATCAATGACCACACCCTAAATGCAACGCCCTTTTTGGTTTTACACGTTACACGTTTTTCATTACACGTTTTTTTAAAGAGAAAAGGTAATAAGAACATGAGGGCCAAATGGCCAAAATCTCAAGAAATCACAGGGCTCTGTTTCCTAAAGTGTCTTTTTTGTTGGCTAAATATCGATATTACGTCATTATTGCATTCCAAATGTTAAAAATGGAATTCAAATTCGAGTATAAAACATAAACAAAGAAAGTGTACTCCATTTTACATATTTTATTTCAACACAACTTAAGAAAATTCAAAGAAAATCTCAAGTTCAATTTCGAGAATAGTTTACAAAGTTGAGGCTCAAGCAAAATGACGGTCTTTCTAAAAAAACATGTAGCTATACAATCGACAGGGAGGTATTCTTTTGCTACTTCATCGATGTGCGTGCAGTTGATTGACAAGGCCTGAAGACTATCGAATACACTGTAGACCTTATTGAATATTCTCTTTTTCTTTCGTAAAGGTTAGCGATGTTCTCATCATCCTTAGTGTCGATGTAGTTCTCAATTTTGTCTAACAACTCCATCATTAACGTTTTGTTATCCCACTACAATGGATTACAAACCTTTCTGCGAGTGGCAATAACAGTCAGGCAGCAAAGCAATCCTTGAATGCCAAAGGGCATATGTCAGGGGAACCACTTAATTTAATAATCTCATCCGCCTTCGCAAGACTCGCGATACCCACACTCTATTCACTTTCATAAGGAATGTCTACAATCGCAAATTCTCACTGAAATTCCACATTCGCAACTTCCTCCATAGAATCGCAGCTTCCCTTATTGCACAACCACAATAGGCAAACTAAACAATGGGAAATAATAATACATGCTTGAAGAATTTCATAATTGATCAACAGAATTTCACCGTACAAGAGCAGGAGAGTTCTCATTCTCTTGCTTGCTATAGAATAAAGCACAATTCACATTTCGGTTATGAATGTGAATCCATGGTTTCTCAAGTTTGAAAACGTTTGGAGGAAGAGTGGAAACAGTGAGTCTTGCATCGAAATCAGAAAAAAAGTTGAGATTGGCCTTGGAAGCACATAGATGTTTTAGAATCCAATTCCTATTCATCACGAAAAAACTCAAACAATTTCAAAATCTGACATTCTCAGCCGTGAAGCTTGTGAATGTTTTGATCCGCCACTTGATTGCAGTGCAAAAGAGATATAAACTTCAGGAAAATACGAACTGCTACATTTCAAAACATCCACATCTTGCTTTTCTCTCCAATCATTTCGACTACACGTGTTTTTACATAAGAAATTTTTTTGGTCCAGTACTGACATTTTCTTAACTTTTTCGCGATTCTAGAATCAAAACTTTCGTAGCAAAGATTTTTGAGTTCCAATGCTTTGCACGTGCACATTAATGAAAAGTGACAAAGCCCCATGTGCACTTAAAATGATGATATAAACACGTAGTGCTGGGGCAAGTAGATCTTAGCATAACTTGATGACAATTCTCAAAGAATTTCATCAGTGCATGACTACATGCTTTGCCATTATTTAGTCAGAAAAAGCTTTGAATACTCCTTTTTATCATAAATGCAACCCATGAAAATAAGGAATTCTTGCTAGAAAAACGCTTCTGCCGGAAAATTTGGAAAATGTACACCTCTGTCAGTAAAATCACAGCTTTACCACTTTCTGTCGGTAAATTATGGCTTTACACCCCCCCCCCCCAGGAAAAGAGGTCACGCGATGCCACTGTGCGCATTACATATTGCGATGTGTTTTGCTCCCTCACCTGTTGTAGTATAAATCTGAACAGTGGATGTAAATTAAATAATTGAGTAAATCTAGGCAGGAAACTTGAAGAAATGGACGACAAATTTGTGAGGCAAATGTGATTTCATGATTTCATTCCATTTCAAATATATGCAATATCTCAAAAGTACAATGCTTCCATATTTAAGTTGCTCAGCCAAATTAAACAAAACCTCAAACTGGATTCTCAGCATTAAGCAATACTTCTAGAGCTTTGTATTTCAAATTATGGGTCAAACTCTTAACAACAAAGAATTTCTTGGTTCTTCACAGTGTGGATGTTGCTTGGGTAAAGTTGATTGGAGTAGGTTCAAATGACTTGTCCATTTATTCAGACTGTTCTGACATCTTGAACGTGCCGTATTGCTTCATCGATTTTCGACATCAAAATTGATAAATGAACATTGACTCCATCCCAGTCAGGATCTATACCTTTATAAGCTCTGTAAATTGCCTCCTTCAGTGCAGGAAACTTGTTGTTTGAGGTAACGTAGAAAGCAGTCGTTCCAAGAATCAAGTGCCTAAAATTTGAACTTGTAATGAATAAAGTGCCTTCACCAAAAGCGTTCAGAGAATTTCGGTCAATCTCCTGGCCTTACTATTCGATATAAATAGGGCAAGTTTTTTTGCAACTTTTGCAACGTTTTTTACAAATAGCATTATGTGAGGAATGTGCAAATCCGAAGTTTTAGACGTCCAGGGTACTCCTGGGAGAAGTTATAATTGCAACATTTTGCAAATTTTGATAATAAATGCATCATTTTGCAACTTTGTATAATAAATGCAGCACTTCGTATTTTTCACGTATTTGAACGACATTTCAAAAGTATCCCTAAAGGAGTTCTCACAGTCAGTCAATAATTCATAAAATTCAAGATGTACGATACACTTCATTACTGCTTTTCCTTTCAGAGAACATAATTGACATTCATAGCCGCCCAAGTGTTTAGTAATGCAGCATCATTAGTGTAGAACATTGGTTCTAAGTTTTCTTGGAAGTACTGAACCCTGCAAGTACCATACTTGCATTCATTGAGAAGCTAAGCATTCTCTCTTCAAATTCAAAACGTATGCATATAACTATATACCATAGTATAACCTCACGAATCATAAGATTGGGGTGAACCAAACCGCCGAACCCCTGAAACTGAGCACCCGAACCCTAGTTTAATAGCGAATGATGTAAAGAAGTTTCTCATTTCTGAAAAAGTTACTGACAAGGGAGAGGAACTTTTGTGACGAAAATGTCGAAAAGCATGACAGCACTTGTCACCTAACTTCACGAGTTTTATTAAGCTTGAGAAGTTTTTTGTACGTGGTAAGAAAGATATCTCACACAAAAGTACTAATGACTTTCTTTAAAATGTCGAACTGATTTACAAATTCAACTTTTCAAAAAATATATGCAATATTTTGGACATTTTCAAATATAAATGCAACATTTGGCAAATTTTCAAAAAATAAATACCAGAAAACTTGCCCTAGTTATAAACGTTACTGAATGTTGTGTTTTGGTAGGTAGTTCTTAACCGTGTGACCAATGGGTTAAAGATAATTGAGTCACTTGAAACGCCATAGTATTCGTTGAAAAGAACTCACCTGAGCTGTAATCACTAGGCTTCTAATGAAATTTCGATCACTTTTACTAACCGAAAAACCCTAACAACAGATAAGTATGGTTCTCAATTTTACCTCCGTTTCCCCCAGTTCCTTGGGGCTTGGAGGATGCCTCTGGGAGGACTTTAGTTCTGGCACGAGCATTTAGGACCGAATGCCCTTCCTGACGTCACCAATGGGATGCGTTGGGCCTCGAACCCATTGCCATGTTGGTCTGAGTCGACTGCATTACCGCTAGGCCACGATTGCTCTTAACAACGGATAAGTATCCATGCTACCAAATGCAGTATGAATTATCGCATTTACATGAAGTAAAAGCTTCTGTTAATAGGCAATAATGCCAGCATAACAATGCGTTATATTTTGGATTTCTTGCGGAGCGAAAAGCACAAAGCATCAGATTGTGTAAAGTCATCAGAAGATCTTTAACTTTTTTAACATTACCTTACGTTCTTGGTACCATGATGTCCAGGCTCATGCAAAAAGATTCTTTCAAAATTCATCAGCTGATCGTTGACTATTCGAACTTTCAATTCACTACGAATGAATTGTTGTGTCATTAGAGCATTTCCTGTCTTTCGGAAGGGACGCTTAATGGTGCACTATAAGGGTTACATGCCTGGATGCGACATGCCTAGAAGGTCTACTTTAGCTGAAAAAGCTAGATATAACAATCTACTCAACATAAAGTAAACAACAACAACAACAGAAAAGAGCGGCAAAAATGATACTATCTAGAATGCGTAGTGCCTTCCTATTCATTATTAGACGCACATACTTTCTGGTCGTTCTACCAGTTTGTTTCTGAGGACGAACCCAAATTGGTGTCACATAAAACTCCAGATTATGGTGGCCCAATGTTGACTTTGATATTCACTGAGCCAGCCTTAGCCAAAATTCTTTAAATTTATTTGTGTGTAAATGTGCTATTTGAAGAATATAGCCAGAGGCCCGAAGCCAGGTATGATACTAAAGGAAATTGTTAGGGGGAGAATACGCAATCCGAATTTGCCCTCAAAGAATTCTCTTGAGTTTGTGCGGCATTTACCTGTATCTCCCGTCAGCTACCCCAGTCTGAATTTTTGCTAAACTTAAACCTGAATCTTAATCTGAGACTTTAGTTCGTAGATGAAAATTCAACAATATAAAACTAAAAATCAATGCCATTCCTATATTTTGAGACAAAAGAAAGACTTTGAAATTCTATACCTCTTAGTAAGTTACGTACAGTAATTTGAGTTCCCAAAGTATTACTAGGATTGAATTTCTTGCAAATTGAATTCTAATACAGGAAAGTGCAGCACCATTCGAAATGAAAATAACAAACTCAGGTAAAGAAGGAATAGGAGGAGTCGATGCAAGAACCATTTTCATAGAAAACCAATGAGCATCGGCTTCTCTTCGTGCCAAATGCTATCATGTTTTGTAACGCAAACGTGCGAAGCTATCAACCTGCGTACACATCTTGCTTTAGCTCGAAGATAAAAATTCAAGAACATGAAGCTAACAGGCTTCAAGTGTCAAGGTATTTCTACTTGTAAAATTGCAGGTGCACAACGAAACTAATTCTTGTTAAAACATTTTTTCAAGACAACACAATCCCTACTTTGATTGGTGGTAATTTAAGAGAGCTCTGTAAATATTTAAAAAGAAGAGAGATGACAAATTATGGAAAAGGATTTGAAGCAAGGCAAGTGCTGATAAGGCATTACTTTAAGTACCTGTTTGAAGGACGAATGATCGCCTAGTTTTTAGCATCCAGCGTCTACCTTAGATAATTTTTGGTAAATGCATGGACGCTCCAACAGAGATGCAGTTAAAAAGTTGAGGCCAATACATCGTGGCTGTAAATAAACGTAAATTTTTTCCCGACATGAATTATTCTACAGCAATCCCGTTTCAAAATGGCGAAATAAAGAAACAAGGTCAAAGTGGAGGCACATGATTGGCTAATAATTTTATGGAAACAAATCCGCTGATTGGTCAATTGCTAGCTGTGCTATTGTTGGACGCTCCTATGCATTATGTCAACGAAAAGTAGTAAATCAAGATACTTACTTGGATTCATCTAGTTTGCTTAGGCGCTCATGGAACTCCTCTGTTGCTGTAACAAGTTCTTCGCATTTTTTGATAAGGGGATCTGTGGAAAAGTTTTAAGATCCTATATATTAACTCACCGTTTATAACGAGACTCATTCAAAGAAATTCCAGGCTATCACAGAGATAGAACTGATATCATTTCTGTGGTTCTTAATTATTTAAAATCATCTACATTAAGTAAATGTTAACAGCTCTCTTGAAAGCTGTCTGATTTTATAGATCTTTCTAGCAATACAAAGACAGCACCACCTTTGCTGATCTTGAGTTCTACAATGAAAATATAAAAGCAATTTATCAAGGATGGCCTTTAGGAGTTATATTGCTTACCATAATCGATGTTATGAGGGCCAGTTATTTCTGCATTGCTCCTTTTAAATATTTTTGCAAACGTTAAAATCTTCTTAGCATAACGAACAAGATTGAATGGCAGAACTACTTCATCAGCCAATTTCAGTCCAATTTTAGCCCACATTCTTGCCACTGCCAAATGATATTTGAACGTAGGATCAACCCAAGTGTCTATCAAGTGAAAATTATCGTGTATTGAATGGTAGGCCGAGTATTGGTCTGCAGTCATTACCAGCTGTAAGTAAAAGCAGCATTCTATTAGATTATTGTACAGAGTCTTTTTGCATGAACAAGAGGGGTAATATCAAGGCAACTAGGAGGCAACGCTAGTGTCGTCGTGAAATCGCAGTGTTTTACGTCCTGTTTGCACTGCTACGGATCACATGGTGATCCAAAACCACCACAAGTGTTGCAGATTGACCTTCCGTCTACACTGGTCTTAGCAATCCGTAGCAAAATTGGTGCGGCTCGCCGTACCATTTTTGATCCTGTTAGTAAAAGGACAACTTTTGATTCGGACTACTTGCAAGAAGCGTTGTTTAGACACCGTCTACAGTGGTACGGATCACTTTTTGGTCCGAACCAGAAGTGGTCCGTAGCAGTGTAAATGGGACCTTTAAATGGTTAGCAGGAAGAATGCTGATTCTCTTTTTGACAGTCAAGCCTTTCCTGTAGCAATCGATGTGTCTAGGCTGTTTATTGGATTTAAATGACAATTCGATTGTAGTTTTAGGCATCATACAACTAATTGTGAAAATACACAGAGAGATTACACTACTTTCTATTAAAGATCTTGGTAGTGAGTAATTGTCTTATTCCTCTGAAAATTTACAAGCTGTTTCTCCCGTACGTCAAAAACGAGAAGTTCTGCAAGATATCCATCAAGCAAATCTATAAGACGCCACGGACTAGCATAAAGGAACGCTATTGGCTTTCAAAATCGCAATGTAAAAATATATTTATCGATGAACTTTCCACGCATAACTGATGTGAATGCCTAATGCAATTACGCAGCTTGATTCCTTTTGCAAATTTCAACAAACGAAGCCTACTTTTTGAGTACAAAATCCAAAGAAATTTACCTTGTCGTACAAATAACGGATGTCGAGAGAAGGAACACCATACATCTGTATGAATGGCTTGTAATCTGTACCAGATTGTACAATTTGAGCCCTGCACAGCGAGGAAATAATTATACATACTTTGCTATCAATCTACAAAGCGCATCAGCAGAATTATCGTAAAAGGTCTATTTAGCCCCAGGAGCTTAACTACTTTTTGGAGTCTTAGAGAGAGACTTAATAGAGAGAGGGGGGGGGGCTCATTAGACAGTGAGCTTATCAATAATTCAAGGTAAGAGTTCGATGCAAATGTTCTTTTGCAGTACCTTTGCATTGCCTCCTTTGAGAAACCGATGCTAGTAACTTCGAGAGTTTATTCATATCAGTCAACTAAACAGTTTTCCTCTTTATTTGAATCATCAGGGTCTGATAGTCCTGGAATATCTTCTATACAAACGTTTTCCTCTTGGATTCTTTCGACAATATCAAGGAAATTCTGTACATGGGCCATATTCTATGCGCTTGATCTCAACTGGCAATATTCTCCATGCCTCAAAAACCCATTCTATCGTTTTCTTCATGAAAGAGGAGGGGTGTAATAGAGATGGGGGCTTATTTACATTTTTTCCTTGAAAAGGGAGCTTTATAGAGAGGGCTTCTTAGCGAGAGAAGGGGTTTATTAGAGAAGGGGGCTTAATAGGGCATTTCAGGTATGCTAATTCTGCTAAATATGAAAGTGTTCGCAATAAAGATTCACTATGCTTTCTATTCCAGGTCGCAATAACGCACTTAAAAAGTAAAACTTCGTCTTCCTTCAAAACGCAACCAATACAATGAATATTCAATATCGAATGTAGGCCTACAATGAATTCGGTAACACACTCAATATCTAACCTTGGTTCTCCTTGGTGTGTGAAAGATGGAAGTTTCTTAGCCCAGTCCTCGTACAAGCTAAGCTTACTGTCTGGGGCTGGTATCTACAACAGGCAACAATTAGAAAGTAATTTCATCAGAACATATTCATCAAAGTGCAAAAAGCAACGAATCTGTAGCAAAAATAGCTTAAGAGCATGGAAAATAAAATTTATCTTTTTCATCCATCTCATTTTTGTTGGAGAACAGTCTTGCAACACAAAGGAAATGAAGAAATGATGTGTACTAGCAAATGTAGGGCTCTGCAATTTCTAGATAAAGTAGGAACAAGAAATGAATGAATGTTTAAACAATGATGTTAACTTTCTGTAGCATAAAAAATTGCCAGTAATCTTTCACTGTGGCATGCTATTGAAGACTCTTTGAAGACCTTCAAAAAGTTCATTTTATAGTGGTATTTCGGTATTTCAATGTTTCATTTTATAAGTGGTACTTATTTTTAGACCTTTTATTTTTTCTAGATCTTAGAAGCCTTTTCATTATTTTTAGAACATGACAGTTTGCAAAATTGCAATATAGCTGAAATTTGCATCCTGTGTAAATATTTGAAATAATTAGAAATATAATTTATCACAACTCTACGAAGTGACTCCTTTAATACCAATCTATTGTGTGGTGTGCACAGTATATGCTAATAAGGCCACCGTAGCAAGGAAGAGCATCATAATTGCATATTAGCTAGTCAGTCATTCCATAAAGTTAGTTTATGCTAGCTGTTCCATGAATAACAACATCTTTCAATAGGGTATTTTTTAACATGTAAATTGGTGGGGAAATTCATTGCCCCACCAGTAGAACATGTTTGCCCCACCATTTAAGTGTCTTTCTGATTCAGCAATTTTATTTACTTTTGTCTTATTTGAAATATTTGTATGCTTATGAGTTTTTCGTTCTACGGTCGATAGATATTCTTTTTCGGAGTACTTTTAAAAGCTTATTAGTCTATAGTTCCTGTTTTTCTAATGAGCCCTTTTCTCAAATTCCCCACCAGTGAAAACTCCATACAAAAAGCCATGTCTTCAATATTCAAAATTATTCCATATACTTTCAAAAATAAGTAGTATAAATTTGCTCACTTACCCCTTTAGTGACGTCGAAAAAGGCATCTTGCATTTGCGGTGTTGATTTGAACCTTACAGTGTAGTTTCCTAGTAAAGAAAAGCGATTCTGTAGCAACAATAGTGACATCATTGAAATTACAAAAGCAAATTGGAATAAAAAGCCATTAAAAGCCCGGAGATCGAAGCTTATATCCATGAAAAGATGTAGGCCCTCCTTTATACTATACCGCATAGCTACTGTCGTGCCGTGGTTTTTGTAACGGACAAGGGTACCATTTACATCACGTCACAGCTATCCGGTACGAGACGCTCCTTAAATGACAGGGAAAGTCATTTCGCTCTGTATGTGATATGAAAGGCACTCCTTATTGTGGCTATCTGTAGTATGAACGATTGCCCTATCCGACAGAGATCATTCTTTGATGCAACGCAACGATAGCAATCCAGCATAGTGTAAATGGGGCCTTACTATCATTTGTTGGTATCTATTGGCATAGTTTTCTTATCGACCTTATCGTTTATAAAATCTTTAATAAGCTGTGCCCAGAAAATCTATGGAACAAGTTCAATCTTAGGTCCCACCACTCCAGATACAATACACGATTCTGCAGAAATATCCAGATTCCTAAGTATAAGCTAGAGTATGCAAAGAAAGGATTTTCATACTCAGCTCTTAAAACCTGGAATGAAATCCCACGCTCTGTCACTTCAAAAAAACAATTGAAAATGTATTTGATGAGCTGACAATAAATCAAACACGACCCCATTCAAAAACAGCCTAAGATATATTTTAATTTTTGTTATTGTAACTAAACGATTATGACTATGATGTATTGCTAAGTTTATTTTAGCTTTGCTGAAGGGTACTTCGTGTAAAAATAAATTAATATGACTATGAATATGAATATAAATATTAAGCCTTTCCTTAGACTACTTAAAACATTTATCAATAACTTCCGCTAAATGACAAAAATCGTATTTCAAAAAAAGCAGCGCGCTCAAATAAACCTACGCACATGGTCAGTGGCTTGCGTCCGATTTACTGATTGAAAGGCCTGTGAAAGACGTAAATGGTATTGCTAGATTTACCTTCTACCGCGATGTCCACATTTAGGTATGCAATAGCTCTTTGATTCACCATTTTGGCATGATCCTAAATGGAATCGCAGGCAAAAATTACATGCAAAAAGGAGAGAATCGGCATGACATTTGAGATGACTTCTGTACAGACTTTAAGTTCACAGTAAGAAAAGGCATAGAAATAAATAGCACATGTACCTCAACCCATTCCCATGATCCCATTAGTCCATATTCTTCAGCATCCCAACTGCAAAGCATTATTGTCCTTCTTGGTCTCCACCCTTGAGAATGGAAATCGATTTGTTAGTAAGAAATGACTTCAAAAATGAAAAAGGATGAAAAAATGGCCTGTAGCTGATGGAAGTTTCGCTTTAGATAGAAAGTTATTGCTTGCCTCTTTTCAATAAATCTGAAAAGCTTCTTGCAATTTCCATCAGTGCAGCGCTTCCACTAGTTGCATCAGCAGCACCAAAATTCCAGGAATCACGATGGTTTCCGAGAATAACAAGACGATCTAGGGAAAGGTGATTGTATAAATAATGAGATTATGTTTTAGTTTGCATTGACTAGTAAAGGTTTTTGGCCAGGAGAGCTAACTTACACTCCAGAGATCAAGTTGCTATCTATCGCTGCTTTATAGAGAAACAAGTAAAAAAGTGATAGGAGGAAGAAGGAGACTAAAATAGCTATAGGTGTGCATTCAAATGATTTCTACCTTTTCATGACATTGATTAATTGCTACACAAATGCATTGTGGGCAGACTTCGTGTGACAGTAACGTGTTGGCACTAAAGTAGTTTAATTCTGAAGTTTGGGATACCTGGTTCAATTTCACCATGGATTTTTCCACAAACATTGTATACTGGCTTTGTAACAAATTTAGTGTAAACACTTAATCTCACTTTCCTTAAAGAAATAGAAAGATCAATGGTATAGCCATGGTACAAGATATTGGAAGCTATGCTACACCTATCAACAGAGAACATAGGTTTCATCGACTATAGAAAATCCTATTTCTTGCGTGAACAAGAGCATTTCAAACTTTAAAACTTTAAATATTACAGAAAGGGTTGCCATTAGGTTACAGTGCCAGGTGGAGGACAACAGAGGAGGCATGAGTGGCACCAGGGGGCTAGGGAGCTATAGTCTCCCCTCAAATTTGTCATATTTACTACCCTGGTAACTTTATTTTATCCCCCTCTTCGGAAGAGTCAGCCCCCTATCGGAAAGTCCCTGGCACCACCCTTGATAGGAGGGTAGCAAAGGTTTTGGGAAAGTTGCTGAATTTCCATGAAGCGAGGGAGTCAAAATGATATGCGGTCTTTTAGAACTTGCAGTAATGACATTTTATGATACAAAAGCAGTGTTTTACAACAAGTTCTATCTGAAATATTTGAATTAATAAAAAGAAAGACTTATTGAGAGTGGCTGATAAGTGTTGTTTATAACATGATGCAATTTGCTTCTTATAAAACAAACGCATAATACGGGGGGTTGAAAACATATGGGGAGCACTTCTTACTTTTATCTTTAAGCAATGTGGTGGGGGTAACAATATAAGAATTTTGAAAGCAAAATTTGAAACAATGGAATCTCAACCCCTAAAGTTGAGCACACGATAGCAAACTACTAGCAGTAATTGTAGCTCTACTGTTCATTACAGGCTAATATACAACAAGAGAAATAATATGAAAAGCCGGTAAAGAAGTAAAGTTTTAACTGATTTTAGAATACAAATTGGATGTACTTTGTTCCATTGATGTTGTATTTGAAATCAAATGCTCCTTGCCATTCCTTAGGTGCTGCTATTCCATCCATTTCCCTTAAAAAGTAGTGTTCTCTTTATTACAGATATTTCAAAACTTACACAATAACCTGAAAGATTTGAAACTACTGTTTTGTTTCAAAAAGTAACATAAAGCAATTTCTGTTTGAAAACTAAGTTTCTTCTTTGACTTCAGCTGCTTGATAGAAAAATTAAAATTACAGGCAATGCAATGTTTTGTTTTGTCTTTCAATCCTTCAATCAATATTTAAGCAGGAATTTTGTAGGATTTGGGGCTCTGCGTAACTCTACGAAAAACATCTAAAATTTCTGGCCTTGTCCTGAAGTTGAATACTATATTTGTTGAAAATGTCGTCATCAGCTAATTTGCTGAGTAATTAGTATACTTGTATCAAAAAGATTTAGAATGAGAAACACTTTGATATCCGGAATGGAAATTATGCTTTGTAGAAATTAACAGAAGGTATGGAAGGAGAATTTACTTACGCAAGAATCTGCTTTGCATATTTGAATGGAATAGGCTGTGATGGAATTTTTGGCAGAACAGTTGCTTTGGATATATTCATACGGAAATACCCATCTATATGAAAGATTTTGAGGAAGAATAATAAGAAAGTAGTGGAAGTATAATGACACTAGCTTGGCAATATTGGCAAACATTCAAAGACATCAACCTTTTACAGGTATTCTACCAATACCCTCATTTGTCGCATTCCATACTTTAGATACTCCTTACTACAAGAAAGTTAAACTTCAACAGAGCTGTAGAAGCACACATATGGACTGCGATTGCTTGCATTACCTTCATACGCATTATAAAAGCAAATAATTATTAGAAGACATTTTCAAGCTGTAGTACTTTGAAAATGAAGAAAACAGCTGCAATTTCTGCCAAAAGTTCGTGGAACACCCGTACTGTTTAAGGAATGTTCCACCCCGTATTTCTGTGGCAATGCTGAGAATTTAAGCTCCCTTTAGTGTAATTTTGAACCGCTAGGCATAGCCCATAGCTAGTTGGAAAGGTATCACTTCTTCCAAAAGTGCAAGACATATGCCCTTCGAACAACATTGTTTACGGGGGAGGGAATTTTGTGGCTCGTCTATAGCATTACGCATAAGAAATGTTCTAAGACTTTTGGCAGACTTGTAGAATTGATATTACCTAAATTTACCAAATTGCTGATGGGAGGATACCAACTTAAGATCTTTTGAAAATGTCACAAGTAAATAGCTTTTTTATGTTTGATTAGTTCAAAATAGAAGTAATTGCTTCTGAATAAGGACTGGGGTAAATAATATTTTTTTAAAGCCAAAGAATGACCACGAATATTTAATGCTGCAACAATCTTCAATTTCTCTATATTAAATTAATTAGCAATTTGCGTTCTTTCATGCAGTTAGTAGCACGAAACCTGCAAGCCTACTTTCACTATGCATTTTATCATAAACTCCTAATATTTTATTAAACACTAAGTTGTATTTTATCAGATTCTTCATTGATTTTATATTCTATACAACTCCATTGACTTCTTTTACTCAGTTGTCAATAGCACTCTCTACAAGGTGATCAAATTCCATAATAAAACGTCTACGAGTCAACGGTCAAAGGTCAACAGCTCGAATGGTTAAAGTTTAGTAAAACTCAATGGCCCAACCCGCTATACCCGAAATGGCATATAATCTCAGCAACAATAAGCTACTAAGCTAACAGCAGCATCTAAAATTTAAGTAGATAGTGTTCTTAAGGAAAGGGGCTCGAAATGGATTCAGTTCCGAAGATTATAAAGAGATTATTATAATCTACTTGCGTAATTATAAAGAACTTATAATCTTCTCGTACCTTTAGATGGGTATCCTTCTGATAGAACATCACCCTGATGTCTCAAAATTGTACCAATTTGAAGCCCAGTTGATGGGAGTTCCCATCCTTTAGGGTAGAATGCCTCAAAAGGACTCCAATCCACAGGATCAGAGTATAAAATTGTCCCAAGAGCGCCTCTCAGTTGTGCCCTTTCAACCTATGATCAATGTACAGATGTTGTTTGACTCTTTATGATGCGCAAATTCATAGTATATATATATATATATATATATATATATATATATATATAAAATAGATTATAGATAGATTGGATCAAAGACAGGACATCACTTTTTCTGTTACTCCGAGTTTCACGCTTGCGCGATCATCAGACAGACTTAAGCCCTACGTTAACCTATATATATATATATATATACATGAGTGGCGCTATTGTTCTAGTGATCTACTGTTCTATTGTCCTATAGTCGAAAAGGTTGGCTTTAGGTGTTCATTAAATAATACTTGTTCTCGTGTCGGCATTTTGAGATCAGTTCCGATCTTTTGTTGAGGAGGCTGGCATTGTTGGCTTTAATTATGGAGAGTTTTTCCGCTAAGCAGAGGTTGCATCTTTTTGAAATGTTGTTGTATGAGCTTACTAAGGTGATGATTGACCAGTTGATAACGTAGTTTTTTTGTCGTCTTTGAGTTTCCAGATGTATTTGGAAAGTCCTGTGCTGTTGGTGTATTTTCTGTTTTGAAATGATAGCTTGTGTTGTGTGTATCGTTGTTTGAATGTACCTTCTGTTAGTCCGATATAGTTCTTTCCTGTGGAGTCCTCATCTGTTGTTACGTGTGCATTGTAGACTAGACTTGTTGAGAGGCAGTTGTTGTCGAGTGGGCATTGTTCTTTTTTTCTGCAGTTGCATCCGTTCTGAAGTGGGGTGGTGTTGTTGCTGATTATTTGTTTGTTGTGGTTGTTGATTATAGTGGCCATGTTCGGCATGCAGCTGTAGCTGATTTTTACGTTGTTCTTGTTGAAGA
>WIPJ01067769.1:150843-186167 GCA_018155075.1 Cassiopea andromeda
ATATATATATATATATATATATATATATAAATAAACAGCTGTTGGTAGCCAGCAATAATCTTCCTCATAAGCAATGTTTGACTATAAGAAAAGGATGAAGTTAAGATACAAATTGCAAGAGTTATAGCATTGTGCCAAGAGTGCCTCTGAGCTCTGCCCTTTCACCCTAAGAGCAATATGAATAATTTTATAATTCTCCTGCAAGAAGACCCAAAATATTTCACGAGTTGGTAATAAGCCGTTTATTCCTCTTTTGATAACTGCGCTGTATTGAGAATCAGTGGCTTGGTAATAGGAAAGTTTCAAGAGACAGCATGCAAGAGTTATAGTTGTGAGTAAGCAAAAACTGTCAAATGCTAGTATCGGCTATTAGGAGGGCAAGGAGGCAAATTGCATCTTAGGTGGAATCGAGTCAGCAAATTCTCGGAAAAACTTGTAGTCCAAAGGATAAATACACGTTTTTATCTAAAAAAGAAAACAACTTGCTTGCTTGAACTTCAATTGTCTGAAAACGCTTTTCTAACAAAAAACCTCTTTGCACTAGACAAATATTCCGCTGCTTCTAAACTGCTTGGGAAATTCAGCACCTCTGCTCCCCCCCTGATTGTTAGTGAAAAACGGTCACTGTAAACTGTATTACTTGGTTCTGCATATTGACATGTTGAAAGCTATCTGTATATTTATCAAGGTTAATGTGCATTCAGCAAGCGAGAGGATAGAAACTGTGCTCAAATGCTGTCAACGAACCCCATTCTGTATTATTATTGAGCGTACCGAGGACTGCTCATATTCTTGAAATCTATTGTTAAGTCGTTGAAGATTATAGCCAATCATTGGCTGTAGAATCTATTGCCATGTGGAAGCCATGCATTATTTCAATGCACTGCCCACAATCAACCAAACCATGCTTTATATCAGGGGTCACCAACCTTGTTTAAGCCAAGGCCTACTAAGGGTCATTATATAGTACATGGACGAGTACAGTAGTCAGCCAGGGTATCTTTTAAGAGACTTTGATGTAAGGATCATAGACGTTGGGTCAAATCTGTGTAATGGTCAAATTTCATTCGCAGCGAGGATTGATCTGTATTCCTTCCTCTTGATGCTCTAAGTACTGGTCAATGTGCAGAAGGAGTCATCTCATAAGTAAATGGAGGGGGGAAATGGGTCAGGGGACTACCCAAAATTTTTGTGACGCAACTACCTTTAGAACGTCGAAAAGCGCCCTTCTGCAGAATATAGTGCATTCGTTTCATTGATCTACATGCTGAGAAGAAAAAAGTGGTCCCTCAAACCGTATGCCTACCTGTTGATAAACTGTTTTCACCTGCTTTTCAAAATTTAGAGAGAAAAGACAGAAGTGCTATGCCGACTTTTTTCAATGTGCTGTTGCTTGCATTGCAATGGATGGCTGCATCAACCAACAGACAAACGCAGGCTATGATCATACAAACTTTGAGGAGAAACATGACGTTTAAAAACAGGACCCAAGCTGTTAGAAGAAAAACCTCAAATTTCTCTTCGCTGATGGGACAGGAACAAGACCTGCTAGGTGAATGCCCCAGAGTCACAATGCTGTAAGATACCCTGAGGCTACCAGCTTAATTGAAATTATTCAAATGCATAATAAGTACAATTTTTCATTGCATTAAAGTAGATGTAGCTATTCCTAAATCAATTTGTTCTACATAAGTACTACGGGTGATAGAACTGAAGTTGAAGGGCGACCGAGTGCCCGCAATCATAGGGTTGTTGATCCCTGATTTATATGCACGCCCACTTCTTTCCTTTTGGGGAATTACAGTTGGCTCTTGAACATAGAATTGTTCGTATCTCAAAAAATAAGACAGATCAAAGTCCTCGCAATTCTTGACATTGTTAGCTTGCTTCAGTTTGTCGCATTCCTTTGTAACACAATGCCCAAAGCCTCAGGAAAGATATTATCAGCTATCAGTTTTTAATTAAGGCCTTGTAGAATTTTTCTCTAGCAAATTAGTACGCTTATCATAGACTCATAAAATCATGGATTAAAATCTTATGTATTAAGTTTCTCTCGCATTTTTTTCATGGAAATATTAATTTTCTAAATCGTTCAAAGAACGCGAATAAAGCAAAGTCTAAAATATTGTAATATGACAACAACACAACATTGACTTCAGTAATTTTTGAGGGCTTAGAATAGTCAATATAATTACATGCTATCATTTTGCAAAAACGACTAAAATAACTTCGATTCAATTTGTAGAAGTTCGGCTGTAGTACAGAAGCACAAACAATGTACTTTTGTGAATTGACATAACACAACCTCACAAAATGTACCAACCTTTGACGATCTTGAAGCTTTTGAATACCTCATAATCACAACGGCTCCTGAAACACTAATCCCCAAGTCTTCAAGTAGCTGGAAGTCCTCCTCGGTTCCGTAATTAACGTAAACTAAAGGTCCCTAGAAAAAAATGGTCGTTTACTTTATCAACGGATTTGCTGACCAATCCGTTGATAATGCAGCGGATTTATAACAGATTGATGTTGCATTAAATGAATCATGATCACAAAGGTGTGTCCTCGAAAGGCTAGGGAGTAGCTCTTACAAACGATAACTTTCTACAGGCTATAGTGTGTGTCCAGCTCTTTTTTCACGACACATTTTCCTCAACACTGGCAATATGTCTTCAACCAGTGCTAAGTGGATAGCGAAGAGGTATTGAGCCACCAATGAAGATGTGATTCTTCCTGAGGAACTCTTCATAGCAGAAAAGTGTTCAGACCACTTTGCCATTCGTATGCGAAATATAGGCCCCGTTCACACTAGACCGAAACAGCACGGAATGAAAAGGAACGGACAAAAGTGGTCCAATAAGCAACAGAATTTTAGTAGGTGTTCACACTTAAAGGATTAGCAGCGCTGCGTTCCAGTCCAAAAAGTGGAACGCCCAAAAAAGTGAGCCGTTCCGTTCCATGGAAAGGAATAGAACGCTGCTAATCAAGTGTAAACACTTGTTCGGCCCATTCCATCATGTATTGTGGCGCCATGTGTACTTTTGCATAAGAATACGCCAAAAATCGCTGAAAGAAGCACGTTTCTTCGAATTATAGGAGAACGTTTCTATCTGGTACCAGCCCGACTACAAACCACTACTTTTATGATTTCAAAAGGCATGGCCTGTCGTCGTAGAATATAAATGGTTTAATGCTGAATCGAACGGCATATAGAAACTACAAAAGAGCAGGGACAAGCGTGAATTGGTAGTTATAGTTATATCCAGCATAGTCCAAGACCAATTTTGTGAAAGAAAATGTTGTGGCAGGGAACTTGATTATTCACCATGAAGAAAAGAGCACAGATGAGGGACTTGTTTGCGAGCTAGGGGAATTGTGACCATGGTTAGTGAAAGCTGATATGTGTATTTTGAAGCAATATCGCTTCCGTTCACAACATTCTTGTTGCTGTCTGAAAACCTCAAAAAACGTTCCATTCTGTTCCATACTGTATCGAAGCGCATGGTTCCGCTCTGTTTTGTTCTAGTGTGAACGGGGCCATAGTCTATTTAGCGTTAGGTTAGCTTCTTTTTGTCTATTCAAGTACCAGTATTTAAATACGATAATCTTGATTAGATTGACAAAGCAGCAGATAAACAGATAATGCATAAAAAACTTAAATTGATTTATCAAAGAGAGAGCTTTGTGCCTTATCATTGTCAATGTGTAGCACTGCATTGACGGAGTTTGAGCTACGACCGATTCCTTGGCTGCATATGTTATAGATAACTAATGTCCTCTCTTCGCTAAAGGCCTATATTCAAAATAAGCTTCTCGTATGAAATTATAAAGTGTTTCCGAAAGCTCGACAGACCTTGAAACTTCATGTGTGAATGAAATTCTAGGATAACTATTAGATAATTAGAACGGATAATGATGTACCAGCAAGTAACTTATTTTTCAAAAATATGCAAAGGTATATTACCTCAACTGTTCCTCCTGGGGAATATGCATTGAAAGGAAGGACAGTCCTTGGGTCTTTTGGGTCACCATTCAAAAGTGGCTCTCGGTCAATCTCGTACCCTTTAACGAGATCACCTTCTTCATCATACATGGTTATCTTTCCTGGCTTTTTAGGTAAAGACAAGAGAACATTGTAGTCGGTAATTTCCACTGAATCAAAATCAAACTCCTTCCATTTCTTTTCAAACCATTTTGCCTGTATTTTGGCTTCCTTCAATCCTGCTGTTGATGGCATACTGGTCAAATATCTATTTCAGAAAAAGAAACGTTTGCTTTAAGTTTCTTATATGGGTGATTTATTTTGATAAGGATGAATCCACAAGCATCTCTATGCAGAAAATGTTCTTCGGGAAGATAATTCCAATGGGCTAGGCATCCAAGCTAACATTTACTGCTTCTTTGGCATCAAATACAACAGATAGATGAAGAATGCTGTTTTCATCAGTGTCCGACAAAAATTTTCTGCTTCCTGCTGGTGCACCTTTTCTATCTGCACATGCCTGCACAGATAATTTGACTGACTTTTTTATGTCATTTATATTTTAGCACAGTTATATATTCAACTTCTAATTATGTATGCTGATAGGAATTAGTGGGTAAGCATTAAACAAACGAATTGAAACTTAAGAAAGATGGCTGGTCCAAGCTGCCTGCAAGAATTGAGGCTGTCTACGGGGGCACCCTTGGTGTCTGCATCTTTGTCGGACACTAGTTTTTATGCTGGGGATTTAAAATAGTACAGACTATAGGTCAAATACAAGTGCCATTTTCTTATACCTATTATGAGACTGTTGTGTTGTTGCGGTTGCATTAATGTTTTTGTTTAGTGTTTTAATAATTATTAGAGTATAATGTACTTGGTCGCATTCGCATTGCTAAGGAACTACGGCTAGAGATTGTTGGGAAAAGAGATGAGCGAGAGTTCTTGTAGTGGATACAAATATTTAAACTTAGGATTTTGACAATGAAGGTTTACAAAAGTATCATAAGACCAGTACTTTTGCATGGTTGTGAACTATGGGCATTGAGGAATAAGGAACAAGATATTTTGGAGAGAACGGAGATGAGGATGGTGAGGTGGATAGCTGGGATCTCATTGTTGGAAAGGAGAGAAAGTGATGATATAAGAAGAATGCGTGGAGTATGTACGATAAGAGAGAAGGCGAGAGAGGCAAGACTGAGATACTTTGGACAGGTGAAAAGGAGAGGGGATGATGAACCAGTGAAGAAAGCAATGCTGACGCCAATTACAGGGAGAAGGAGTGTGGGGAGACAGAGAGTGAGGTGGAGAGATGTACTGAAGAGGGACATCAATGAACTGGGGTGTCGAGAAGAGGATGCAATGGACAGAAGTAGATAGAAAAGGATAACTCGAGCGGCTGACCCTGCTATACAGTGGGAATAAGGGTCGTATGAAGAAGAAAAAGATTTTGAATAGCATATTCCAGTATTGATTTTACGAATAAAGAGTGAGAAATCGAGATAAGGATTTACCTATGGAATCATTTCCGTAACAGCTGTTATTCGATTTATTTACTGTATATAATACTGTATTCATTCGTTGTGTTGCCGTCAACTGGGCCTGTTTTGGAATTTTTACATTCGCTGAATTCGGATCCAACGAAACTTCCAACAAAGGTACGCACACACGAATATACAACAAAACGCAATGATAACTTATCTGGAAGTCTCAAGCGTCCTTACTTTAAGTATCCTCTTATCTTTTTTGCACTCAAAACTTCCATGATATCATCATGATAACTTGTTCTTTGTCTCTCTTTGTCTGTCTTCTTCTCTTCCAATAATTCACCAGTAAAAGCTACAACAAGCAGGGCAGTTAGTTAGTATTCAATGTTGATGAGTACTGTACCATATTCTGAATTCATTTTGAGCTTATGGAGACATTTATCAATAATTACATGTAAGTATTTTTGCCTGTAGATGTCTATGTAAATGTGTATACATGTATTTGGTTATCTGCTTTCAGGTACGTGCTGATTAAAAGAAGATGAAGCAGCCCATGCTTGTGTGGTAGCCTTCAATGTACATACTAGCTAAAAATCGGGAGAGGATCATAGGAAAAGTTGGTTTAGAAGCATCAAATAAGCACATAGACAAACCGTCATCGGATCTTGAATGGAGCTCGGCAAAAACGGCCAAAGCAGCCACGAGGAGGAGCCAAACAAATCCTGCGGTAGAATAAATCACAGCACCATGTAATCAAAGGAGAAATTCAAATAACATTAATTATTGCTTGGATACCTATAGATTGCTTGAATTTTGCGGAAGCGATTTTAGCAGGCTAGAATATAAGTTTAAAATTAATTGCACAAAGTATTCATTGAGTAAGATAAGAAATATAGGATTGAAAGAGAATTCCATGTCTCAAAAGAAACTTGTTTGAAATGAAAGCCACAATGTTAATAAAGAAGTTTCTTATACTGTAAAACGTAGGCTTTGCTCGCCGGATATCTATCCTAATTTAGATAATACCTTAAAGGCACGATTATATTGCATTCTATGCACTGATCAAAAGTGCTGGAACAGTTATTGCAAAATTGAAAGAATAAGGAAAACTCATAAAGCGGTGAACTATGTTTTTAAATTTCTGATATCAATGCGATATTAATGCAATATGTAAAATGCAGCTATAAATCTCACTATAATTAGGTTGATTTGGTAACTTGCACTTGGCAGACTTGGTATCGAAAAAAAGAATTTTACTATAGGAAAGGAGAAAATTACAGTATAATTACCGCATGAAAGTTTCTTGTAAGTGCTTTGTATATTAGACGGTCAGGGTTAGTCCAGACTTATGCACTATAAGACCTGTGCTGCTTATCAAACTCTTATTTCTTGCGCATTATATTAAAAGGATCGCATGATTTAACAAAAATTCCTAGAGCGCTTGGGGATAGGTTGATATATCTGACATCATGAAAATCCAACGAAAGATTTTGAGTAGGCTGACTATACTTTG
This sequence comes from Cassiopea andromeda, assembly GCA_018155075.1. Classification (NCBI taxonomy): domain Eukaryota; kingdom Metazoa; phylum Cnidaria; class Scyphozoa; order Rhizostomeae; family Cassiopeidae; genus Cassiopea; species Cassiopea andromeda. The sequence continues at coordinate 157,826 of WIPJ01067769.1, forward strand.
AATAAGTAAATAAGCATAAATAAATATATGCATATAACTATAATAACTGTAAGTAAATAAAGATTAGCACAATCTTGAATTTTGTTAGTGATATATATTGGAATTGTTTAGTATAAACTTACCACGAATCATGTCGCTTATTATTGATAGCACTTCCAAATGGTACAAACAAGCATCAGGAGTAAACAGGTACCTGTTGTCGTTGAGCAAATCTAATGGTCTGATGAGCTTGTAATACAACATTGTGGTCAGCAGTATGTTTTCTCAACCATGTGGCCAATTTCAACAAAAGTACATGGTTCATTACACGAACATTAGTACATTATTAGAAGCCGAACTCTCTGTCTAGATACTTCTTAGCGTTTTCTCATGTCCAGCCTTAAATTTATCCCAAACTTTTTGAAATTATGAGATAGTAGATGGAATATTTGTGGGGCTGATATTTTCTGCAATTTTCCAGACTAATATACAATGCTACTGGGAAACAGTTTTTGATCCGCTTTTGAAGTTTGTTCCTATAATTTGAGCCTAATTTCTACTATATATTCTATTTGCTTCTTATCAAAATAAGAATACATGCAGCGGCGGACACTTCGACACTATTTTGGAGGGTGGACAAAGCCCTCATGAAAACCACGGCGCACACCACCACTAATTAATCCTAACCATTTTTTGGGGGTGACCACCCCTCCTTCGCCCCACTAATGCCCCCATTGCATTCATATAATATTGGTATTAACATAAAAAACGAAGAGAAGTTGCTTGTAGATGTAGTAAAACCAGAGTGCCTAACATAATTTTGGCTTTATCTCTATTTATTCGCATTTCTACAAAATCCAAAAGCCCAGTTGTCCAATATTTATTCATTTTCATTTTCGTACAAAGTAATTCTAATACACAAGAAAATTGAGCTATCTGGTGAACAGACTCGCAAAATTCCCCGTAAAAACAATGAAAATGCAAATTTGGCTTTATCCAACGTGGTAATATACAGAACTAGATTTGATAGCCCTTTGTGTCAAAAGTGATTGAGAAGGCAAATGGTACCAAATAACGGATAAGAAAGTATGGTTGGAAGGAAAAGCCAGCCCAAAACACCAGCTATAACTAATCTAACTCCATTCCTTTATGATGAGACTTCGACCCAACATAATTCATAGAGATTCTGCTACTTGACTAGTGGTTATCAATTCCTATGCCATCATAGCAAACCTAATTTAACGTAGGTGTAGAACGGCATAGAAATGATGTAATAGCAGCACTTAATAATGAACAATCTGCGAAGCATTTACACAAAAGAAGTAAAACCTTTAATTTATGATCGTCTTCCTATGCCATACTGGAAGTAATTGAATGGCCGGTATTCACTGGCCAAATCAAACAAACAGTTCAACTGAAAAATGACTCGTAGTTTTCATCAATAGCACCTGCTGCAGGGAAAGTAATCGATAAAAAGCTACATCGTTATTCAATTAATTTTCTTGACACCATTTCTGTGGTAGGACTTTTGATTTCTACAAACAACAATTAAGGACCTGCATCATACAATTGGTTGATTAATGGCAAATAAACTAACAGAAAAGCTCAATTAAGTGCGATTTTGATGTTGGAATTTAGATCATGTGCCCTATAGCTACCATAAGAGCAAATCCGATAAACTCTCTAGAAACTACCGAAAAATAAAACCACGAATAACTTCATGCAAAGATATGTCGCAAATGAAATTGAAAAATATGTCGTTTATTTAAAAGAGAAGTTACCAATGCCACGAAATAGATTTTGGTTTTGAGACATGTTCACTAACGTCTAACTCTTTATACACTGTAGGTACTCAGTTAAAATCGCTCTTGGAGGCGCCATGTTAGCAGTTCTCTTTGCAAAATAACAAATAGCAAAAGTGGCAAGTTGTAAAATTTAAATAAAGTAGCAATGAAGACCGAAGAACAATAATTTACTGAATCTACAATTTTCACTGGCGCTAGGCAGTTACGTTTCTCGGTTCATCTTACAGGATTGGACATTCAAGTCAAAAATTCAAAGTTCTTTCCCGCGTTACATTGCGCATAGGACGGCGCCTACCTCCGATTCTATAGCCCTAGTTCACGCTTCTGCGAATGCAGTGAAAGCTACAGCGGGGGGTGGCTGGTCCACTGGTAGCTCCGCGAGTTTAACTTTCCTACTCCATTCTCATATGTCGAGTGCCAGACAAGAAGGCAGTGAGTACCATTATTAAAGTCTTTAGGATGACTCGGTCGGGGCTCGAACCCACGACCTACCGGTTGTGAGGCAGACGCTGTACCACTGGGCCATCACTATATATTCATTTCGGCAGTGAGCTGTCTTGGTGGTACTTACTGTTGCTTTATTACTATTCCTTTCCATTCCTTTAACGAGATTTGATTCTTCCACGACGTTTATTGCTGAATATGCTAAAAGAATTTCATAGGTATACATCGTTACTTCTGAGCACTTCAATGCATATAGTAGATCTTGCATGTATAAGATAAACAACAAAGGCCCAATTCGTGATCTTTAGGGGATACCGTGTCTTGTATTTTCTACATTAGATGATATTACATTGGTCTTATAACATTGGCTCTGGTACTTGGGGTAACATATGAATAATTTTAGCTCAGTATTCTTAATCTTATAATGTTTGAACTTTTCTTGGAGGAATGGGTGGTCTATATCGTAAAACGTCCTTTCCAGAACTACTGATGCCATACCCAAATACAATCTTTTATCTAAATTAATTTAATTGCTCTAACAATCTCAAAACTAGAAGGCAAGCACCACCAGTCAAATATTTTGCAACTAAACATTCAATAGCTTGGCCAGCCGTTTGATCCTTTTGCATTTCGACATTGAAACTCATGATGCTTCTTGATTGCAGAACAGCAAAGAATAGCGTCATCGTTTAGAAGATCTTGTATGCTCCTCATAAAGATTTGCTGATTAAAACATGTGCAAACAAGATTGGAGATGAATAGATCTAATAATCTGAACACGGTATCTTCAATCACGGCAAAAATATTCCCTTCCTTTGATATCAACATGCTCGATAGCCTCTTAGCATGCTACTTCAGCCGTTTCTCAACGCAAAAAATTGAAGTCCTAGTAAGCATTATCCGAAACCATAATGCTTTTAACTGTAATGCTTCGTCAAAACTCATTTAGAAGAATTTCATTAAGTTATGTAAGAGACAAGAAGATACAGTTAGAAGATAAGACTACAGATTGCAGATGTGACGTTTGTGAGCATTGTAAACCATTGTAATGTCAGACTAGGATAGTTTATCTGGGTGAGCCCCCATTATAGTGGGTAGCAGTTGCAATACGTTATAAAACTAGGGAAAAAAATTCTTTGTAAGAGAAATACGGCAATTGACCAATCAAAGACAGTTTCTAATTATTTTGTGGTTAATGAAATGAAGATGTTTTGTTTACGCTCCAATAAACTTATGCTTTTGTGTGTGTAAATATAATAGGGTATTACGCAGTCTATAACAATTAGGCACAAATGTATGTTTTTATATGGATCGTTCGGTTGCTAAAAATGTTTTACATTCAATTCCTACACCATGGTAACGTGCTGAAGGGTGCAGATCCAAAAATAACCTGTGTGACGTGATATATCAAAATAACCATTTTGTACTAGAAATGATAAATTCCCAATGAATACATGAAAGTGCTGCTGATGAGAGCATGTTATCTAATCCAGCAGAGTAGTGCTTAAGATACCTATGTTTTTCAATGAGCAGCTCTAAGACTAGATGCGGCAATTTTATTCAGAGTAACTGATTAACCATTTTGTAGTATTGCAAGTTACCTTCTTATGTATAAGTGCAATCTGCTTACTTGCTGCACTAGCATTGTTACAAGACTTATTGTAGCTGCTTTGATGCTAATTATGCCTATTTCATTATATATGCAAAGGGATCATGAGACAGGATCAAAACCTGAGATCCTGGAAGCAACAAAAGTGATTCTAACACTAGTGAATATAAGCGACCAAATTTCTTTGATATGGCATGAAGATCTTACTAGTTCTCTTGAAGTCGCAATCACAAAAATAGTCTTCGACATGGCATAACATGGAATGATCTCCCAGAAATACTGAAAATCTCTGCTTCTGATGTTTCATTTTTATAAAATCTCAAAAAAGTCATTAAAAACTCTATGTAAGTTTACAATATCTCGAAGTAGGTATTTTTAAAATCTGTGTCTGTTTTTGAGTAAAAACATTGCAGTACTACAGCAGAGGCGTCAAGGCACCCGTAGACTAGGGTGGGAGCCATGTTCAAAGATTTTCCGATACAATTCGAGACCGTAATCTTTACAGACAGTAAAATTCTGAAGATTTTCCTACGAAACATTAAAATTTCCGAGAATCCGATGACTTTGAAAAAGTTGGAGGCCATGCCCCCCTCCCCACGATGTCTCTGTACTACAGAGGGTGCTCTCCTCACGTTAGTCTTTAAGCTAGTAGGGGAGTTCCTCCTTAAGAATTCCCCATTATACAAGTCCTTTTGTGTTTGCTACAAGTATTTTCGCTATATCTTTTTCATTGTGTTATCAATTTATATTTAGCAATTCATTGTTGTAAAGGTCTGTTTAAACGATCCTACATTTCACTCAACATTTCAGCCAACAGATTTCACAAATTTTAGGAGAGGTGTTCAAATTACCCAACATTTCATCCAAGATGTCATCCAACATTTCATCCTACATTTATATGGAGACTAGGATTTGAATACGGTGTGAAGGAGATGTGCGTTTGAGACCGGGAACCATGATCAAAATGCAAATAGCGCGCCATTTTTTTAAGGGAGAACGCATGCGCGATGCCAAAAATTGTGGCTGAGGTGTTGTAACGATCCAACTTTTCATCCAACATTTGAAAGCAATGGAATTGTTGGCTACCCTCACCCAAAATTTTTGACTAGAATCAAACTTCGCCCAACATGGTGTTAAAACGATCCAACAATTCATCCAACATCAATGTTGGGTAAATGTTAGGCAGAATGTTGCTTCGTTTAAACAGGCCTTAAGCTGTTTAATTTAGACAGTACTCTGTATGCAATAGAATTTGAAATGAAGTGAATTGAATCCAATTTATTCCAGTTAGTGCCATGACAAGAAAGTCTTGGTATAACAAGTCTTGACTAAAGAGCTGACTGAGTTAATTTTCATTAGTGCTGGTGCATTATGCGTTGCTTTGCTTTCTTATTCTGGCTGAAGTGTAAATAATAGATGCTTGACTAAATTTAAACAGGAAACTGAAAGAAATGGACGGCAAGGTTGTAAGGAAAATTCGAATTAGCAAGACTAGATAAATTGTCATTTGACGACTTCTATTACTCTCTATTTCAACGGTTCAAACTTTGAGTATAATCCTGGATAGCAAAAAACCATCAAGGCTTCATGGCTTTTGGCATTGGCATGTCTTATGATCAAAGTTGACTGGATCAGTTTTGAATGACTTATCAATGTATTTAGACTTTTGTGACATCTTCAACGTGTCGTTTGGCTTCATCAATTTTGGACATCAAAATAGATAAATACACGTTTACTCCATCCCAGTCAGGATCTATGCCTCTGTAAGCTCTGTAAATTGCTTCTTTCAGTGCTGGGAAGTGCTCGTTTGGCATGATGTAGAAAGCAGTCGTTCCAAGAATCATGTGCCTAAAACATGAATGAACGATAAAGACACCGTCAACAGAAAGCATTCAATGAACTTTGGACTGTTTTTTGACCTTAGTTTGTACTTCTCACTTTGCTGAATCGAAGTAACGTTGCTTTCACATGCAACATTGCATGCTTTCCTTGAATTCTTGAACATTAAGCCTAAAGCCTATACACTATACACTATCATTTTCAATGAAAATTTTTCAATTATCGTTGAAATGGATGCAGGTGTTAAGCAGTTGAATTTGTGTACTACCATAAAATCATAGAACTTGAGAAATCTGGGAATTTTTTTAGCTCTGAATTGAAAAAATGAAACCAAAAGAGAAACAAAAAGCTTAGTTAAAAGCATAGCACATTAGAAGCCAGCGTGAGTTTTCAAGTGCAACATTGCAAAAGTTTTGAAGCGAGATGAGGAGGAGTGGATGCAGCATTTGAGGAAGTCTCCTAAATAAATTGAGGACTTGCTCAAAATGATTCATGTTGTGCAGATAATGGTTAGCATTTAACCTCATCAAGAAATTTCTGCTGAAATAAATCTTGCTGTGCAAGAATAGATGAAGCATCTTATTCTTTAAAATGGTAAAGTTTGATGCAAAAAGTTATGGTTCCTTTTCAAGCTACAACTGTTCACCAAATACTCGAGACTTGTATAAAAATCTATCTATATAGCACTGTTCATTTGAACTATAGCTATCCCCTTAAGAGTTAGCAGGAATTTTGGAAAATATAACCGGCAGAAGCTAAGAAACGGAAAGATTCCCTCAGTTGCAGAAATCAAAACTTTGAGGTTTTATGGTCTTTACCCAACTAAAGTTGCAAAGATAAAGAGTATCAGTAGCCATTGCAAATTATACCTGACATTTTTAGTACCATGATGCCCAGACTCGTGAATGAAGACTCTTTCAAAGTTCATTAGCTGGTCATTGTATATACGAACCTTCATTTCACTAGGGTAGAATAATATTATGATGAGAGTATTAACAAACGTATGATTAAAATAATAAAAGACGAGGATATACAGCTGTGCTATTTACTCCTCAATATGTGCAATAGTGCATCAGTTATGCAGATTTATGTGTGCATAATATTTGCATATTGACAAATATATACTTTTGAGCATTCTCGTGTCCATGATGTACGTATAGGCATTCATATTTGCATAAAAATTTACGTGCGTCTATACTTGTGGAATAGTTGCATATAAGCATGGATATATGCCTATATGTATGGTACTTTAGAGTTAGGTATTTCTGCTACAGACCAACTCGGTTACGCTGAAGAAAAGGAAAGAGAAAATGGACTCAGCTATTGCTAGGGGGACATATTCCCCTGCAGCTGTTTCAATCATTAATCAGCTCATTATTACATAATGCCTATGCACAAAACCCAATCAGCTACCAAATTTTCATAAGCTGAACAAAAATATTCGATATATTTACATCTAATGATAAAGACGAAACGGGACTAGAATGGTTTGATTTACTCGTCTGTCCAGGGATCATGCTTCAGGGATGCTAATTTGTAAGGTAATCCTTCAACTTCCTTATCTCCATACTTAATCCTTCAACCATTTTTATAGATTATGATTTGCGGTGTCATTGGTACCATTTTGCATTAATGGTAGAAAGCTAAAATCACTGATGCACAGAGGAAGCTGCAAAGTATTTAGACTCAATCCTTGTGGAGCATCCAGTGGGCGCAATACAACTGAACCTACAGCGTCTACATATTGCAAGAATACAATAAAATCTAAATCCTTCACTTAGCGATGAACAGTGTCAGATATCTTCTTTAATATCTCTGGAAAGCTGTTTGTACACCTGCCTAGTAATGCTTTGTGAGAACTGATATTTCTACTGTGAATAGTATGCCATTCATAGTAAAAATATTTAGTACTTATGTATATTGCTAAGCAGTAGCACACGGCAACTTCCCACAGATATTTGTTAAACTTCGACAATTAAAGTTAATGATATGCAGCATGTGATTGAATAGTAGTTGTCATATCTTTCTAAAATAGCAATTTTTTCTTGAAAGACTGGAAACACCAGTTCAATCACATGCAACATATCATAAATATTTCTTTAAAATAAACACTTTGATATTAGGGTGCTGCCATTAACAATTCAATTAAAATTGCAGAAACCACGGTTACTTACTCAGACACGTCTAGCTTGCTCAAACGATTGTGAAATTTTTTTGTCGCTGTAACAAGCTCTTTACATTTTGTGATGAGGGGATCTGTGGAAAGGATGAAGAGCTAGCAAAATGATAGCCATATTCCACAAGGAAGTCATATCACATTCATATTCAGGCCCTAGTACAATATGCCGAATTGCAATCGGAGCGCTGGATTTTTCATAATGTAATGATTTTCAACGTAGTCGTTACACTAACGAAGCGTTAGGGAGTTTTCCACCGATTTAATGTGGAATGACTTTCACAACGATTGACAGAGAGATAAGCGCCGTGTAGTAGCGTTGCAGCGTGGCTGTAACCCCAATGTCTTATAAAATTATGCTTCTCCAATAGCAATCCGATAAATTGTAAATTGGGCTCAAATATATATTTCTATATTCAGTTTAAAACCGTGTCTCTGCATCTATTTATTTTGGTAAGAACTTCTGGAAGCAGCCAGATTGTAAAAGAGACATCGAGATCGTAGCAGAGAGACAGCAGCTAACAAGAATATTGATCGCTGGATGTTCTATGGCAAAATTCTAAAACTGGTGTTGTTAATAGATCATGCATAGATTGGGACTTACCATAGTCGATGTTATGAGGGTCAGTTATTTCTGCATTAGTCTTTTTAAAGTATTTTGCAAACTCTAGAATCTTCTTTGCATAGCGATGGAGATTGAATGGCAGAATTACATCATCAGCCAATTTCAGTCCAATTTTGGCCCACATTCTTGCAACTGCCAAATGATATTTGAACTTAGGATCAACCCAGGTTTCTATCAGGTGAAAATTATCGTGTATTGAATGGTAGGCTGAATACTGGTCTGCAGTCATTTTCAGCTATAAACAAAAACAGCTTTTCGTTAGATTTATATATGGCAGGATTCCCTTATGACGAAATTTGGAGGACTGTATACAATGCCTAGGGATGGCACCAGAGCTTTACTGACTGGGGGTTGACTCTTCCGACAGAACTAAGATACTATTAGCAGAGGAATTGAACTGCTAAAATAACTCCGCAAAAACATTTCTTCAGCTTCAGACGGGGGGTTTCATGCTCCAATGGGGCATACCCCCAATACCTTCCCAAGCACTACTCCTGGCAAACCATTGAAGGTCCCTCCCATTCATGAGATCCTGAATGTGATACAATCTATTGCTCTAGTACAGAACATCCATATTTTTCATCATTTGGAAAAGTGCTTGGATAATCGGTGTAGCCTTCACTCATCTGCGAGCCCTATTGTTTTTTGTAGGCCGCAAGGAATATTCTCAGCAGATTTCTTTTAGTTTGCATTCCGTGGCCAAATTTGTGAGCAAAAATAAAAAAAGTACACATGATAATAGCCTAAATAGCTATTGATAATTCTATTGTTTGGCCTATTCCTACGTTTTCTTCAAATTTTGAACCAGTATTTTCACCTTGAAAAGAAAAATCTCTAGGCAATGCACTGTGTTTCAGTACGAGGGTATGCGGTAGCATCTGCAATATTATTTTTGTCTCGCACATTATATCAGAAAAGTAGATATCGAGGTTTAAAGACCAATTTTTACGCGACATGTTGATATGAAGACTTTTATCTTCGGGAAAAGAAAAGTTGCCAGTATTTTCAGTCTAAAGTTTGAGAAATTCTCTTGTCCCGTTTGAGACAAGGCAATAAATTTTCGTCACGGAGGTGCAATTCTTAAATAGCTCGTTTGTATGTCAGAACATTTTCCTTCAGTTTTTTTACAGTTTTCATAGCATTTCAACATTCAGCCTGTATCAAGGACGTGTTTTCATTTTTGGAATAATAAAGAAAGTAATATCTGGAAGCTTTTCATAGCTAACAGGTGTCATCAAAGCTTGCTATATGGATCTTCGTTCTGCTATTTTGTTGATAAAAATAAATAGGCCGCTGCGCAATATTACCTACGGAGCCGCAAGTTAGCAAATGTCCTTTCCAATACACGCACTTCTTTGTATTAATAGATTTTCATAACTTCATTTGCAAACTGTTTATACAGGTTATAAGTTTCATATAAAAATGTTTTTCAAACCTACCTGTTTAGAAGGAAACACTAATACTAAGAACAAACAGAAAATTAAGAAACCTAATTACAATGTAATATAATTTAATGCAAAATCTAAAAAAGAAGTAAAATTGAAAATAAGGTTCTAACCCCTTCCATAGTTTTTCCTTGATTGTTCTCAGGGAGGGGGCCAATTTTGTTTCTCTTTCTAAACTATTCTAAGCTTTGCGCCGCGAAAAGAAAATGCCTTTTGGCCTTTGATTGTTTTCAGTAACGGTATCCTAACATCATCATCTGATGAGCGCAGAAACCGCTCTCTGTCATCTGAACATTTTATGAATTTTATGAATTTGAAAATTTTTCAAATAGTCAGGGGCAAGTGAATTGAGAGACTTGTAAATCATAGTGGTGGTCTCTTTTTTTACAAGTGTATTGTTAGTTGACCAACCAAGCTTCTGAATTAGCGGAACGGCAGAGGCATCTATGGGCTGTTTGTTAAAATTCTTGCTGCTCTATTTTGGATTTTTGCAAAGTGCTAATTTTGGATTCACTACAGCAGCCAAAGACAGAGCAGCAGTAACTCAAATGGGGCTCGATGATTCCTCTATATTTCTTGTTGAGCACACCAGATGGAACATATTTCTTAGCATACTTAATAAGTCCAAGGGATCGATTAGCCTTGGTCATATTAGTGTCCATATGCTTGCCCCATTTTAGTTGACAATCTAGCTGAAGACCTAGATACATTGTATTACTAATCATTTCAATTGCTCGATCACCTATAGAAAAAGATGGTCGAGCATCAGTCTGTCCTTCGACGCAACGGATGCTAGGGCAAGAATCTATAAAAAGTGACTGTGTCTCACAACGTTCAGAGAAAGTTTGTTTGTATGCTGTCAATCCTGTAGTTTCAAAAGATCCAAATTTAGGTCATTCTGAGGACAACAGTGCTTTGTGAAGCGAGCTAGATATTCATGTCATCAGTATACATGCTGACATGAAATTATTGTAGAGAAAAAGGCTGATCATTATTGTAAATCAGGAACAAGAGTGGACCAAGACAAGATCCCTGAGGAGCTCCACAAATTACTCTCTTCACATCAGCGGAGTACCATCTATACTGCAAAATCTTTTATAAGTTTAAAAATAGGAGATAAACCAGTCATTTTCCAGAACATTCACTCCGTGCATTTTCAACTTCTTAAACAGGATTTCATGGTCAACCGTATCAAAGGCTTCTTCAGGTCAACAAAAATTAGATCAATGTATTGCCCTTTATCTATATTAAAGTACCAATCATTGTTGCTAGCCATAAGGGCTGTAGCAACCGAATGTTAGAGTCAAAATCCAGGCTGATGCTCGTATAATGATTTATTTGCGCCCAAGCATTCATAAAACTGATTAAAAATTAAGTTCTCAAATGCTCTAGATATGAAAGGAAGAACTGATATTGGCCTATAATTCAAACTGTGATCTCTTGCACCAGCTTTACAAATGGGTGCAATACGCGCTAATTTCCACTCATTCGGAAATTTGCCTGTGAACAACGATTTATTGAAAGGATTACACAAGGACCCACCAACAACTGGAGAGCAATCTTCAAATAAAAGCTCGCAATGCCATCGTGGCCTGAGCCATGCGATGTCTTCATCTTATTAAAAGTTGACGATAAGTTTTTAGATAGCTATTTCTGGTGCATTCAATTCACCGGTAGGAGGATACAGCTCTTAAAAGTGCAGCTACAAACATTGCAAAATCAAACAGGAGAAGGGCTTAATTCCCCAACCCCTTAAATTATTGAAGGATCAAATGCTGCCTTTGGTCAAGGAACAAACATTTTCTAATTGAGACGATGGTCAGCTCTCTACATTCATAATCAGCTCTACCGCCATTAACTGCTGTTGTTGGAAGTAAAAAAACGGCCTGAAGCTTTAAGAGGCAAAGGCGCAATTGACAACGTTTTTGCTTAGCTCTATAACCTGCATAAACTTTTACCTTGTCATATAAATAACGTATATCAAGACAAGGGATACCATACATCTGTATGAAAGGCTTGTAATCTGAGCCAGTTTGCACAACTTGAGTCCTGCAAGAGTAGATGAAAGATTACAGCTTTAATGAAAATGAAACATACGCTACTTCTAATCCAGGTAAAATCTTTTAACAGCCACATCATTGAATGATTGGGAAATAAAAGAGTGTAAAATACTGAAATGTAACATCAGGACAATTCTATTCTTAGAATCTGTCAACTTTAACTTTAAATGCTAAAAAAGCATTTAGAAATTTCTATTACTGAAAACATTTTGCTTGGTCTGAAAAAGAAATGATTAGGATATTATAGGTATTGACTTAATAATATTATAAATATTGACTTGATTCCTTGCAATAAATAACTGTAGTTTGAGTCTGCATCAATTGTTATGAGTCAGGCCAATCAGGCAGCAGTTTGTATGGTAAGTCTCCTGTGCATAAATGGTCATATCTCATTCCATTTTGATAAATTTAGCCAAACATTTTCAACACGAGTATATTTCATGATAGTCTCTTAGCCTGTATGATAGATAGCAAATTCAGGAAAAATATTTGCATAACATAGTGACTTTTGTAATTTTTTAGAGGTTTCAGCAATGCCTCCTTTCTTCAGACCGTATTGAAAAATAATGAAAAGCACTTGCAGAGCAGTGATAAGAAGTATCTCCAAGAGCTGAAATTGGTTCAATAGTTAAAAGTATCAAGCAATGCAAGCATAATGCAGTAAAGGATTTTTAATGAAAATCAACTATAGGAAACGATGATTATGATTTGAATAAATCCGCAATTGAAGAAATTTGCATAGAACTTGAAATATTTTGTGATTGCTCTTTAAGAATATCTGAAGTTCTTGCTTAATCAATAATGCAATGGAATGCAAATGTAAAGGTAAAGAGCACTGAAATAAAATACAATCTATTACTCCGGCATCCGTTAGTAAATAACAAAAGTGGGCACAAGCTGAATTTGGAAATTCCTTTAAATCCTAGGTCACATCAATTGCAAAAACAAAATAACCGCATTAACATTTTATGCTTCTTGCTAATTACTTGCTCTTTATTTCTATCGTGTATTATATTTTTATCATGCATTCTGGCTATATCTTTATCGTGCATTCTACTTTATGTCAGCAGCTTGAATCACATTATTTTTGATAAAGAATAGCCCCTAATCAAAACAATTAATGACCCTTAAAAAGTTAAACTAAGCTTCCCACCCCTATAGTAAAAATTCATGATTATCTGTCAAAAATGTAATAAGAAGAACAATATCTAACATTGGCTCTCCTTCGTTTGTGATAGATGGAAGCTTCCTCTTCCAGTCATCGTACAAACTTAGCTTGCTGTCTGGGGCTGGCAACTAGAGTAGAAAATTATCAATCACCAATTGAATAAAATATATTCAACAAAAAACAGTCAAAAACGTCCAATAACTGGCAGTAAAACTCCACAAGATGAGACAATATAATTAGTTAGAAACTAATATGTATATTGTCACTGCTTGTTTGTAATAGACCTCCATCTTACAAAATGATACAATCAAGGAAGTCATACTTAATAGAGAAACTAGCGAATCATTGATTATAAATAGAGTAGAAGGGGACTTGATACGATTTTGCAATGAAAAGAAGTAGTTTAACCTGAAGATTTACTCCTTCGATATTATTTAACATCAAACTCTCAGGTGCCAAATAAACATTCATCCCCCTTATTGTTTTTTCGATTTTTTTCCAACTCCCCGGACCTTATTAAGACTCTCCCGTTTATTAATTTTAAGAACTTTAAATTTTTTTACAAACCCCTCATGTCATTTCCTTTCTTTTTTAGTACTATTTACACCCGACTTTCATGGAAAAATAGCGTACTGCAGCATATATTTAAGTTATATGCTCTATGACAACCTGTTCTTGTTCTTTCCGTCTTTGTATAATTATCAAATCCCTTTTCTCGAATTCCAACCTCCCGGTTATTTTGACCCCTACCGTTTATTAAATTTCCAAAAGTTTTCCGACCCTTCTATCTATTAAGACCGCTCGTATGTTTGGCACTTGAGATTAAAGGTATGGACACAGAGATTGAAGGAAATAAATAGTTGCAGCAAGCATTAGAGCATATTGAATCTACATAAGAACTACAGACTTAGTTGTACATTAAAGAAAGTATTTTATTCCTATAAATGAAGCCCATAGAGCACATACAAACATCAATGGGGATTGCATCGTGTTTACTTTGTAACATACACCTTCTATTGGCTTTGCTTTGTTTTCGAGCTCCCTCACAGCGGCGCAACGGAGACATTCGGAGCCCTTAGGAATTAAGTAAGAGCGGGCCCCTTGTGTAGCGAATAAACAAACCTGGGTGAATGAATCCAGGTTCTGTAAACAACAATGGCTAATGAGGGCTTTAGGATGGCCTTATGAAGCCTTTAAGCACAATATGGCCAAAAAGCACATTATAAAAAGACTTCGTTGGGGACCTCTTCAGGACCCCTTTTCGTTGGAGGACCTTAATTTCTGAACTAAGTTACCCTAAACTGTGTTACGCCACTGTCCCTCACTATCACGACATTCCACTTCATAACATACTCATTGTTTTCATGAGGCCATTATGGGAAAGATAAGAATATAGAAATTCCATGGAGAAAGTATGCTAGATTTTGATGGTACACTGATTACTGGGAATAATTTTGACAGTACTCTAAATAAAGCAAATGATTTTAGATGGAAAGCTAGTTAGAGTATCTTTAGTTCTATATGTTATCAAAATCCAGCATGAATCTGCACACGTACCGTTTTGGTTACTTCAAAAAAGGCATCCTCCATTTGTGGCGTTGACTTGAACCTTACAGTGTGGTTTCCTTAGAAGGAATTAAATTCTCTAGCAACAACAGTTATGGCATTACGAATGAAAAGATCAAAGAGAGGAGGCGATGGAATCGTGAGCTCTACAAAACGAGCAAATCATACCTATAGCTGTAATTAAATTCTGCAGGACACATTATATATTGCAGGCCACGTTCACCAACAGTTTGTTGAAAACAGGAAAGAAGCCTCTGTTGTAGGCTTTTGGCACAAAAAGTATTATAAGCGGTGAAAACAAGATTCCATTGTATTTCGCAAAATTTAAATTTACCTTAAATTTAATTAATTCGAGCATTCATTAATTCGAAAAAAGTGTTTCTTCCCATACGTATTCAAATTAGCGGATGCGTACTGTATTGTCTTTTTGCAATTACAAAATTCTCGGCAGTGCTACCCAAAGTGATCCGAAGCCATAGTCACTGGTCTTCACTGAATTTATCTAGATTTTTTAGCAATATAATGACAAAAAGGAACAAGATTCAGCCAGATCGTTTTTGAAATAATTTAATTGCATCGCTAAAATTACCTTCCACAGCAATGTCTACATTTAGGTATGCAATAACCCTTTGATTCACCATCTTGGCATGATCCTAAAATTATGATGGTAAGCAAAGCACTATGTACAAGGAAATGGGGGAATATGTAGTGATATTAAGAATGAAGTTTGCAGGGATTCCATGCAATACGTGCCTGAATACAAAAATATACCATAGGATGAATAATATACATGAACAGCTAATATACGTGAGTTGCTAACAATAAAGGAGGCAACTCAATTGTATATGAAGAGCAAAACATAAATAAACAGGACCCCTGGAAGAACAGCTGCACAATACATAGGTTATTTAATTTTTGGTCTATTGAATGTTCCTTTTACTACAAATAACTTAGGGCAGTTTCTATATAGCCGTAAGGTGCCGGCGACTGCTTTTTGTCATCTGCTATCTGCCATCTGCCATGCTCCCGGCATTAAGGTTAAATGGAAACGCTCTGCCGTAGTGTTGCCTGCGGTACAGGTAAAGATATCGGTTGCTAAGTGAAAAGAGTGCTAAAATTTAACATGGCTGCTGCTTTGAATCAGCAATTATCGCTGGCGGGGAGATTTTACATCAAAGGAGCCAGTATGGACAGTATTTCTCTCCATGCAGTTCTTTTTTGACGAACTTTGCCTTCTTTGCTTATTTTGTCATAAATACATCGATAAGTTGTAATGCAATCCATAAGCCTCTCGTTATTGATGTCCTCGCAGAACTCTCAATTCTCATTGTATACTGATGCCATCTTTCGTTCAACTACTGCTTTGAATCGCTGCTCAAAACTTATATTTCATTTGTTCATGCGCTTCACATAACCCTCTATGAAAATAGAATGCCGCAGGCAGAGTATTTCTATTTGGAATTATCTACCTGCGGTACCGAAAGACTGCCGCAACGACCAGGAGAAAGCTGAACATGTTAAGCTTTTTCTCAAGTGATCCCAGGCAGCCCCAGACAGACAATGATTTGTGTTTTCATATATATATATATATTTAACGTGCAGGCGATGAATCGCAGGCAGTCGCAGGCTCTCCTACGTTTCTATGGAAACCAGGTTTTAGTTAGTAGCTAATCTTTTTTATTAGCTGAAGGGTTAATTTTTGTATAAAAGCTTATGAAATAAAAAAAACTTTAAGAATCAAATACAACTATTATGTTTCTAACTTCTACAAACTTACTTAATCAGCTATGTCTGATTCAGGAGCGTAACTATCATACTTTCTTTAGGGGGAGGGGTGTCAGAAGTTTTTGTCCTGCAACGTTGGATTTTGCCCTGCGAAAGTTGCATCTATAACATAGATGCACAATATATTTTAAGGGCCATTGCGGCATAAATATAGAATATAATATCATTTTTGATAAGCATTCACATCTGATTGATACCAGGAATTATTCCATTTAGAGTTTATGCCTGAGGTGGATTTTCCAAATTGCCTATACACTAATGTTGAACACCGAATGCGGTTTCTGAAAATTTGGTTTCTCGGGTGTGTTACTGCGGTTTTAGCAGTTTATGTGGTTCTGCAGTTTTCATACATGTCATGTGTAAGGTACTATGTATATATGAAATTTTAAGAGTTTTATAGGTCTAGACTTGGGAACAAGAGCTTTTGGATCAAAGAAAGAGTCAAATAGCATAGATGTTTGGCAATCACCAACAGGATTGCAATCGCTCATCAACAAGAGAAGATCAAGGTTATTTGGAAGATGATGTTTGTGTGTACAAGCTGATTGGTCCAATTCTGGTCAAGTAGGATAGTTCTGAAGCCAGAATAAATGCTGATGGTGATAACTGCTATTCTTGTATCAATAAATTTGAACTAAATGAGGGAGATTGTTTAGGAGTAAAGTGAATTAGGAATCAAAGAAGGGCAAACTTCTCCCAGACTATGAGACTGGTATATTTCAGAAAATCTTGATGCAACTCTGACAACTGTGGAATTAAGGAACAATTTTGAACTCCAAAATTGCACACAAAAAGTTAATAATTGAACATTTGATCACCTCGTCAAGGTACGATGTACTCGCTGAAGTGCTCATGGAAATTTCAAGACTAGTTTCCAGATTCCTACTCCAACAAAACTTGGAATAAATGGGTTCACGACTGAAATATACTCAAAATTTTGATTTACGCAATGCTATACTTACCTAGGTAAGAAGTAAGTTGACGTATGTATCTAAATTTGAAGGAATTCATTTGCAGATTTTACTGTGCGGTTTTGCGGTTAAAAAATTCTGCGGTTTTTGACTGATTTTGGTTTTTGCGGGTTTGCGGTGTTCAACACAACTGTACACTAATTCCCCGGAATCGGAGGCATACAAGCTTTCACTACTGAAATAACAAGGGATTACTGTGGAAAAGGAGGAGGAGAAAGCTGGTGGTCTGGGGGCTTGTAATCAGAAAAAATGTTAAGGACCACACCTTCTAGAGTGTCAGAAAGTGCCCTTTCAGAACCTAGGGTAAAAGTTGCTATCATCATTCACCTTTATACCTAGAAGGAAAACTAGTCCATTACCCTGAAAGTGAATAACGAACAAGCTACGCTGACCCTTCCTTTTGATATCGTATGCCTATAGTCAGGGATGTGCCGATGGGGGGCGTGGGGGAATCACGCCCCCTTAATAGTCTCAAATTTGCAAGAAAATTGGTCAAAAGGTAGCCTGGCTGACAAGAGGGTTGGCCACATAATTTTCTGCGGCATTATTCTTTTAGTAAAAATTTAGTAACACTAGTTGGTCAATTGGTCAGAAGGTCCCTTCCCACAACAGGTGTCTCGGCACATCACTGCATATCGTCCAGCGCTAAGAACAAAATCTAACGTCAGTGCGCAGAAGGAAAATTAGTCCACTTCATAATAGGCACTGGGATACATAGACAGCAGGATTCTTTTATGTCAATATTGCCCTACAAAGAAATTCAATTGTCCTGCAAACTGCGATGTTCTATCTGTTGGAGGAGTGTCACACCCCCACACCTCCCGGTATTTACGCCCCCGTTCGAAGTATAACTACATTTTAAGGTGTATACCTCAACCCATTCCCACGATCCCATTAGTCCAAACTCTTCAGCATCCCAACTGCAAAGCATTATGGTCCTTCTTGGTCTCCATCCTTGAGAAGAAAAAGGAAATTGATAGGTCTTAGGTGGTTTCAATGATAATGAAAGAGGGAGGAAGCGTTTCAAATGCTTAAAGATTGAAAGTCGAAATACGACTATAGCTTGCCTCTTTTCAATAAGTCTGAAAAACTTCTTGCAATTTCCATCAGAGCAGCACTTCCACTAGTTGCATCAGCAGCACCAAAATTCCAGGAATCACGATGATTTCCAAGAATTATAAGGCGGTCTGGGGATAGAGGACAGTTGTATTAATAAGTATTAATAACGAGATTTAAAAACTCTTTGCATGGTATACTTACTATCACCAAGTTGCTATCTATCACCGCTTTGCAGAGAAACAAATATGAATGGATATCTAACAGAGTATGAGATTTTGAAAAACTCGTGCAAATTCAAATGATTTCCATATGCTCATAATATTTATTAGTAGCTACAAAAACGCATTTTTCTATGGTTTAGCTTAAAGATTACAGCTCTAGAGAATTGAATACCTGGCTCAGTTTCACCATGAATTTTTCCACAAACATTGTACACAGGCTTTGTAACAAGTTTGGTGTAAACACTTAACCTCACTCTCCTTAGAGAAATAGAAAGGGTATCAGATAAATGAATTAAAGGCAGATGATATGCAAATTAGCAGCAAATATAGACTCCTTCGATCTCTTACAGAATTTCTACTTCATTAGAATAGAATTTTGTAGTTAAAGATAATAAAGCAATCTTCTTCTTATACACGAGATCAAGCCAAATTTTTTGCTGGCTATTATGCTAGGTAGCAGGCGGCCTAATAGGTAAGTAAAGAGGTTAATAATGGGAAAAATGTAAACTAACAACAGCAATTTTTATTCTACTGGTTGTCAACGAATAATAAAAAATTGAGGTAAACAATAAAAAGGCTGTGAAAGATTTATATTTTTGGTTGATTCTTGAATAATGATCAGAAATACCTTGTTCCGTTGATGTTGTATTTAAAGTCGAATGCTCCTTGCCATTCTGATGGTGCTGCTATTCCATCCATCTCCCTTAGAAAAGTAATAGATTTCTACTAAAAATATCAGATGTTTGTTAAATAAGTTGAAAACGTTGAATGATGCTTTTAAGTTGTTACTTTCTTTACGAGCACTCGCATAAAGTGGTTTTTCCTAGCTGAATTTGTCTCTTTGGAAAATCCCTTACTTACGGGGTTTTAGACATTTGAGTCTCATTGCTTGCTAATTTTTACATGTTTGGCAGAATTCCTGAAAATTTTTGATTATATATAGCTATCTGTAGTAAATCCAGTATATTTGAATCCCTCTAATGTGAACACCATCTTCTCACTATTGTGAACTGGGCTCCCCAGTATCTGGCTTACTTCGAGAACAAATTTGACATATATTTGCGACTTTTTTATTGGCTAGTCCAACAAACTGTCACCATGGCGCAATAAGAGAGCTTAGGACTGATTGAAAGCTAAATATTTTCTATTTATATATAGTCTTGAAGTAAAATAGAGCATCAAAATGGAGGGAAAGTTCAAAGTAGATATGGAGGAAGAATTTGCTTACCCAAGAATCTGCTTGGCATATTTGAATGGGATAGGCTGTGATGGAATCTTTGGCAAAACGCTAGTTTTAGATACGTTCATGCGGAAATATCCATCTATATGAAAGATTTTGAGTCAGAAAATTATGGAAGAAATATAAAGCTGCCTAAGTAATATTAAAAAATGACACATACTTTTAACGCATATGCCATCTGCTTCCTCCCTAACAACATACCACTTTGCTTTCATACTATGAGAAGTAATTTGAATGCTTGTAGAGTCATCAGGCATAATTTTTGCAAAGAAAGACTTAGGTCCACAAAACAACAAGAGTACCAGAAATTGATTGTAACTCTTTAAATGGTTTTGAAAATCTACTGTAGATGGGGTGTAGACCTGCCCGTACTTTTGCACTAGGGAACTAAAGAACCAAATTTCGCTTTACCAACTTCTACCGAGGTTTAAACAGTGACATTCTCTTGCAAGCTAAAAACTCTCAATATTTTGTGGAAGCCAGAGTTGGAAATTTTTCATATTATATTGCATATCATGATCTTCTTGCGTCACTTCTCGTACCTTTAGATGGGTATCCTTCTGATAAAACATCACCTTGATGTCTCAAAATTGTACCAATTTGAAGCCCAGTTGATGGGAGTTCCCATCCTTTAGGGTAGAATGCTTCAAAAGGACTCCAATCCACAGGGTCAGAGTATAGAATTGTGCCAAGAGCGCCTCTCAGTTGTGCCCTTTCAACCTATGATGAAAATACAGGTCATATTTTCACTCTTAATACTGCACAAATTTACAACAATGTAGAGTCAACTTTTGACAGCAAAAATTAATCTTTTTGATAAAGAATTGTTTGGTTATAGGAAAAGTTGAGCTTAAGAGACAAGCTGCAAGAGTTAGAGGTGTAGTTGGAGAAGTCCTACTAATTCAGCATTTGCAGGGATGGATCTCGACCGGGTTGATGGGTTCAAAAATCCGGTCAAAGCTTTTAAAATTGCATTTCAAGTGGTGGTGATGATTAAATTTACTTTAAATCTCTTTAGCATGAAATAGAAAAGTTTTTAAAATGGGTGTATCCCAATTTGCAAAAGGGTATGGTACCAGAGTTTCAAGCTTGAATCCGGTCACCTGATTCACTGGATCTGCGCCTAATTCGGTGCTGTAGACTGACTTTGAACGGTAACTGATAAAATTTTCTGCCGTACAACATAAGGTACAGAACAAAGATAGAAGAATTCAACAGTCTTTTCGAGCACTGCCGCCTATCAGATATCCTAAAGGAAGTTCCTATCGGGTACAAGAAACTGCATTCATCATTTTACACTCACAAAATGTACAATTCTTTCATGAGGAATCACACGTAGAGCACAAAGGAATCGAGATAGCAAAATTCATAAGGATAGCAAAATTCCTTCTCTGCCCTGTTTTTGCTTTTGTACTAAACTCAGAACACTAAGTGTGTAGATGAAATTTTGGGTATTACTAAAAAATTCTTTGTTCTACAAGCTGCTAAAAAGATGCCCAAAAACCAAGGTAGTTTAGGGGCTAGGCATTGAGCTATTTTGTGTATAAAAAGCGCGTACTCAAAGCTTCAAATTTCGAACTTCAGAGAATACATACCTTTGAAGACCTAGAAACTTTAGAATATCTCATAATCACAATCGCTCCTGAAACACTAATTCCCAAGTCTTCAAGCAGCTGGTAGTCTTCTTCGCGGCCATAATTAACATACACTAATGGCCCCTGGGGGAAAAATAAATATTCAATGAAACATTTCCTGAAGCACCTATAGGAATTAGGGCTTTTTTACAAGTAGGTAGAGTCACCCTCCTCTATTGATTTTCGTCTTTCAGTTTACATGTCAGGGAGGTTCAACCTAGGCCTAGGGTCACCCTATCGTTTAGGTAGGGTTACTCTCCTAGGGTTACTCTCCTAGGTTACTATTTAGCTGCAGAATTAAAATCCTGCAGCTTAAAGCCCTAAAGATTACTTAATGATATAAATACAATTGCTGGATAAAATATTAACTAGCTAGAATGGATGGTAATCAATCAATAAGCAACACCTTTTAAAATTAGTGACTAAAGAATATTACCTCAACTGTTCCAGCTGGAGAATATGCATTGAAAGGTAGGACAGTTCTTGGGTCTTTTGGGTCACCATTCAATAGAGGTTCTCGGTCAATCTCGAATCCCTTAACGAGATCTCCTTCTTCATCATACATAGTTATTTTTCCTGGCTTTTTAGGTAAGGACAAGAGAACATTGTAGTCGTTAATCTCCACTGTATCAAAATCAAACTCCTTCCATTTCTTTGCAAACCATTTTGCCTGTATTTTGGCTTCCTTTAAGCCTGCTGTTGATGGCATACTAGTCAAATATCTGTTTAAAATAAAAGTTTGCTTTATATTCTTTACATGGCTGATTTAACTTGATAAGGATGAATCCATCAGCATCTCAAAACAGAATGTTTCCTTCGGAAAGATATTCGAAATGAGCTAGATTTCCAAGAAAACATTTACTATTTCATAGGCAGCAAATACAACAGTTCAATAAATGAAGAATGCTGTTTTCATCCTGGGGATTTTGAATAGTACAGAGCATAGGTCGAAAATAAAGTACCAACTTCTTTATAAGATGCAATGAAAACATCCAAAAGTCTTAATTGCCCCTACTTCAGGTATTCTCTAATCTTGTCTGCACTCAGCACTTCCAAAACATCATCGTGGTAGCTTGCTTTTTGTTTCTCATTGTCTGTCTTTTTCTCTTTGAGTAACTGAATAGTAGAAACTACAAAAATACGACAAATACATTGGCATGTAATGTTGAATATTGCTGAAAGTAAGTTGATTAAAACATTCAAGGATGTATACATGCATGTATGTGTGTCGGTGTGGATAGGTTTGTAAGTATCACGTTACGTTCTTTCAAGAAAGTGCTAATTGGTAAGAAACTTGGTGAATCCCTTGTACACCTGACAGCCATTATTGACATGATTCCAAGCAAAACATGACAGGACTTACTTGGAAAATTGATCTACAAACATGAGCACAGGAATATTAGCATACCGTCATTATATTTTGAGCTAAACTCAGCAAAAACTGCAAAAGCAGCCACAAGAAAAAGCCAAACAAATCCTGCGGTAGAATGAGAGCAGTGTCAAAATCAAGAACGTATTTTTAGACAGGAACAGAGAGATTAAATTACATACAGGCCTGGTAACTTGGAATTTGCTGAAGGGGAGTATCAGAAGGCCAAACTATATATATATATATATATATATATATATATATATATATATATATATATATATATATATATATATATATATGTATGTATGTATGTATGTATGTATGTATGTCTGTATTCACATTAATTACAATTGAATTCAAGGCTGATAAAGGACTCAGTGTATCTCGAGAGAACTACATAAAATAAGAGCAACAGCAGTAATACAGCAGTTGATTAATCTGTATATCACTGCTAATTTCAACTGTATCAACTCAAACTCCTTCCGTTTCTTTGCAAACTACTTTGTCTGTATTTTTTCTTCCCTTAAGCGTGCTGTCCATGGTATACTAGTCAAAATATCTGCTTACAGCAAAAGCTAACATGTACTGCCGGAATGATAGTGAGGCCAGTAGGACCAATAGGAGCAAAAGATTACCGATGAGAATAGGCTGGCAAATCTAGCCAAGACCAGAAGGGCTTATGAGTTACCTGCTTCTTTGGGAATATCAGGGCTTATATTTCTCACTCAATCATGTAAATAATTGTCTTTTCCAATGAAATATTGCTTTTCTTGGAAAACGCAGCTGCATAATGAAATGTAGAGGAAGGGCCACGATAGAAAAATGTTGTAACTATTGTCAGTTCTTTAATGCAATATAACTTGAATGCACTTTAGACATATCCATACAAAGACATAAACTTGAAGGAAATACCATTTTACTTTAAGCATATCCATGCTAAGACATAACCTTAAAGGACGTTTGAGACAGCACGTCTCATTATCAACTAATTAACTATATTTAAGTGAGGCTTATATAGCTATAGGGGAAAAAACAAATGGGAAAAGCGTGTTAGTTACAGTTAATTAGTTGATGATGAGACGGGCGGTCTCAAAACGTCCTTCAAGGTTATATCTTAGTATGGATATGTCTAAAGTGCATTCTGATTATTTCGCATTAAAGAACTGAAATGAATTACAATGTTTATTTGTCGCGGCCCTTCTTGAAAAGTTCATATATTACTTATTCGATCACCTTTGTCTAATATTACCATCTGGAAAGCAAGCTATTGCATTTCAAAAAGACACTTTCGCTATTCCTGCTCCCCCAAATGAAAGGCAGGAAGAGCACTTACTCCACACTGCCCCCCTCTTTGGCGTTCCTGGAATAGAAGCTACCATTACCAAAAGCTTGAAATTAAATTACATACAAAATTTGACTGTTGAATATAATCTTACCACGAAGCATGTTGTTCCCTATTGATGGTATTTCTGAATTTTGTAAACAAAATTCAGAGTAAATAGTTACCTGCTTCGCTGATCAAATTTAATGGTCTGATGTACTTGTACTACAGCATAGTGGTTAGATGTATGCTAATTGGAGCATGTGGCCAAGTGCAGCCAAAGTACATGGTTCATTACATGCAAGTTTAATACGAACACATGTAATAAAAGAGAGAAGCTTTCCTACATGAGAAGACTACATACAGTACCGAAAATGATTTTGAATTTTATGTTCAGCTATACATAGCTTATTTACAGTTCTCGGGGACCTACAGCCTAAAAGTAGATAGTAAATCATTGTTCTAGTTCTGCTCTCTGATGAAAAAGCTTGCAATAGTCCCATAAAAAGGCATTGCAGATACAGAATTTACCTTATCTCAATACCTAATAAGCAGGGCTCTTACTGATGGCACTAAAGCTCTATTGCTGTAGCAAAACTCATAGGGTGAATGCAAATGATATCAAAAAAGCGAGAAGAAAACGAGTTTGAAAGAAAAGATCCAGTGCGAACAAAAGTCTGACTGATATAGTACCAATCTTATAAAATTTGATTTAGGAAGGAAGGGGGGAGAATAAGTTGTCTGAAAAATAACCCAATATAGTTTAAAAGCATTCTGCTTCTTGAATTGTAAAAAATGCCTGACATGCCATTATGTAGCTGCAGAATGCAATAAGAATATAATAGACAGCAGCTAAAGGTAATCATCTGGAAAAATTTTGGAGATTGAAAATATGAAATGCCAAAATTACATTTTTCCCGACAGGGAATGCCAGATGCCAGTGAATTGCTGGTGTTAAGTGATCAAATCAATGAAACTACTCTTCTGGAAAACAACTCATAATTCCTGTCAATAGAAACCTGCAATAAGACCTCAGTACTGTACTTCCTCAAATAAATGCTGCCCTTTGACAAGAAGCCACCCTCTAATAACCGCCGCTCTCTAATAAACGCCGCCCTCTTATAAACGCCACCTTCTTAGAAACACTGCTTGAAAAGAAATGAAACAATAAATGGTTTGTAAGATTTCACGAGTTTTTTACAGCAAAAATCTTCTATATTTAAAGATGAAAGCGAAAAATGTGCGTACAAAAGGGGGAAAACAGAAACATCTACCTTGAGCAAGGCTTATGCAATAGTTTTTAGAAGGATAGGAGGGTTTGAGCGGTGAGAAAATTTTAATCATCAAATCTTTCATGGCATACGGTTCAATTTTATCTACGGAAGGATCAGAAGAGGAAAATTCATTACTTCAAACTAATTCTTCTTTTCTTACTGGTGCATCTATATTGAAACAAAGAAAGGAGGTACTGGATGAAGATTAGCCTTCTGATAATCATTCTTTTCGAATTTTTGATTCTGAGAATTGCCGAAACTATGAAATTCTTCTTGTCATGGACGAGAGCAATAACAATAAAATAATAATCAATCTATTTACAGCAGACAAAAAACGAGTAGCTACTGAGTTAATTAAAGCCTACTTTACAGAATAAGTAACGTAGTAAAATCTACAATTAAATACAGTTTTCATTATTGTCAGGCTGAGGCTATTTTGTGTCCAAAATATCTTAGTCACCAGAAGTTTCAAATTCTTAACACGAATCGTCACAGCACTGTCTTTTTCTAGCATTGTCAGAAAGTCCATCTTTATATGCAATTCGTAAGGATTTTTCATGGCGAAGCTTTATCTTATTGTTGAGGCCTCTCTCACACCAAGCATCCATACCAACGGGCAATAGCTAAATTGTGAAAGAATGATTGCCTCGTACTATGAGCAATACGAGATAGAGCATTCAGCTGTCTTGTAAAGATATCTAACATTTGCTTTAAAAGATAAAGTTATATCTAATATAACTCCAAATAGGTTTCTTCTGGGCTCCCATCGATTAATTCATTGTTTATTTTTATTGTAATGCTTGTGCTATTTGCGTTGCTGAAAAATGTTAGTTGGAATTTTTCGCCGTTGACCTTCATCTCATTATCCCTAAGCCAGTTAGAATAGCAGTGTCATTCTCTAATTTTCTGATAATTTCCTCTTTTTTATATTCACTGGCATAAATAGTTGCATCTTCTGCATAATTGTAGATCATTATATTTATTTTGTCATTTAAATCAGACACAAATTTAAATAGAACAAAATTCATTATTCGATATTACTGCCTCCATCAGCACCATGATGCAGACAGTAATAATGCTATTCTATGGCATTTTTCCAACAGTGGCCATCTATTTTGTGAAATACGAAACATTTTTCATTCAATCTTTCGTTACAATTACTTTCGTTGATTTCAGTGATTTAAGTATCATTTTTCATTTTTTAATGAACGCCGTCATGTATTAAACGCCGCATCAATTACCTCGGTTGGGAAGGCGTTCTTTAGAGGAAATACGGAGTGCCAGAAAAGTTAATCGGGTAGCAAACGTGATTCAGGGCTATTACCTAGCCCCCTGTTCTCTAATTGATGATGGGACGAAATCGTGTTTTGATCTTTTTATGGTTTCTTCAGTTTTAGTCATACAGTTTCATTAACTGAATTTACATGGTTTCACCAACACGTCATGGATATGACAACATTATAAAATCTTGGCAATTCTCTCTGATTTCGGTTATCTAATGTAATTCATTGTCGCTTTAGATAGCTTGCAGTATAGATAGTAGTGCAATTTCTGTACGTACAAAAACAAATGACCAGCATCATGATGCCCACTTTCTTATGAGAATGCCTACCTTTTTACAAAGCCTAACTTTTCTTAATGTCCTTTAATTTAATCTTAAGATTATTCCTACTTCTGGAGGTGCAAAAGCTTAAATTCACCTAATAATTACTAGAATGTTACTTATGTGCAACTTTATCATAAGATCAAAACAAGACCATATTAATATATTTGGAATCTACAGTATAACACATCATCTAAAAGAAGCACAAAAAGTTAGAATGATTCTGGCATTTATAAAGTTTGAATCTTCAATTGTTTGTAAGTTATTCATAAACTTCTGTGCATTGGAGCCTTAATTTTCTTATAGATTACATGTGCACTCTCAGCAATCCATTCATTATACTGCAATTGATCAGCAAGGAATATACTTTAAGAATCCATCTAACGTAATCGGATACTTATCTAATTGAATGATTAGTGTGCAGTTCTGCATAGCAAAATAAAGAGATATTTACAACGATAAAAGCAAAGATATTTCACTACGTTAAACTGGGCGCTAACGCAGAAGCGTACCTCTCACTAAAAGGGTTAGGGTTTTGAAGGATTAGGATGTGAAGTTCAGAAAGGGTTAAGATGTGAGGTTTCCAAAGGGTTAAGGTCAGTGTCATGGTACGCCATTTTGAAATTGCCTCTACATGGTAAAACATGCTTAATTTTGTTAGTGATTTTTACCCCAATGCATTGTCCCTTCGGGTAAAAAAAGTTATCTTATGAAAGTACACACGAAGAGATATCGAATTATTTATAATTTATTGGGGTAGCCCCACTGTTTCATGGAGAGGTACGCATCTGTATCAGCGCCGATAAACTGTATTGTTGAAGCACATATCTGTTACTTCTGTGCGATATTTCATCAAGGATACTAAAATAGGATTGTCGCTCTTGCATTAGGAGGAACTTCTGATAATAAACTCTATACTGGTTCACTAGAAATCTGACATGCTAATCTTGGCAACATTATGCAAATTTAATTCAATTACCTGCATATTAATGAATCGATAAAATATCTCCCTTGTATCCAAACAACTTTACTTGAAAAAATTTTCTTTTCACTCTCGCTATCTTGGACTGTACGTTGGTAGGAACTTTAACAAGAAAGAGCCTGAATTCAGAAAATTGACAGTATCTTTGCTTAAACTCTTCAGGC
>WIPJ01067769.1:201376-215584 GCA_018155075.1 Cassiopea andromeda
AGTCGATCAAGATGAATGTCCTTGAGTGATAAAGGAACAGTAATGTTAGTTGAGTAAAACAAAACTAAAATTCTACATATAAAACTAAAATTCTACATAAACTTGACGTACTAGTGTTTGCAGGGTCCTCCTCTAGCATATTTTTTAGCACCAGGTGTACAAATGTTGTGGTTTCTTCTACGCTTCTTCCAAGCGACTTCGCAAGAACCTTAATACTGATTTGCAAATGCTCCCAAACAAACCTCCGAACGTCAGGAGCATTGTGTTCTGGATGGATCATTTGATTAACAGCCTAACAAGCATTTAAAACAGCATTCATATGATTCTAAAACTACTTTTGAAGGAATTTAACAAGCATCCAAGTCAATGGGCTGTAAGTAAGAGAATTAGTCGTTCAGTGTAGGAATAGAAAAAAGTCTTTGGCAATCAAAGAGGGCCGCTATGCCACTTATCTACCAAACTATTTCATTTCAGAATATCATAGCAGTACAATTAAAATGACCTCTAAGTAGCACCTAGAACACTGTTTGTAGCAAACTTACATTTGAATCTGTGCAGGCGCCAAGAAGCAATGCAGCATGAAACAAAACACTTAGCAATGAATGGGAATCAGGCTGCAATTCCCTTTCGGCTATTGGGAAGTCAATTCTGTTGCCAGGGTTTCCCAAAATATACCCTGTTTTGGTGCGATCAACTCTAAATGGAAAGAAGCATTTGCAATTTATTAAGCAGATTTACATCAATGAAACATAACAAAATGTTTATAGAAATTCATACTAATGATAAAACTTTATAATTAGAAAATTGTGACTTGTTATATGCGCCTGATGTAAATGAGAACTATAACAATAAAGATTTGCTAGATGGATAAAACTCCGAAGCCAAATAGAAATGATTGTGATACTCAATTTGCTAAAGACTGACTGATGCTGAAGTCTCTATAATATTTGAAGTAATTCAATAGCTAATTTTCCAACAAAAGTCAGTTTTTATACACATTATAGATACAAAGAATTAAACCAATGTTTACTTTCATATATTTTGTATAATACTTTCATATAATTAGAAAATTATGACTTTTTATAATGCCCTTCTCGAGAAATGTACAATAGCTATGAGTAACATTCAACATTACGGGTTTAAATGAATACTGCTTTGACTTTGTTCAAGAAATACGTCTACGATTACACGATTATATGCCGTTGCTGAAACATACCTTTGTGCATGGGCATTTCCTGCAGTTAAATTATGATTTTCACCACCAATTTGAGCATTGCATTCAGGGCACCTGTATAGCTGATAAGGTCTTCCACACTAGTGTGCAAAAATGGATTCAAGGTCAAACGAATGCTCAAGACAATCAAAGGTCCAGATTTCCTTCATTGAGGTCCTAAAGTATTTGACATACATGCGTTCTTTCCAAACGTTTTTCCTTAACAAGTTCTATTCAACTTTGATCGACATCTATTCAAAATTTCCTGATAGGTACACAAAATTCCTGTTATCTGCATGCGCCTTACTAGAATATACCTCTGTCTTTCCTCAATTTATTGCATGTAAAAGAATTCAATGTCATGTTTAAGATTGAAGAAAAGTCCAAGAGTGTGGTGTTTGCATCAATTATGATAATTTATATTAGGCAATCTTAGTATTAGGGCGGATATATTAGTATGCCACGTGTAGCTAGGAACCTTTTACTAGGATAGGGAACAAGCATCAACACAATAAAGAGGATCATGTTCGATTGAATAATTCCCATTCGCGAGAGTGATAGTGCGTCGAGAATAAAAAGACATTTTCTTGTATCGCGAAGGTTAGAACAGAAGGCAACAAGCAACATAACATGTTTCTCATTTGGAAGACAAGGAAAACGATTTTTGTGAATATTATCTGAAATGTGAAATCATGAAACACAATATCCTGAATACAAAACTAACATAGGAATGGACTTTAATGATCCTAAAATATGGCCACGTAGTTTAGATTTTCATTCCAGTTCTCATAAATATTCAAATTGATTTGGCAGTATGCTATCAAAATTGAGATGGTTCTATATAATGGTAGTTGTACGACGAAGCACTTTAGGTACATGCATTATGTTTCATACGTAGAAAGGACGCCCAGGTTCATGAACTTAAGCAATAAATTCAGCATAACTACCTACGTAATACTAATACTCACCTAATTATGCGACACAAGATTCAAAATTAAATAGTATGTAATATAAATGAAAGAAGTAACGAATTACAGAATAGCTACCTCTGTTATCACATATGGATGACCATTTGGACATTCTACAATGAGGTAAGCAAATCTGATTAATTATGAAATAATCTAGTAAGTTGTATGCCAGATAAATTATACAATCAACCATAAGACATGACATATAGGAAAAGCAAAAAGATACAGATGAAAGAATCCCAGATAAATCTTGATCAATACAGCAAGATATAATATTAACAATGAACATGATGAAATACACACCATAGCATTGCCACTTCCCTTCGGCAGCATCAAAAACACTCTCTAAATGATCAGATGGCATTGTTGGCAAATATGCATTCTAACAGAAGAAAAAAAATTACAATACGGAAAACGTTAATCTTCTCTTAAACACGTCAGTAATCTTCAATCATCAAGCTTCCCTCAAACATTCGAAAGTAATTGAGTGTAAATACATGATTATTTCCCAAAAATTTCAGTGTGTCGTGCAAATGTGTTTGTGGTTTTATACTAGAGATCGTTATAAACTAGAAATACATGCTTTGGCAAAGGAATGAAAGGGAGGATAAGGCAATGATCCATTCAATTAAGTATGGTTAACATACTTACAAACATAGCACTGGGATTGGCTGCCAGAAGTGCAAGTGGTTGCAACAAGAGGCTGTTGGGTTTCAGTGAAAACACGATTTGGGCATGAATGACAATCTCTGCTAATTCTGCATTCTGCTGCTCTAATTGCGGGCTGCATTTCAGCATATCAAATCCATCTCCCTGTTTGTTTTCAACAAGCATTCTTGCTATCCTCTGTTTAAGTAAGAAATACTTCACTTAGAGAGCTTATCAACATTGTTAAATGCAAGGACCTAAATTCAGTGGCGGAAACTATGCAATTTATTGGGGGGGGGGCGAAGATACTATGGGGGTCTGGGGGCGAAGCCCCCAAGGAAAATTTTTGGTGACCACGCCCTTCAAACTCTCGGAAAACATGGGCAACGCCCTTTTTGATGTATTCGTCATTTATTTAAAATCGTAGTGTCTCTGGATCCGCATACATTTAAATCTAGGGAAAACATAGAAACGGATAATGTTTCCGAAACTGTTGTACGTAAATAGTTGATTATGTACGTATTATGTACGATTATGTACGTAAATAGTTGATCCGAAACTTTATTTTGATTATATTCCGGTAGTTGTTGAATATTTATGCGACGATAGCACTATTTCTCTGTACATTTATGCTGTGTGAACGAATGTCCTAAAATGTAAACTCATAGTTTCACTTTTCTTGAAAATTATTGGGGGAGCGTCCGCCCCCCCTCGCCCCCCCCAAGTGTCCGCCACTGCCTAAATTGAACAAACCTCTTTTTAGTTTTGGTCGACCTCACTTCTAAAATGAGTAAACACTACCTAATGAGATGACTGACATTGTGTGGTTGGATTTTCATTTTCTATCGCTCTCTCCATAACTTTTAACTGACTCATTTTAATCACTAGCTTTTAAGTGTAAAGTTAATCTTAAACCATCATGTTCATAAGTAACACTTCATTATAATGAAGATACTTCTGCAATGCTGAGATCATTTGATAAGCAGAACATACCTGATTCTTGATTGCACTATTCGAAATCAAATGCTGCAAAATCTTATCACATAACTAAAAAAGAAGAGCACTTTGACAATATGAGATCAAAATCAGTAACTGCTACCTATCGATAATAAAAGAACAGAAAATACCTGCTACAAAATACAACATTCCAAAGAGAACAAATGTCTAGTGATTGCAAAAAAATAATAGAAAAAAGTAAAAGAGGGTCAGTAGACAATCAAAACAAAAAACTCCCTTCGTTGACAGCAAAATCAAAACCACGACTTAGTAAGAGTAGATCAAACAGCCATAATTCTCAACAAGAATATTCAACAATGTCTATACTAGAAGGACAAGCGGGGTGCAAAACAGCAAAAATTGCTCACTCAGTTGGATCCGAGCATAATATTCCTTGCTCTCTGAGAAATATCAAGTGCTGAAGGAAAGACACTAGGACTGCTAGAAACACTACTTGCATAAAATCATAGCTTGTATCAAACAAAATAGGATTCACTATATTCTTCCTTTATTTTGCCTATTGCTATCATAATCCATATTGCCATGAAATAATTCGTATAAACACTGAAACATAAAAAAATTATTCTTACAGTTGGATCCGGAGCATCTTTTAAATATAGAGTTGTAACTTCTCGATATAAAGCCAACAATGCAAAAGCTTCTATCTGAGATGCAGTTGGTTCACCTTTGTTCTACAAAAAGAAACCATATAGAAATTTATTTTCATTCACACTAAGTCTTCTAAGATACAAGAAATGCTTCTACTTTTACATGCTATTCAAACAATCAATTATGTGTAAAACGAAAAATCTACAAAAATATACCCAAGAATGAATGATGTACACATGCGTGTAAATATACATTAACTTGTAGGCTTCAATCACCCAGAAGCATTTCAAATTACAGCTACGTCCATCGAAATTATGTATGAAGTAATTATCTCAACTCATAACCACAAATCATCTAAAAGTAATGATGATTGAAGCAATTGATTATAAACTGTTATCCCTGAGCTTATAGAAATAGGTGTTTCACAAAACTGTGCTACTTAACAAACTTTTCAATGTGAATTAAAGAGATTTCATCTACCACATAGTTACTAAGTATCAAAAAAGAAAACAATACGATATCAGAAATGTCGAGATCAGCAACATCCTCTTTCAGCATTGCTTCACCAATCTTTTCTCTCAGATTCTTGTAAGTATCTCCGTAAATAATAAACCTGTCGTGGAGCTCATTCTGTGCCTAGAGTTCAATGGAATGCTTTGAAATGCAGTATTTTTCTCAGAAGTAAATGAAATGAAGAAAAGAATGCATTTTTATATTGCAGTAAAATCTGCTTTGTTATACATACAGATATACAGATGTCCTAGAAATGAGTAAAGCTATTAAAGATCAACATCATAAGATACTTTAAAACAGAGCAACGTATCCGAACGTAAATCAAGGTGTATGTGCAAGACGTGTTAGGAAGTGACTCAAAAATAGCAAAACTTCCAATCTGATAATAAAAATTACATTAACACCAAAGTAGTTGATTAAACAACAAACCTCGCTGTCTTCTTCTGGCCAGAGCCACTGAAATTTCTCGACAGCAATAAGCTGCTTCAACATAATGAGTCCAAAGTTTCTAATAAACTGTCGTAAGAAGAACTCTCTTAAATTACGGCTGTCTTCCTCTATGCAAGTAGATTGCAACAGGCTGTATAACTCCTCTAATTTTCTTCTGTGCTCGCTGCTGTATTTCTTCTCAATCACATCGAAATATGCAACTTCAACCACTTTACAGATAAACACCCGAAAGTATGCAATTTGGCGTAATGTATCAATGTTACTAATGGTCATCGGAAGGTCTGGACAATCACGTGCCAGACGACAAACATATTCAAGCTGGCTGCTTTGCCTTGGAATCTTACTGATGTCTGCCATTTTGAAATCCTGATAAAGAATGTTTCTCCATTAGATAGTGACAAATAATTGACGACAAAGACATGGTTTTAACAGTCTTCTTACATATAGGTAATAAATAGGTAATATGGTTCGTTCTAACTACAAATGGATTGATTTTCAGAGAGAATTGAATTCTCTTGAATATATTGATAATAACGATAATTCAACATGCAAATGTTTGTGCATAAAATAGCTAACTACCATTACATTCGACACAAGCCGTAAGATCGATAGCAGTCCACAAGACAGTTCAAACAAAGTAAAATAGCTCAAAAAAGCAACTTAGTCAGGATATTTTATTGAAAAGAAATGATATTGGATCAAGACGATAGCGTGAATTAATATGACATATTTTGGAAGTGCATCTTGGCTAAAATCAACGTTCAGTGGAATAGAAACCAATGAAGATATCAGAATTAAAAAGAGAAAGTTACAAATGTATCAAGAAAATGAATTGAAAACTGATATTGACTCAGTTCTAGGACTAAATTGAATGGCAGGGATACACAAAAGGATAAAATGCAATATAAACTGAGCTGGGAGTTGAAGTTGGTGGTTAACAGCGCCATGTCCTAACCAACAGAGAAGCGTTCTAGAGGTAGAGAGGGCGAGAGAATTTGGAGTAAAGTACTCGCATTATGTTCTCGTAATGATGATGGCCGATGTGGTAACTGAGACAATAAGAATTGCCATGATGAATGCAATGCCAAATAAAAAAAAAATTTCTTACCTCGTAGCAATGAATCAACAATAAGCAAAGCTCCAAACGGGACTCTTCATCATCTTCTCGTGAATAGTTACTTTCATCTAAGTAAATTTGCAAAAACTGTTCTGCCATTTGTCCATGGACTCTATAAAAAGAGTTCACTAATCTTTAATTACTTTAGTCATTTTCAATTAAGTCATAACAACTTCCCTATGCGTTCACAGTTTCCATATTTAAAGAAAAAAGTAGCTAACATTCTCATCAATTTTGCTGAGACAGCTCTACAGGAGAATTTCACAAAAAATAGACATCATCAGTTCAATATAATTTCAATAAGTGTGAGGAATAATGCAATATCATAAATGAAAGACAACAATAGAAAGGTATTTTGAGGAAAAGACTTCTCTGAAATACTAAAAACTGCACGTACATGTAAGAAAGGACATACTGAGCATAAAAACAAACTCGAAATAGCAGCTCACCTCACTTTTAGAAGCTGTTGCACAAGGAATGATCTTATGGTAGGCGTAGAATCCACCTTATAATCAGAGAACGGGGTCAACTCTTTGGTTTCACGGCTTTTTGTTGTTACGTACGACATCATCAATTCAATAACATCCTCTTTTATTGCACGGTTCGTTGATGAAAACAGAAATGTCGATACAGCTTCCATAAAGAATGACATACTCCTGTCTTTGAAAGATCCTAGTTTGTCACCAACTTCCCTAAAAAGGAAATGAAAACATTACTTGCACTCTTACTGCATCCCCAAAATATATCCAATCCAAAACATGTACCGAAGAGTCGAAGCGATTGTCACTTTTTTACGTACAATAATATTTAATATACCTGTGTGAAAATGACTCAGATACTGTTAAAATAACTACGCATAATCTTTTCGATGAAGTGATTTATGATAAGACAAATAGTAAACAATAAACTATACAAAGGTAACATTTCTAAACTCTTCAGGAAGGACTTTATGTCTTAGTTCATAGTGGGCTCTTAGGCCTAATTGCCTTTCATTCACATCCATACAACATAGTGTACCAAGTTCCACCCTAGAGTGCAATTAGCCATTTTGACAAGCAAAGCTAGCCTACAATATGAGAAGTAATTGTTCGGTGTGTCTTAGTCAGGGACGGATTTAGGAGAAAATTATTAGGGGTGTATAATTGCGAAGGGTATAGGATACCACGCTTTTCAGATGCCTGGATAATGAAGCCACGCCCATTTTCACTTTCACTACTGTCCCATCTTGAAAGGTGCTTTTATTAAAGAAACCTCAAATCCAACCATTACAAAAACAGTCACTATATTGAAGTTTACCGAATGGAACAAAAATATTACAGAATTTATCAAAAAATATGACAACATTGGGGAGGGTGTCACACTCCCTAAACATTGGGGGAGGGTTTCACACCTCCTCCCCACATCTTCCTTTGATTCTAGTGACCAAAGATTTGACTCATGTTTGGCAAAGTTTTGGCCAATAATTTACCAAGAAGTAGCACTAATACCAGATATCCCGTTTTCCTTTAGATCAATACTTGGTATCAAAAGTAACATCTAACCACTGCTCTAGCCTGGATGAAATAACAAAAACAAAACTTAACTCTATGGGTGTAATGGGTGCAATCATTCTGCTGCCAAGATAGTCTGAGATTCAGGGGAAACTTAATTAAAAGTCTCACAGTGAACTTCTGAAGTAATATCATAAGACCATGCAAATTTAATACCACTTGTCAATGTTATGTACCTGCCTGGAACCACCAGGCCAATTTCTTAATTCGTTTGCTAACAACTGCAGTCTTCAAGTTTTTTCTTTTCTCGCTATTTATTGTCCTTTCATTTGATTTGAGATACATTTAGAATCATTTGAATAAACAAGCGCCCCCTCAAATTAGCGCCCATCTTCGCAGCTAAAAATTCTATAATCACCTGGGTGCTTAATCGAGGCAGTACGGTATTTCGACCGGGCCTCCAAAAGCTGCTTGATAAACAGCGTGCAAGAAACCATCCAATACTTTTTATTGTTCTTCAACCAATCATCATCATCTGCAACGCATATGTACTCTAATCACCAAATTACTTATCAAGGAACATGTTATGTCGCAACCACTAAATAACATACCGATCATTTGAATATGAAGACTGTGCCATGTCATCTAACTGAACTAAGGTCGTTTCAATTTTTTGCCAAGACGATGCAGATGTCATTTCATCATCAATAAACTCTATAGCCTGAAATTGGATGAAAAAGCTTGCAAAAATTGCATTTCAACAAATAGCGGGAAAATAGCAATACAGAATGAGCACAATGATAAAACGATGAGACAGCATGATAACACAATCATAAATTCATTGTTTAAATAAGCATAAAGCTTATAAGCATACTTAAGTTTACATGTTTAACAAATAAGCAGAAAATAAGAAAATTTACCAGCCTCGGAATTTTTTGCCTCTCTTCCATTTACTCCCAAATCAAGTGTAAAAAATAGTATAACACAAAGATAGTTTACGTGATAGGAAACAGCATTTTGCACGAAATAATTTTTTTGAGAATGATAGCCACGACCAGCAACATTGCAAATATATCAGTATTCATATCAGACCATGAAATTAGTTTTGAAATTAATCATACTTTAAGCATAATTTCAGGCTAAAATTGGGAAAATCTTTAGCATATAGAGCTTAAGCCCAATTTACCAGCATGCTTATGAAAAAAGAGTGTAACATTAATGAACTTAATGAGCAACAAAAATATAAGAAATTCCATGAAAACCTTGGATGATACATTCTTCAAGCCAATCTTTGGTTCCTTCAATGTACCGAGGCATAATTTCTCGTTCAAGCAGCAGATTTATGACTTCTTATCAAGATAAATATGCACAGAGAGAGTGTGTCTGCCGAATCAGGGAAGTAAGTTTTTCTGGTATTATCACGACTTTTTACCTAATTTCTACCTGTTTTCCATGATTTCATAAGATCCTGAGCACGTTCCACACACAATGTACTCAATGCAAGCCTATTCTTAGCAAATGTTAGCCTTTCTGAGAACAAAGTTGCGCTATAACTCTATCAAGAAAAAAGGAAACTATTTACCAAATTAATTTTTTTTGCTTGTTTTCAGCTTATTAGGATATCGATCAACTAGTGAAAAAGACAAATAATTTCCCTGATAACTCCCGAATTGTTTCTAGATGTACCTTTGATTATTCCCTAAATTTCCTGATCGGGCAGACACCCTGAAAAATGTTGTCTCTAAATGGCTTTGAGCTTCTGCTATAGTCTGACTACTGTGCACTGTCCTAATACTTTGGTATTAGTTGTGTAACTTCTACAGGTCAATGAACTCAGTCACAACCATACAAGATAAACATACAGTGAAAAGGATAAAAGCCAACTATATAAAAACTCAATATTCTCAGTATGTTCTGCTTCTTACCTCAAGGAACTGCAATGCAGCTGTAATATCTGTTTCCATACATGGTATGCCAGGTGGGCAAACATGCTCAATAAAAATTTTCAAAAGTTGGATTCGTGTCCATGTGATTCTAGGAAAAAAGGAAAGTCAAGGATATGGCAAGATGCCTTTTGAGTAAAAGCAGAGATAGTGGAAAAATGTGTTGAATTAACCCAAATGACGATTGTGGTAACTATGACGTGATGCTAATAAGGATGATGGATCATAGTAGTTGATCATGAATAGCGATTAGTTTATAATAATTAATGAAAATAATCGATCATGATAAATGATGCATGCTTTTCTTTGGGTGTATTCATGGCAAATGAAGGTACCTATCAAAATGATGGTGATATGTGAAGTTCCTGATAATTTTCTCAATGATACAAGTGGCGATCAAAAGAAGTGTTCGGCATGGACAAACCTTGCATCATTAAGAATCTTCTTTGCTGAGATTGAGAAATCATCTTCGTAAGCATCTAACAGACTCAGAAGTTGGTTGGTAGCAAGTTTAATTTCTTGTACATTTGCAGTCCAAACAAATCTATCTTGTGTATCTAAAATATCTTCCATTTGCGGTATAAGTCTCTCCAAGCCCTTTTGCAATGCTAGAGCATCCACTACCTAGTGATGAATATACAAATTGAAAAGCTAATGATATAGCACATCAACACAGATCATACTTCAGAATGCTTACTAATAAGATCAGAAGATAAAGAAAACTGTCTAGATCTAAACAATTTCAACTCACTATGTCGTCACTATCTTCAACGAATCTCATGACTTCAGTTGCAATATCCGTAATTAATGCTACGATCAACAGGAAGCATTGAATTCTTTGACGGAATGCAGGCTGGCTAATAATCACATGAATATCCACAATGTCAATTGATACTGCCTCAAAATTTTCCTTCTTTCTCCTTGCACGGGACATTATGGATGCAGCAATCAACTAAAAAAGATCGTTAAATAACAAAAACCATGGTAGCGACACCCTTGCCTGTGTTAAATCACCAACTGGGAAGTTATTACTAGATTTGTTCAGGCAAAGTAAGCACCTAGTGCATTTAAATGGCCAATAATATAATCGCCAATTGGGTCTTTTATTTATTATAATAAAAGATAGATTTGTGGAAATTGTGCAAGCCATGCCATATAAGACTGAATCCTACGAAATTCACAACCGTAGGCAATCATGAACTTAATATTACAGCAGGCTTCGCTAAATTGGAACTTCAAACATCTCTAGGGCTACCTTTAACTAAACCCATCATGATGTATGTATACAGTGATAATAAATCTAGCTCACAACATTCTTTAGTGCACTATGCTACATTGTCCCCTAAAAGTCTAGTTGTTATGAACGCTGATGAAGAGATCAACTTGAAAGTTATAATTTACACTAATTTAAGTATATGGTAAGTCTATTCTCAACTGTATCTCAAAAACTGCACAATATTTGCACAACGATTAAGATTCGATCTCATCAAATGAAGTAAGTAGTGTAGAGCTAAATTAATAACTAGGGGGGAGCTCATGCAACAATTGGAGCATTCCAAAATGATGCCAATTATAGAGTAGGCATCATTCAGAATAAACACAAGCTAGCTCCCAGTTTGCTATGACAGCAAATGTGATGAAAATCAACTACATAGTGTACCTCATGCTCCTCACTGTTTACATCATAATCAAGAAAAACAAGGTCATGAACGTAGGACTTCAATTGTCTCGGAGACAGTTTCAACAAAGCATTTCCAGTGCGAGATTGTTTCAGTATATTTCGAATAATCCTATTAGCATCACTTGATTGGTCTGTAGAAATAGAGAGATGATCAAAATAACATTTAAGATAGCTTTAGCAGTTGGGAAGTCTAAAAAGACCTAGATAATAAGCATAAACATTGTGCAAAGAGTTATTTGTCCATGCAGTTGTAAAAAGATTAATTCATGGAGCAAAAAAGGAATGAATTTCGATCAAATAAACTATGAAATCTAACTAAATGTCAAACTTGCATCTGGAATCAAATTCCTTCTACATTTTCATCTATTTCATCACAAAATGCAGGAAAGACTAAGCTGAAGATTGACATAAGACATTGAGGAAAACTAAACTACGAATGTGACACAAATCACCCCTATTATGCAACTATGTATTTACAGTAACTTCAACTTTTAAAGAAAATTTCTTTACCTTGTATTGTAGCGTTATTTAAGTCTTGGCCACTTACAATTCATGCACTAATCATCATGCTATAAGAACCATTAACAGAAATTTGGGATTCAAAGTAGCATTTACAACTCACAATGTTGAAAATAAATACAGAAGAAGATTCTATCATCTTCAGTTTTATACCATCCTTAGAATCTACATACCGTCCCTAATATGGGCCTGCATAATCGACGTCAACTTATCTCTAATTGCAGAGGAAAATGGGAACCAGCAAACAAAGCTTCCTTCAATTTTCTTTCGTCTCATTGGCTCTCGCTGCACAATTGACAGTTCGTCTAAACGTATGACCTCTTCACTTGAGAAGAATTCAAGCCAAATATCTCTTTTCCAATCTTCCTTCTCGGTCAATAAATCCAAATTGGAATTCACATCAATTTGTGAAATTATAAGTGACAGTATAGGAATTATTTCCTTTTCAATACGGTATGAAAGAGCCCGTCTAAATGTTCCACATTCTTGAATGTTGTTGCCAGTTGTTGCTTCGTCATGAAACCATTGCTTGCGCTCAATATCCTGAGATTCCTTTTCACGTAGAAACTTGCAGATTATTCTGAGAAGGACGGTCGCAAATTGATAATTAAAATCCGATCCTATGAAAATAAAATACATATATTAGGACTATATTAGGATAAATAACGACATTTAGGAACAACGTGAATGCTTTTTCTCTTGTATTCAATTTGAATGTGCCTTAAGTATCATTGGCAATGCAGACATTGATATTCGCAGGAATAAACAAGACAACGTACATAAAATCCAATATCAATCTAAATGGTGTTGGACTAAAGAAATAATGGGACTAGAATCCGGGCTCTGTTTTCATTGGCATTGTGGATGAGGCAGATATGAGGAAGGGGCAAAAAGCGAATTTAGAACTCTCTTGTGTTTCCCAGCCGTG
This sequence comes from Cassiopea andromeda, assembly GCA_018155075.1. Classification (NCBI taxonomy): domain Eukaryota; kingdom Metazoa; phylum Cnidaria; class Scyphozoa; order Rhizostomeae; family Cassiopeidae; genus Cassiopea; species Cassiopea andromeda. Next base: position 214,452 of record WIPJ01067769.1, read on the forward strand.
CTACAATATGCGTTGGGTAGGCCGATGACTATGCAAATATTTGATTTATAATTACATTTCAGTGGAATAGTGCTGAAAATTGAAGATAAAAGATACCAATTGGCCCTATTTTAAATGTACAAGAGCTTTAAACAGCGATAGACCCCGGGACTGCAAGAAACATTTACAAGCAACAGTTGTTACAAATGTACGAAAACAACTCATTAAAGCAATAATCATCCTTAGCATTACGAAAGTATATAAAATACATGCTTCTATTTACGTTTCTTGCGTCATTTTTGACGATGTGACTCGTTGCTCATATGATTTCGTCGGTGCCTTTAACTTTAAAAGAGCCCTATACCAACCTATTTCTCAATTGTTCCCAGAAGTAAGAATAAAACCATCCTATTTCGCCCCATCGAACTTTTCTCTTCATATTGCGGCCTTTTAGTCAAGGGGGGGTACGAGGTATCCGCCTCAGACATTTGAGAACAAGGGTGTAGTGCTAAAATTTTAGCAAAGGCATTAAACAGAATTTTAGAGGCCACACCCTTTAGTGCAGCGGTCTCAAAACTATGGTCTTCGGGCTCTTCTCATCCCGCCCGTAGAGACCTTTACGTTTCTGGAAAAAATAAATTCTATTCACAATTACGTGGTCCTCAAATGTGTTGGCAACCCCCTCCCATTTACAGCATGATTGTTGGTGCAGCCCTCGGGCTGAAAAATTTGGAGACCCTTACTTTAGAATCCTGCAAAGTGAACACAACATTTGTGCTAGACTCTAGCATTATTTTTTTGCGACCAAGTATTAACATTATTTTGCAAATCTTGAGTAAAGTAGTCAAATTTAAGAAATATCTTCAATAACTTAGCATTCAAGAGGAGCCTGCACCCCAAAAACTTTCCATAGATTCAAAAAGAGGGATGCACCTCAGAGTCCTCAGGGTTAGAACCCTGTCCGGAACGCTTAACAGCTTGGCCAACCAGAACCTGTCAATGATACACCACATACTCTTGTTATTCTTAGCCATATTCAAGCTACTGATAGCAGCACAAGGCTTGAATTGTAAGGTTTGGTTTATAAAATTCAACGTGCTGGCTTGCAGAATCTTCAATAAATTATACATACATAATATATATATAAATATATA
>WIPJ01067770.1:7662-19285 GCA_018155075.1 Cassiopea andromeda
ATATATATAGGAATGAATAAGAACTTCTAATCTCTTCCCGTTACTAGATGAAGCTAGAATTGTCAGGAGAGTAGCCTTGTCATCCTCAGAATTCATTAACTGAGTCAAGCAATTAGTATTACTGTAGTTCGGAGATAACGTAATACTCACTGGATTTGCTTGAGATAATGAAAGCATTAGCCTCTTATTAAGCTCTTCCAGCCTCTCTTGTGTGCTTAGCTCTGTATGAGGCAAAAACAGAATAGTAAAATTTAAATTTTTGAGGATGAAATCAAACCACAATTCATTAAAAGCATGGAAATGAAGAGATGGGTCAAACGAGCTTAGGTTCTATGAAGGATCACTTTCACTTGCTAGGTGCTAGAGTAAAACTTTTCAAAAGACGTGTGCCCATCTACTTCACCATAGTAACTAGGAAACATAGTCCAAAACGACTTAACCAATTTACACAATTGTTCCTCCAACATGATGCTTATCTACTATAATTACCAGACTGAAATTCTCCCACCTTTGAAAACATTATACTGTGCACAAGTCCAGCAAGGGAGTAATGCAAAACGAAGGTATTTTGTCATGGAACAAAAGTAGTTGTCTTCACATGGACATGAAATAATTTAGGATATGATTGGCTGATAACACTATCACAGCCACTTCACAACAAGCAGCTTACATTCTCTTCCATGGCAAACAAACTATTACTGTGTCGACTTCCTTTTTCATTATGGAGATATTGCACACACGATTTTTGTTGCCAATCCAACTTGGCAACAATGAAAGCACGCTTACAATGACGGCTATCATAGCAGGAGCTATCGTGAATGAACGAAATACACGATACTATTCACACTGTCTTATGAACATCACATGTCAAGAGCTTAGTTAGGTTGAGCGCTACCCAATTATCCAGTTTCTATATGGTTGTTGTTCATTGATTGATTACTCGACAACGTAGATTATGTATGTTTGAATGAATGGTTACAATAAAGTAACACAGACAATCTATACTAGCATGAGTTGTCAGGGTGGAGTAACGCAGGTTTCTTCTGATAATTTGAATGGTAATGGTGACAGAATACAGGTTATCTATATTAGCATGAATGGTCCTAGTGCAATAACACAGGTTGCTTATACGACCATGGTAAGGGTGAAGTAACACAGGTTACCAATATTAGGTTGCTTTTACTAGCATGAATGGTCAGGTTAAAGTAACACAGGTTATTTATACTAGCATGAGTGGTCAGGGTGAAGTAACACAGGCTTCTTCTGCTAATTTGAATGGTCATGGTAACATAACACAGCTTATTTATATTAGGATAAATGGTCATAGTGAAATAACACAGGTTGCTTACACGACCATGGTCAGAGTGAAGTAACACAGACTACCAATATTAGGTTACTTTTACTAGCATGAATGGTCAGGTTAAAGAAACACAGGTTGCTTATACTAGCATGAATGGTCAGGGTGAAGTAACACAGCTACCAATATTTGTATGAATGGTCAGGTTGAAGTAACACAGGGTATCTATAATAGCATAAATAGTCATAGTGAAGTAGCACAAAGTAGCTACACTAGCAGGAAATAGTATGGATCAATAACACAGGTTATCTATGGTAGCGCGAAGTTATTCAGGTTACCTATATTAGCACGAATGTTCACAGAGAAATCACACGTTACATACACTAAATGAGTTACCATATCATTAGCTATTGTTCCATATTCAATCTGTTAAATCATCCAAAATGACTCATTTAAAGGTTGCTGAATAAATTTTATTGTGCAACGGTGCAAGCAGCTGAGATCTCAAAGAAAAAAGTCTAAGACAGAGAAAACATTTAAAAATGAAAAAGTGCACTTAAAAAAACCAAAAGAAGAGGAAGGAAAGAAAAATATGGGCATCTAAAGGGTTTCATGATCCTATTCTGCGTTCCACAAGACAAGTGCATTTTTAGCTGTTTTTTAAAAAAGAAACTCATTGTTATCGTTAGAACATGTCAGAGTATTACACTTTTCAGTATCTTACTAATTACTACCAAGAGGGCAATTAAACGGAGGGGGTACACATGAATTTATATTTTCCTCGCGTATTAATTATTACAGTTTATACCATACACTCTTTACAAACTGCAGTTTTATGCATATGTAATATATTTATGTGTATTAATGCGTTCATTTAAAAGTTAACATTTTAAAAAGATATGTAACTTTATTTGTTAAAGTAATCAAAGACTATTGGATGAGCGTTGGAGCAATAACACGCCTTTTTATAAGAAACAACCTCTCTAGCTTCAGCCTGGCTGTTTCTTAATATTTCATCAAATCCAGCCTTAAATGTTTCTGAAATGTTTCCTAAATTTAACGACTTCCAGTGACGAGAATAACAACGGTTAGGCAATTGTGATGCAAGATAAAGGATGCTCAGAATTTTTGAGGCATGTAATGGATGTTCATTCTATTTTCTGGCTAGTTTCATCAAAACTTTACTAACAAAAACAGTTTTCGAAAGCTTTATTTGAAATTCAGCCTGCTTGTGTTTCTTAGTTTTTGCTTAATTTCAGCCTCATGTTTCTGATAAACATGTTTCTTATAAAACGTGTATCACGCAAGTGAACTGCTCCATTATGACACGGTTTATTTAAGCGATTAATTGATAAATTAACTGTTGAGTGATTGATTAACTGATTGATTGATTGCTTGATTGCTTGATTGGTGAATTAATTGAAAAGTAAGTGGATTACTCAGTCAATCATTCCTCCATCCTTCTCCATTTACAAACAAGTAAACAAAGAAATAGATGAAGCCCCTAAAACTGACGCGAGCAGAAAAATTGTTAAGATCTAATCTAGAAACTATTTCTGGAAAATTACTGCTGTTGTACTTTCTTAGGTCACCAAACCTTGAAGTATTCGGTGTCATGAGCCCCCTGGGCTTTGAGGCCCTGGGGCAATTTGCCCCCTGCCTCCAACTGGCCGCTCTGGTTATCAAAAGAAACAGAATGATGAATTGATTGACTGAAAGATTCAATTATTGCTTCAATAATTAGTGTGGTTTTGATTTGTTGTTAAATGTCAAATTTTTAATATATTATATAAAAATGCTAGAGTACCTGCATGCGCTTACTAATACATTCATTCATAAAAGCACTAATTCATTTATAAATTCACTTATTCATTCATACACTCATTCATTTGTCTATTCATTCGTTACTACATTTATAGTTCAACAGATACTCGCTGATATTCTTTTTAAAAACAATTTATACACCTTTTGGGCATCTTACACAGATATATATCCCTTTATTCAATTACGATCGTATATATTAATAAATTTACGGATGATATCTTTTATAAATACATAAATTCATAAATATATCTATTCACATATAATAATCAATTTATTGAATATCTAACTTATATCTGCGGACTGGGTCCAATGTAAATACCTCTAGGCTTCTTTGACTTTTTGTCCTCAACATTTTCTGTTTCCATCCAGCCATTCGCTTTATCCTTTCCTGACTTTTTCTCGCCTATAGCTGAGGGCAGATCATTCATTTCGTACGTAAGTAAACAACGACGCGACGGGGGAGCACTGCCCTTTGAAATTCTAGCATTCTTTGCCCGCCAACTGGCAACCCATGTTCACATACAGCTTGGAGTGCATGTAGCGTTTCCCCGGCGTTTAAAGAGTATTGCTAGGCCCGTCCTTCAGCAGTGTGTAAATTCAAAGGAGCACAACACCAAAACAATACAAAAAACAATGAAGGCAAACGAAAAATTGTTAAAAACAATACAATTGCAAACATTTCTAATATAAAAATAAGCATGATACACCCCCGGCCAATACAACATTGCTTCATTTTGCTGCAACACAAATTGGATCGGTCACGGGGGTACCTAGACGCTCTTTACAGGAAAACAAGCCCACAAGCGCTCTTTGTATTTTGCAGCCTTAGCAAAATCTCCATCCCAGCGGTAGATAAGAGTCAACGGCTAAGGCGCAGTGATAAAAACTTCGGATAATACGTAAGACTTGTTTGCAAAACAAAAGTTGGAATGAATAAGAATCGAAAAAAGTTAAAAATAATTGGGATCGTCTCTTTGGGCATTGGTCAAACACTGGTCGAAAATGTGCTTGGTTCCCTCCTCTCTTCATGCATCACAAAATAAGCTTATTTAGATATAGTCCTAAGATATTTAACTGATATGAAGATACGTCAAAACATTGAAATAGTTTAAGGGTTAGACCTTTACGTCTTTTGAAGATCCAGTTTACATGATGCATTTCTAAATTCTTCATTATCCTTGTATCTTTTATACTGTTATATACTATTAAACATTTTAGACTAAATACATTATTACAAAGTACCACACATTATTATATATAACATGTTATTTTACATTATATAGTATTTCATAGTACTGTACATTATATACTAATGTACACGTTAGGTTAATATACATAGGTAAACTATTACTATCAATTACCACATATTATAAGTTATTTATACTACACATAATTTCATAGTAATAAAAATTATACATTGCTATATATTATATTTTAGAAAGCAAATATTATATATAACATATTTTCAGATTCTTACGTAATTACATACTACATATTGCTATCAATTACCTCATATTATATACATTATTGGCGAAAGTTAGTCAGGCTTTTATTCCAGATCGTTAATATCCTACAGTTTACGACAAATACAAAGAAATATTCACAAGACTTTAAGAGCATGCGCCATAAATTGATCTTAATCATAAACATTAAGAAATGAAACTTAATAATAACACCGTATTTCATGAGCTATTTTAAAAGAAAAAGACTTATTATATAAGTAAGATGAAAGCATTGTCACCTTTCGAAAAGGTTGATAGAAAAATCTTAGTTAATCAAAAGCAAGAACTGTGTCCGAGGGGAATTATATTGGGAAAAATAATTAATATCTTGGGATTTATGGCCAGTATGACATTTTAGAGACAGTTCTTGACGCTTTTTCTTACGATGTACTATGAAAGATTAACAGACACTCCAGAAGTAAGAATTTGAAAAGTAACTCTTTTGTTAAAACTACTTTGAACAAATTTTTATTAGAAATTTTGAAGGTATTAGCTAATGTAAAATCGTAATCAAGAGTTTTGTGGTAGTTTATAAACGTTGCGTTCAATTTCTTAATGCTTAAAGTTATCCTCTATCCTTATCAATTAATTGTTTCTTGAGTGCTAAGGGTTTTATGCACAAAAAGGGAAGGAAAAACAAACAAGAGAGAATAGATAGAAATGGTATAGGTGAAGGTAACATAAAATAACTTAGGAAAAGGAAGAACGAAAATTGATAGAAAACAGCGGAAAACAGTACAACATCTGCCTTGTGAAGAAGAAGTGAAAACGAAGAAGTCATAAAAACTTTGAAGACAAAACAAACAAGAAATAACAGATAAAAATGGAAGAGTTGAAAGTGACTAAAAGGAATTGGAAGAAGGAAGTGCAGATGACTGACAAAACACAAAGAGAAAAAACTGAAAATATTATGGCCTATGAAAGAGAAAAAGATGAGCAAACTTGGCGACAAAAAAGAAACAAAAAAACAGATGAAAGATAATAACAGTTGAAAGGAATCAAAACGACCTAAAAGAAGGAAGACAAACGAATGACAGAAGACAAAAGGAAAAGAGACTTAAAATTTTATGGCCCGTGACGAAGAAAATGATGGACAAACCTTGAGATTCTTGAGCCAGTCTTTCATACGCCAATCTTGCCTCCTCTTCTCTTCTTAATTTATCCACTTCTTCTTTCCTATCTCGCTTCTCCTTCTTCTCTGTTTTTTCCCTTGATTTTTCTTCTTTTTTCTTCTGCCTTTTTCCCTCTCTGTAGAAAGCAAAAAACTATGACTGTATTCTATGACTGAATGAACTAAGCGACGAGGAACAACGAAGAACAACGAGAAACAACGAAAAGAATGACGAGCAACGACAACGGAAAATAGCAAGAAACGACAACTGAAAATAACGAGGCACTTTGAAGCCTTTCAAAGACCAATGAAAATTCCAATAATTGTAACGACAATGCTAACCAAAGCCACATTAAAAGTAATTGGTGAGGAAATGAACAATGCTAAGTGTTTCAGAGCAGACACACACTCGATGATCAGTAGGGAATAGATTCAATTGAAAATGCGAACAAAAGGTGTTATTCATTTTACGGAACACCATTCATGAACCAATACAATACAATGGTGCACTTTAAAAATGTAAAAGGTCCTAAACATGCAACAGTTAATGGCCGGAGACACGTGCAATCGCATGTACGCGTATCCACACACATGCAAAACCGCCAGCAGTAGCGAAAAATCGCCCGTACCAACATCATTGCTAACCACGCAATCGCACATGCCAAATAGGTACTTCTTTGTCCCAGCTTCAACACTAGGGACAGTCACATTTTGCTTCCACAGCTACGCTTTATCCTGCTTTATCCTAAATTAGACATTTGACATAGCTCATCAACAGGAAACTCTGTGTTTCGGATACCGAATTCTTGAACCGCACGTGCAATGCCAAACAATTAAGCGTAATCGCTCGAGCAGACAAGGACGCACGTGCGAAATACCACTCTTGCACATACTTCTTCCGGGCATGTACTGGTGCAACTGGGAATGTAGAGGCTTGCAACTGCCATTATCACTATAAACTTGGGTCACGGCTCCCCTGGACGCCGCATTATTTCGAAACATGCGGCGTCTAGGAGAACCTTGACCCAAAATTTGGCAGTTCAAATTTTTGCCTCCATAAAACGCGGAACTGCATTTTAAAATTATTCAACTGGATGTCAAACAATAGCAACTACACAACTTTCCTAATTTTCTCTGATTTTTCAAAATATCTTTCTTTTCCCGCTGATTTTCCCTGATTGAAAATAAAATTCCCTAATTTCCCCCCACAAAATTGTTCTATTTCCAGTGGATCCACGGCTATAACAAACACATATTTCCTGTACAGTTTTAGACCTAAGCAAACCAAAACGTGAGTCTACCACTCTCACCTCTCCATTTTCTCTTCTTTACTTTTTCGCCTTTCTTCTCTTCTTCGAACTTTCTCTTCTTGTTTCTTCTTCTTCTCGAGTTCCTTTTCTTTCTCCTTTTTATGCTTTTCTTCAAGTATTTCTTTCAACTTCTCTTCGATCTTCTTTCTTTGTTCCTCTTCCTTTCGTTTCTTTTCTGCCTTAGTTTCTTCATCCTCAGAATCCTACCGATCATGTAACAAAAGTAATTGATCATTGAACAACAGCTACCGATCATAGAACAAAAGTCATCGACCACAGAACAAAAGCAATCGATCACAGAACAAAAGCAACCGATTACAGAACAAGGGCTACTGATCACAGAACAAAAGCTACTGATCATAGAACAAAAGCTACTGATCATAGAAAAATAGCTACTGATCACAGAACAAAAGCAATCGATCACAGAACGAGCTACCGATTATACAACATAAGATTAGCCCATACAAGTTGAATGGTGCACGTCATCATAAGAATAATTATAACAACTGCAAAACTTTTCCGACGATGCAGTTTTCAGACAAAGAGTTACAGTTCACACACTCTGGCATTCAAAAACGTGTCATCAGAATCCACCAGTGTCTGACCAATCTATATCTGAAAATTTAGTGTTGAAATAAAGCCATCTGAAAATTTGAAAGTTACTTGTTCTGAATAACATGGTGCAAGAAATCACTGGACTGTGAATTCAGCATGACTGTTTGTCAATACCTATGCATACAATGAATTCTATACCTCTGAAAGAAGAGCATAGACGTCAAGTCTTGATTGGCTAACAAAGGAATTACCATCGAATGATTCCGACCAATAATGTTGCGAGAATTCGTTCGAGAAGCGTGTTTTGGTGGTAAATAGTGTACTTTCTTTACGAAAAAACTGATAGCACATAGCTTCGGCTAACTGAAAAACATTTTGCAAACATGTTCAGAAGGCTTCAAGTCATATTTCCAGATGGAGCAATTTCTATATCCTGCACATATCAAAAGCTATTGATATTAAAAGACATCCATCTTTCCTTGTAATAGTACTGAACACGTCATACAGTACACTATCGAATTCCTCATATTAACCACTGATAAATATCAATTCTCACGTACCCCCGAATAGACACCAACATGCTTTACAGGCTTTTCCTTTTTTGTAGATTTTTCTTCCTTTCTGGAAACCTTTTCTTCCTTCTTGGAAACATTTTCTTCCTTTCTAGAAGCCTTTTCTTCCTTCTTCTTCTTTTTCTCAGCTTTCTTCTTTACATCTTCTGGCACCTTACGCTTCTTTGCGGCCGGCTTCTCTGCCTGCAAATGAAACAGAACATCTGCTACAAAAACAACTCTCAAGTTATCAATCAAGATTATCTTCAACATCTGCAACAATGGGAGAACATTTCAATGAAAAGAGAGAGCACTTTCAACAAAAGGGAAAATTTTCAACAAAAGAGAGGGTATTTTAAACAAAGGAGAGAACATTTTAAACAAAAGAGAGAAGACTTTAATCAAAAGAGAGAACATTCTAAACAAAAGAGAGAACATTTTTAACAAAAGAGAAAACATTTTAAACAAAAGAGAGAACATTTTAAACAAAAGAGAGAGTATTCTAAACGAGTACTCTTTATATGTAGAAACACACCAAGCTCCATCTGGATTTCCTCTCTATCAACTATTTCTCATAAATCACAAAGGCGTTTCTAATTTAGGCCGAATCAAATTTAAAAGGAAGACATCAGTATCAAAAATTTAAAATATCAAGGCAAAATGAATCCCGGAATTAATTGCCATAAAAATCACTTTAAGGACTGTGAGTAACATTAAGCCGGTCTGTGAACCTGTCCGTTATTGAACCTGTCCGTTATTAAACCTGTCCGTTATTGTAGATCAAGCAATCTAGAAAGCATTTAATAACTATCGCGTGTGCTTTTGTGCATGGTAAACAATCTTGTGTTACTTGCTCCTGAACAAACATTAAAAATGGCCTAAAATATTGTAATTTTGTGTTTTTACCTCATCGGATATATCTGATTCCTCATCTTCGTATTTCTACAAAACGATAAAGCGAAGTTTCAAGCTGTTTTTTACAAGTAAAAACAAGCAAATACATTAAAACAAAGACTATACATTTTCTTGTGGACACTCGCAGTGAGGAAAGGAGCTGTTTCACGCTGTTTTGTATCAAAAAGCACTCCGGAATAAAGTACCATGATATATTCTGATAAATCATCACATACCATAGTATAGCATGACATAGAGAATATTCCGGATGTTCCGAATCAACCGGGGGCAGGGAAAAATGCAGGATTAAGTGGAAATCCGGATAAAAGGGAGGGCCAACTTTTGACATACAAAATGAAGTAGAGGCTGAGATAATGTAAATAAAGCATGAAAACAATAAAGTTGAGACATTTCCTATGAGTTGTAGTTATAATTTCATAATACTTTCATAATATTTTCGTCAATTGAAATAAATTGAGTTGAAACACTCATTTACATCTTTTTTATCTTGTCATTTTTCTTATTTTAGGCAAATTTTTATTAGCTTATAAGATTTTGTATGTAGTTGGATTTTTAATTATGAAAACTGAAACTGAAGCTGTGCACCTGCAATATCTTGCCCGTGTACTGGCGTGCATGCTTTCTAATATTGGTCATGCACAATGAGTCTAAAACAGAAGTGATGGCCCAGTGGTAGAGCGTCTGCCTCACAACCGCTAGGTTGTGGCTTCGAGCCCCGGCAGAGTCATACTCAAGACGTTAAAAACGGTACTGAGTGCTTTCTCGTCTGGCGCTCGATGTATGAGAATAGAGCGGGAAAGTTGAACACGTGGAGCTACCAGTGGACCAGCCCCCGCTGTAGCCTTCACTGAATTAGCAGGCGCGTGGTCTAGGGGTATAGAAACGGAGATAGGCACCGCCCTATGCGCCATTGGGGGCAGGAAAGGACTTTGACTTTGACTTAACTGATACAAGCAATAGGATGTTTAGTAAAGGGCATGCCAATTTTCGTAAATTAATGGCCAATGTGTCTTTCTTAGCTCTATAAAGCAATAACAGACTATCAATAAGTACAGTTACATGCTTGGGTCGGTGCTTATTCAGGGGGGCTTAGTAACCATATGTAGTTCTAGGGTGGGGCTTATTCGAACGGGGACTTATTCGAGGGCGGTCAATTCAAGGATTGAAGGTGCTATCATATAAATCATCAAATATTATACATCGTAATAAATACACTTCTGCAAGCGATAGTGTCATTCAAAAGCGCAGCATCACACCTACCCTTTTTGCAAAATCCTTTTTCCCTGAGGCTCTTTCCACAATACATAACTTATCATCATCACTTTCTGAATCTTCATCCGATGATCCTTCAGTAACGCTCTTCAAAATCTTCTTTTTAGGCTGTGCCTAACACAAAAGAAGCTCTTTCAGTCATTTGTGTGATCTAAATTCTAAGCGCTTGCAAACTCTGCGCACATATAAATCCCCAATGATTACGCTCGTAATATGTTTTACATCTGAAATACATAAACCCTTTGTTAATATAACACAGTCTCTTTGTATCTATCTCAACAGATTGAAATAAGCCTATCAAGAAATTGATGTAGGTTAGATACATTAGACAAAGCTGATTTTTCCATATGGTAAATCCGGACTGTAGGAACTGGACAGTAGGAATAGCAGGAGTTAAAGTGTAAGCTAAAGGTACAGCTTTACATGAAATTCTTCAGCTCTATTTCAAATAACTGAAAAGCAAGAATTAAAAGATTTTGATTGAAGAAAACATATTCTTAGCCAAAACAGTGTTTTTTACGTAGTGATTAATAATAAAATTCATGTTATCTGCACCCCTTATAACTAATGGTAAGTAATTCCACAGCGCTCGTCTTGCACATCTAAAAGAACGCGTATCCTGGAACTTGCTATAAAACATTAACATTATCTCCAATGTTCACCTTTCTTCGACAGCTTGTCATCTGATTCTCGTCTCCATTTCTCAAAAACGGCAAATCGTCGAATAAGCGCTCGAGGGCTTATTTGCAAAAAGTGAATTGTTGGGTGTGGGCTTATTTCAGGGGAAATTTGCGTACTTGCGAATATTACCTAAAATATATTTCATGTGTTCCACAGCATTGAAGCAGAAATTAAGAAAATGAACTCGATATGAGCTGAACTCGGTATGAGTAGCTCATTGCAGTGGACTTTGGTCTCCAAGGAGGGGACTCAGCTTCATGAAAAGAACCTAGTTTGATAGTTAACATGGGAATCACCATTACATACACCAACAAATGAGAGCATCAGAGGAAGCAGGGCCATTTGTAGCATGTGACCTTCCGCGGCATCCCCTTACATGCAATGCTTTAAAGGAAAGGAAGAGTGTACTACAATAACAAACGCAAGAGCAAATAGCAAAGGATGCTGCGCAGAATATAGCCATGTGGGAGGAGATGGGATGTCTTTAACTGTACTCTTTGGTGTCAAACTGTAGATGGGGGAATAAAAAGGAGGGGCTAAAAACTTTTTGCACAAAAAGCATAAATAGGGGGTTCTTTATATATGGGGGGGGGGTCAATATTCAA
>WIPJ01067770.1:41234-75863 GCA_018155075.1 Cassiopea andromeda
TATATATACATATATATATACACACACACACACACACCTTTGGGGGGAGCTCTCTTCATGGGCATACTAATCGAGGAGAGAGCTTTAATTATATATATAATAAGAGCCGTACATTGAGAGGTATATGCTACTGTCGGTTTGGAGTTGCTCGTCTTTACGAAATCTTCTTTTTAGTAGTGCTATATATTTAACTGGTATCTAATCCTAGGCTGCTAATCCAATCTTATCTAAGCTAATCCAATCTAATCTAGAATCTAATATAGTGAATTAATGTGCTCTGCACATTTATGACCTTCCAAATGTAACATAAGAAGTGATACTGGCCAAAAAGAGGAACAGGAACCAATATAGTTGTATAAATTATTCCTATTGGTGACAGAGCCCGTACAACTGAATGGAAACTGGGCAAATGGACGAGGTAGCAAAAATTCCTAAGGGACCTTTCATAATTTATGCATAAATAACGAGCGGTCCCTAATACTATGTTTCCACTTACATTTTAGTCCACATATTCGGAAAGTCATCGACAGAACGAATAATATCGGCACGGGTAAACAAAAGAAGCCACGAGTGAACAAATTCGATGAGTCGCTTGTCGATGAAGTACAACAGGCTCTGCTTTTTTTAGACATTTGTGGATAGATAAATAGAAGTTTTTGTAGTTTTTCTGTTTCCTTCTTTTTCATTACCCAAATATGACTAAATGCTTGAAGCACTTTCTATTCCAAATTTCATCCAGCAATTATAGTGCGAAAATAGTTTTCCCACCCTAGCTTTGCAGAAGAATGTCTATCTGACACTTCTATCTGACTTTTCTATCTGACTTTTCTTCTTTCTTGAGACGTTATGAATCTATTGACAAAAATCAATAGTGTACAGCAAGCTTAAGTCTACAACGCATTCGATAACGTTCTCAATAACACGCTCACCAATGCTCTCACTATTATTCTCACAAAACTCTCACTAACGATCTGACCAATGCTCTCACTAATGTTCTCACCGATGTTTTCACAAATGTTACTATCAATGTTACTCTCATCAATCCTCTCGCCAATGTTCTTACTAATATACTCACCAATTTGCCATTAATGGTCTGACCAATGCTCTCACTAATGTTCTCACCAATGTTTTCACCAATGTTCCTATCAGTGCTCCCATCAATGCTCCCAACAACGTTCTCACCACTGTTCTTACTAATGCTCTGGCCAATGTTCTCACTAATTTTGCAACCGATGCTCTCACTAATATTCTCAACAATCTTCTTACCAATGTACTCACCAATGTTCTCACGAATTTTCTCACCAATGTCCTCACCAATACGTCACTATGACTTCTTGATAATTCAATGGGTTCTTTCACACTGTCGCATATTCAGAAGATTCCAAAATGTCTACACCTTGTTATTCTTAGGTGGATGAATCAACGAGAAGCTAAGCAACACATATCAGATGCTTCCCCTCCAAAATTTCCTCTTGTACATCGTTACTGAACACAGAGCGATCAGCATAGCCGGATAGCAGACAGCCAAAGAACGCGCCAACGCAGCTACCGATTGCAAAGTAGAAGCTAATACCAAGCTCACACTGGCCAATTTTAAAAGCTTGTGCATCTTCAGTTTGACCCAAGCACATTCTCTTGATTCGATCCGTGTCCCAACCGACGGGATAAATGACTATGGCCACCGCAAGGAATAGGCCTATTAAAGTAAATAAAGATATATGAAACAGTAGAGGCCTGCACAAATCATCATACACAAATCTAAATAAAACGAAATTGGACCAGCTAGACTTTAGTGGATAATTTCGGATTTCAATTTTGTATTTCACTTGTACAGTATATCCTCAATTCATCCGAACGGCGTAAACTCAAATGCGGAACCAAACATTAGGAAAAGTCCATAATTCGGATAAGAAAGGATGGATATTTGGGTCGCAAAATGACTATGTAACAGATAAGCTTGACCAAATGCGCCATATCATGTGGCGTGTGTTCGAAAAAGTGGCAAGAGAAAATTTTTTGCTTGTTGTTGAATGAAAAGACTTCAACGTCTCCGTGTATTTATTGGCTTTCCCTTCTTCTGGCGCACTCCACCTGCCTCCTCCCAATTGAACAGGACTTGGTGCAGCATGAAAACACGGGCTACTTAATCCGGATAAATATGGTTTTAAGAAGTCCGCATTAGGAAAATAGATTTGTGAATTTTCGGTGATGGGAATGGGGCCTTCGGATAAACGAGGTTCGGATAAACGAGGATGCACTGCGCTTGCGTGAAAGAGTAGCAGATAGCAATGTGTTCTATTCGCTAATGTATGTCGTTATCATAATTGGATAGGATAGTGACTAGAAGTCCTGTTCACTGAAGGAATTCGGATAGAGCCCTAAGAAACAATGATAGGTATTGGAAGTTGCCACTGAAAAAGATTAATAATGGGCAAAAAGGATATTCTTTCAGAGGAGCAAAATCGTGGCATCTTTTAAGTCATATTTGTAAGTAGTTGTTTTATATATCTAGTTTTATACATTTTTAAATCTAAACTTTTCAAAGATCTATTTTTCTTTTATTGTTATTTTTGCAAGATTTTAACTTCTATTTAGCAAATAGACGGACCATTGCAAACCGACGCAGCTTAATAGGCCACGTGACAAGATGAAATGATGAAATGGAAAGTCAATGGTTCGAGCTATACCGAAGCATTGACTGAATGCTTACTAACTGTTCACCCAGGTGTGAATGGGTATCTGGTGGCAACACTGGATGCAAAGAAAGGCAGTGGCCACCCTACCTCACATACCGATGGTCCAGGATAAGTGTTCTCTCTAGCAAACACTCCCTACTTATGAAAGCATACGGGACCCTACCTTTACCTATATCTTATGCTGTCATCTGTCAAAAGCTGTGCAAATAGCATATATCAAATAGGACAGCCAATATACGGTATCACTATTTCGACCAGAGAGGAATTGTCTTTTCTATAGTGTCATACAGAGGAATAGAGGAATAGGTGTAGCAATAACAATGACAACTTTTGGCAGCCAATCACAACAGAGAACAAAGAATTGAATCAAAATTTTCACTTACTCAAGAGAATAAGAAAATAAACTTGAAAACATACCAGCGATTCCTTGAAGAACTCCTGCAAGATTCAACACAGACTTTTTCAAACATATCTGTTTGCAGAGAGCCAAGATCGTGAAGAAACTAGCCACGCTTAATAACACCGATGAAATACCCAAAAATACCACGCACGCTTGCCACGCAATCGAGTCGATTTTACCGAATGTTTTCGCGTAGATACCGCAGTTTGGCTCTAGTCTCTGCATTACCAAGTTATTTATATGCGTGCAACGATTGTATAGGCCTACTGTCTGTCGATATGTCTTATTACCGTATATCGTATCTTTGATCTCTTTCCCAATCAACCATTTCGGCGTGGCAATTGCGGAAATGACAAGCATTAGCGATCCAACTGTTACAAGCATGTGAAAGAGGCTACGACATGTAATAATGATAAACCACATTGTGAGAACCGCTCGTAGGATATTTGCAGTTAGTTAATCTCTTTAGTGGTGACGCAAGCGCAGTGAAGTTATAACATACACTGGGCACCAGAAAGAGGATGACTGTATCCGAGGAAACCAATCCGGTGGCGTATATTGCAACTTCGCTCTTCAATTCTCAAACTTCCCACTTGAAATGCGCTAACTCAATTTTTTCAAGGTCCTGAAAAGTATGATACGGAAAAATTCAAAATCACAATGCAATAGCTCGAGTTAACAAGTAAAGTTGAAGAAGTAACTAGCTACTCTCAGGAGTAAAATAAACGTCATTCCCCACTTATTGATTTTTCGACTTTTTCCAGCCCCCTGACCTTATTAGCACCCCCTTTTATTAATTTTAAGGAAGTTGACTTTTTTACGAACTCCTTACTTCATTCTATTTCTTTATTAGTACTATTTACACCCAATATTCAAGGCAAAATAGAGTGCTTCTGTATATATTTTAGCTCTATGCTTTATGAGAACCTGTTTCTGTTCTCTCCATCATTTTATAATCATTTAAAGCCATTTCTGAAATTCTGACCCCTCGGCCGATTAATTTGGCCCCCGTTTATAAAGTTTTAGAATTTTTTCCCACCCTCTATCTATTAGGACCCCTGGATTTTTGGCACTTGAGCGTAAGTAGGGCACGAATTAAAATGCTAACTAGATAACAGCGGCCTTCGCAATTGAGAAAAGCTTGTGTAGTGTCTCTACAATGAAACAACCATATGTACTCTGCACTCCTACTACGCAACCCAGTCGGCTCTATATGCTTTTTGGCAACGATTGGTTAAATAATACTGAGTACACTTGCTAAGGTTCCTAAAATACTGCTCGTAATTATTCTGAACTGAAATGCAACATAAACACGGTCAGGTCATAATACAGTCGTGATATAACAACGGTTAATACAATGTTAAATCACAGTAACCTCCTGTTCAAGGTGTGGTAAACGTAAGGAGAAAGTGATATACAAACAGGTAACTTTTCAATCACTTCTGTCTACAACAGCATACTAGTGCTTCTACTCTACGCTCACTTCTACCTCCGCATCATGGCCTAAGTACAAGAATCGAAGAATGGGTTCCTAGGAGTAAATAAACAACATTGCTATTTCCATGCCCTATGGATCTAATGACTGTACAGGAGCGTTAGTGTCATAGGGACTCTGCAATGGTTTCACTGCCTTGTGGATATATCGACGAACGGATGGAATAATGGCTTCGATACTCTCGATAGGGGTATCTACCGACTGCACAATGGCTTCTATGTTATATGGCACTGTACAATGGTTTCACTGCCTTGTGGACAACTGGACGGACGGATGGCACAATGGCTTCGATGCTCTCAATGGACGTATCTACCGACTGCCCAATGGCTTCTATGTCATATGGCATTGAAGCCATTATGCAGTCGGTAGCTAAATCCATAGTATATTGAAGTCATTGTGCAATAGGTCCATATATCCACAAGACATTTACATACATAGTGGACAAAGCCATTCAATGCAGAATGGCAAAGATGGCAAGGGCCAAAGATGACAGAGCTTGTTAATTCTTCTGTGAATAATAATGTAGGGTAGAGCTGAATAGCTGAATGAGCCTATCTTCTGGACTATTCACTCTGGACTGGTCTTTTATATTTCAAGAAGAGTTTTTAAGAAACTGTGGCTCAAATGACCAAAATCTTACGAAAATCTTAAGAAATTCATGAGGCTCATTTCCAACATTAAGCGGTTCATTCAGGAAAATTCGATATTACGTCATTATTGCATTCAAAATGTTAAAGATGGAATTCAAATTCTAGTATACAAGATTAATAAAGAAAGTGAAAACCATTTTAGCCAGTTTATTTCAGTAAAAGCTAAGAAAAACTTAAGAAAATCCCAGGCCCAATTTCGGGAAAAGTAAAGAAACTTCAGACTGAGGCAAAATGATGATTTTCTTATAAAAAAACGTGTATTTGCTGCATAAAAAGCTATGCCAATGGTTTGAGCTCTTGAGCTTCAAAGTCAAACCTTGTCCAATACATATTTGCGCATGCGTAAAATTACGCCACATTTTTGGCATTTCAGAGTTTATTTTTGGTAATTTCTTCAGGCAGCTTCGCATGCTACTAGATCACGTAGCAGCCCCTATCCATGGTGCATGAGAGTCTTGCATGGAGTTGTTGGAGATACGCATCCTTGAAGTTCATTAGCATGCGTAGAAGGCGTATTTTCAATTTGCTTGGTTGTGGACAGTGCGGAGAGGGATAGTGCATGGCTCGCGCATGGCAATAGATTCCCCGGCCAATGATTGGTTTTTAACTTCAAAAGCTTAACAATAGATTTTAACAATGTGTGGAGTCCTCGGTATCCTCAACAAAGAACTACTACTTGAAAAACTTATATTAAAGCAAAACAACAGATTGGAGGTGACCTGAAATCTTTATGCTTGAAATACAGCAGCCATCACAACAATAATGAAAGACCTGGCTGCATTCTCTACGGGGATTATTACACTTAAGTAACATCCATGGAATCCTAACTTGCAATGATGTTCTTCACATATATTGGGATGATATGTGATATAAGCCTTGAAGCTAAATATAATGTCGAATATAAGAGCATCGATCTGAAATAAATACACTTAATAGCCAATCATGATGTGCGTTATCTGTATTTTTAGTCCATCTTGAATCTTTCCACTCTACCGCTGTTATAATCCCACATGTGTAATCAGCCTTGCGCAACACTAACCTTAACCAATACTACGTTAGGCCTGTTGTATCCGCGTCAATACGCATCCGCGTTATTAACTATGCTGCGGTAGAAATATTTCATGCATGTCAGAATTACTGGTACAATAGGCCAGTTTCAATAGTCATTGACAAGATATGCCTGCTTCATACGCGTAAATAGCTGTGCAGGACTAAGTTAGGCATGTTTTGGACACGTAATGACTTATGCTACGTTAGTCCTGTCAAATACGCGTCATTAGCTACACACTTTATTAACTAACTCCACGCCGGTGATCTTCGGGGCCTAAGTGCATGGAATGTACCTTGGCATAATAAGCTTTTTGCCCCAATCAACTTGGATCCAGGCTCTCAGAAGTGCTTTAATCTAATTGGTGCATTGTATGAAATCAAACAAAATTGACATCATCAACTGTATTTCGTGCCCAGCTTCCGTGAAACGCAGCAACATGCCACCCACCCTGTGTAAACCAGTGACAACAAATTCGATCAAACAAAATCAAAATCCATTCCAATTGAAGCTCGCCGCGGTCAACTGTATGGAAAAAGGTGGAATCACTAAAACGATATGTCATAACTTAGAGACCTGATATCCAACTTGAATAGCGATAAGATGGCAATCCCACATGACTTCATCCAACAGCGAGCTTGCTATGAAACCTACACTATCTACACACAACAAGACCACAAAACTTCAATAATCATCGTTATCTCATAAGCGCACTCTTCATGAATATTGAATATCATATGGCTAGTTCTTAAATTACATTCCCCATTAAAAAGCTGCCCGCTTCAGCTGATAAATGCATCAAAGAGGAGCCACTTCGCCCGTTTAAAGATCTTTATCTAGGCCGATGACTGCAGGTATTGCATGCCCACTGACACCAGTCTATTTGACTTAAGGTATATGAGTAAAACTGAACACTGAAAGCAATGACTGTAGGCCCAATAAAGTACCAACAGGATATCAACAATGTCACTACTGGGTCATAGGGTCACTGGGTCATTGGGTCACTGGGTCATTGGGTCCTTATACTGGTTCAGGAAAAACGGCAGAAGTTAAGGCTTTTGGCGAATAAACTGAACTTTTTGTAGCTTATTCACTAAAACTAGCAAAAAGTTCATTCTACATATTCCCATAGAAGCAGTACAAACCCCCGGGGCTTTCTTTAGATGGAGCTTGCGATCAACACAAGGTAAAATTTCTTAGGCATGACCAATTTAGTTAGAGTTGACTTCTCTTCTATTTAGCTAAAGAAGCTGCTCAAGGCCAATTATAGTGCCAAAAACAAAAACTTGAAAAGGCATGACTATAATTAGTTACTAGATACAAAAACCACTTTAAAGAATCTAACTCCTTAATGAAAACTTTGTCCAATCTGCAGTTGCAGCAAATTCCAACCCACTGTTTTATTCTCCTGTTTAAATTCTCGCGAAGTTTCAATGTCTTATTAGGCAATGAAGACATTAGCTCATTCGTTATATACGCCATATTCAGTACACATCTCATCAAGCAGTATTCTCCATGCCTTCAAAATCTTTAGAATACTGCTACTCGACTTGCAAATTCATTGGTTAATCTAAAGTAAGTTGCCCACGTGCTTAAATTCTTTTGTTGCTAGAACAATACAGATATCGTTGATTGGTGGTAGTACCTTTCTTAATCTACTCCTTGAGATTGATGTTATTATATTGGGATGAGCTTTAAATTGCTGATCGACACCATCAGTGCCTTGTCCTTTGCTCTATGTCATACACCAAAAGTATATAATTTTAATTCATACACCGAAAGGTATATTAATTGTTGCCAGTATATGTTAGGAATCAGCTAGGCCACAGCTGCCCTTGTCTGCATTCAATCATTTGCTTTCTTGATAGAGGGAGTTTATTAGAGAGGAAGGACTAAATTTGAGTTTCTATGGTCTTCTAGATGTTCCGTGGACCAGGGGACATACAGACCAAGCATGGCCATGAAAGAAATGAGGCCCTTAAATGGGCTTGGCCAAGCAGGCATTTTCTTTTATATCCAGTCTGCACTTTATAGCAGAACTCGACGAGATCCCGCGCATGCAAGGAGAAATCTTCCGCGTGCATAGCATGCACAGAGATGATTTTCACTCTAAAAAGTGCACTTAAACTTCCAAAATATCTCTTTGTGCGACTGCTACCAAAGTCAGGTATTTATTTGGTATCCAGCATGCAACGTCCACATTTTCACCTGCAATTTCGCTAGAACATCTGTCTAAACTTTTTGGGAAACTTCCAACGCCGAATAAAGAGCAAAAAATACCATTTTGAGAGATTTTACTGGAAAACAGCTGATAACGTTCCCATTCAGCCCCAAAAAAACTTGCCCCCTAAAAACTTAGCTCCCAAGACGTATCCCTACTACGTTCATGCCTGTAGATCCAGTTTGTATCAACGCTTATGACAGGAGCTGTAACTCTTTTGTGAAGAAAAACGATTGTAGAAAAACAGGACACATCTGGTGTGAATCCTAACTTTAACGCCAACCCTAGCTTCTCCTATATGCCAGTAATTCTATAGTTCAATATCCTAAACAATAAGAATCCCATAAAACTATCCCCAAAGGGCTTCTATTGTGGTAAGTGGATATGAAAGAAACCTCTTGATTCACATTCTTTTATCTGTCCTACAAGCGTATTTTATCAGCATTTTTTCTACGCTCTGCTAAAGAGCCTACAAACTCTGCCCAGGACTACTAGCGTACAAATGTTACTATGTGTTTACATACAAAACTCACCCACAGTTCTGCACTCTCTGTCCAGAAAGAAACATTTGCCTTTTGCTACACCGGTAACAAATCTGTTTTAACAAATAGCGCTTTGCTCGACCGATTTGAGCTTATGAGCAGCCACTGAGAAGCAGCAAGAAGCCCTGAACTGCAAAAATCAATGGTGGAACGTCGGATATCGAAAGCGGCAATGTCGATTAAGATAAATGTACAAAAGCACACGCCGGGAGTGTGCATGACTGAGGAAAGAGGAAATACATGTTGGCAGTGTTCTATACTAGTTGAGAATAGACACAAAGTCGGTCTGGCAAAATAAAAGAGAAAAAACTAGTTGCTTTTCAAACAGGGCTGGACCAGGGGTGACTTCTAAGGGGGCTCAGGAGGGCCGAGCCCTCCTTGCTAAAATTTCTGCTCATTCTGGGGGGCTCAGCCCCCCTTGAATTCTTGCATTGTCTTAGCTTTTCAGAGATTATTAGCCTTGCTTCTAAAGTGTTATTATCAATTGTGCACTGCTATATGATTATTGACGTATCTCTTATTATTGATTATACTATATCAGTATTAAACCAAATTATCATGTTTCCATCTTTGAAAATATGGGCGTGGTTGCAGCTGGGCCACACACAAACTATGGGCGTGGTTGTGCCTAGAGCCCCCCTTATTAAAATTTTTAGACATCACCACACTTGTCTCGTCTTAACGGCACATGTATTTCACATTTTAAAATGTCCGGCATCTTCCCGATAATCCTACAGCGAAAAATTCCCTACTGCCATAGCTACTTAAACATCTTTTCCATTAGGCATCTGATAGTAGCAATGATTTTATTCCTTTTGAGGTTCTCAACTTCAGCAGGATTCTAGAGATAGCTCCTCATAGAGTACTTTCTTAAGGGGGAATAACTGTTCCAACAATCTATGAGCAATTGATTTGTTCCACGATTCTTACCTTTGCAAGCTGTTTTCTGTGTTTTGCACACGACACAGCTCTTTGTAGATCAAAGTCAAAGCACTGCAAATCACAACCGGATTACAATTTAGCATGAAAACGATGCTTTCTCCAGAACGGATAATCCTTACAAAGACCTCGAAGATTAAGGACGGGCGTGGGGGTATTTCCAGACTTATTAAAAAGCCTCGATTTCAAAACTTCTCCATTTGGTCATTTGGCTTGGTCGTATCAAAAGAACAGGACTACACACGTCAATCTTATAAGAAAGTACTTTTCACCCAAGTGCATAAACGCTTTTAGGTTTTCAACAATTCCACCATCAAAACAGTCGTCAGACTTTCTTACTTTCTAAGTTGCAATGACTTGTGCATGCACATTACTGGAATGCTGAAAATTGTCAACAATACGTATCGTACGTAACAAATAGCACATCAAACCGAGTTAATCTGCCCTGGACAACAAAAAATCAACTGTCTATGTGTTTTTGATGTAAACATCGTTGTGTACAAACAATACAAAACTGTTTCTAAACGGCATGACCACGTCAGTAAGTACCATACAAGCAATGACCTCAACAATCAGTAAAACGAGGCAAAATCCACAGCAGCAACAATCTCAAAACATTGACTTTGCAACATAATCTTATTTCCTTGCTTCCATATCTGCCACCATGCATCGAAGCTGGGACCTTAACTTTCTTTGTGGTCACCCGTTAAGTACCGCTATATTTACCATTTGGAGATCCCCTTCCCCCTATTATGTGACGCTCCGCACAACAACTCTCCATATGAATTAGTCAATAGCATAACAAATCATGGTACCCTCCTTCCCTCTTAAGGGCGTTACGTAACGGGTCAATGATCCCTTAGTCCGTTGACTGGTCCACAGCACTTCTGAAACTTGCAATGAAATTGTGGCCAGATCTTGAACCTTCCCATCGTAACGGAAGGGCAGCTTTGCTTTTCTGTTACGGCATATCGCGCTCATCAGAGTCAAGCTTTATAATCATTTCCATTAGCTTTAGGCTGACATCTTACTATGAGTGGGCTACCACAATTGCTACAACTGCCTCTGACGTGCTTCGAGCCCAGGACCTCAGATTTCTGAGTCTCTTGGCTATCCCGCTGCACTATAGACGCATGAAATGAAATAGTCGCGAAACTCTAAAGTCTTTCTTCTTATTAGTTCTTCACAAAGCCAGGGAATTTTCTGCTTATTCCGTGTCAGAATATCAAATTCATCAGAGCCAAGTTTTAAAAATATTTACAAATAATAATATCAACAAAATGCGCACAAAAATGTTTATTGTTATGCAGATTTAAGGGTGGAAGGCAGAGAATTCCAACACTAACAATCTTATCTGATTATTGAAATATTTCGGTCTTCATGCGTGTGCACGATGAAAAATAAGTCAACTACATCTAACCAAGTGTTCACATGAATGACAACTGAATTAGTGCCCAACCCCTTGGGAGGGCTAACTAAGCCTAATTTTGGGGGGAACGTGCCATTTTGGTTCAAATTTGAGATCCATGATTCCGCACATATTTGAAAAAATTGAACCTATAATTCCGCAAAAATTATGAAAACTGTATCAATAATCTCACAATGAAACGAAATTTTTCTACAACGCAGCAAAATCACCAAACAACTTTCGCATATCCTTTGTCCCTCTTGGTAATTTCGAAACATGTTCTGAAAAGAGTAGCCATAATTGTCCTTGTTTCTTTAAATGGTACCGATATTTCCTTATATATTTAAAAAAACTGATAATAATAATTCCGCCCTTTTAAAGAAAAAAGTACCCCTAAATAAAGGTATGTTCCCGTAACCCCACATGCACAAAGGTACCTTCCCCCGAGCCCAACTTTCTGATTGGCTACACTAAAGGGCCTGGACCACTAACGATTACATCACTGTAAAGTACGGAACACTTATCTTGGTCGCAATCGACATATGACCTACAATGTTTTGAGTCAAGTAGGAATCAAGTATCATACTAAAGCACTAACGAATGCCGTTTGTCCGCAAGAAACAGGCCGACAGTGTTATCCATGGCAAAGGCAGCTGCTGGCCACTAAGCAATTACAAATTGCAAAGCACGGCAAGTCCAACGATCGCAATGTCAGTGAATACTTTCAACTATACGTATTCGGTATTGTAGTCATCTCCTAGGCCACAATAGTAGTCATCAAAAGGGTGGCAAATACACAAATAATATACACAGAGTATTGCCATGAAAAGTTGATGACCGTAGCTTGCCTTCAATCACAAAGACTACCAAAACGAGGTTCAATTAGATAATCAATACGAGATTCAGCTAGAAAAGTAGATGGTGAATCTCTCTCGCATTTGAAAAAGCGTAGTGTAAAATCCACAGAGGAGATAAGTTGTTAGTTAAATGTAAAACACGCTGTATATAGAAATGTATAAATAGCAATAAATCGTGAATTATAGCAAGTATGAAATTGCGCTAGATCGTATAGAGAAGATTACTGAAAATTAAGAAACTAAAGCAATATATGTATGTTTGGGTCCAGTCCTCTACTTACTGGGTCCCAGGCCTCAGTACTGGAGACATGGAGAAAACGCATCTTTGACTCATAGGCCATTATTGAGCTACTAATACCCTTTACTCTTGACAAATATTGAGATCTGGGGCCCAATGTTGAGTAGTGGATACTTAGCACCAACTCAATTCAATTCAGTTCAATTCAACTACTGTATATATGATTGAAATATGCATCGATGCTATATATGATGGGCTATAATGCAATCTATTCCATGAACACAACGATCCAAGAACGTGAATTAACACATGCCCCCTTGCCTGCAAGAATGATCGCTCGGACTTATTTGGAATTGCACGAGCGATCTAAGATTTTTGTATATAAAATACAGAGTTTGTAGCTGCTGAAACATGTCAAATGTCTCTTCTAGGATAGAACAGAATAAAGCAGAGTTATGAAAGCAAAAAGGGACAGTTACTAGGGTTGCAGTTAGGATGATGAAGTTGGCATGCACTAATGCACGGTTGACAGTGATGTTGGCACGGGCGATGTTTCGCTCGTACTAGAGATTTTGCATGTGTGTGGAACACGCGCACGTGCGATCGCACGTGTCTCAGGGCATAGACTGCTTATGGTAACGGGAGTTAGCAATGCACTCTATGAAGTAATCAGACAACATTAA
Source organism: Cassiopea andromeda (assembly GCA_018155075.1). Classification (NCBI taxonomy): domain Eukaryota; kingdom Metazoa; phylum Cnidaria; class Scyphozoa; order Rhizostomeae; family Cassiopeidae; genus Cassiopea; species Cassiopea andromeda. The sequence continues at coordinate 54,412 of WIPJ01067770.1, forward strand.
TCAGAAAAACAACGCCGTGGGGGACGAATTATACCCCACAAGCTAGCACACGAGGCAAAAGCTGAACTATTTATAAAAAGATTACTCTAACATCCACACTGACTAACGCCAATAATCATCACAAAACCAAGGTCGTCGGAGGTCATAAGCCAGTTATTGAAATGATATCCCGAATCCTGGAAATGGAAGCCAATCTGGAAGCTGGAAGCGATGTCAAGTAAAAAAGCTGGAAAAGAAATCTCATACGGAAGCTGGAAACGAAACCCAATACGAAAGCTAGAAACGAAACATAATACAAAAGCTATAAATGAAACCCAATGTGCAAGCTGGAAACGAAATCCAATACGAAAGCTAGAAACGAAACATAACACAAAAGCTATAAACGCAACCCAATGTGAAAGCTGGAAACGAAATCCAATACAAAAGCTAGAAACGAAACATAACACAAAAGTTATAAACGCAACCCAATGTGAAAGCTGGAAACGAAATCCAATACGAAAGCTAGAAACGAAACATAACACAAAAGCTATAAACGCAACCCAATGTGCAAGCTGGAAACGAAACAACACAAAAGCTATAAATGAAACCCAATGAGCAAGCTGGAAACGAAATCCATTACGAAAGCTAGAAACGAAACCCAGTGCAAATGCTATAAATGAAATCCAATGTGCAAGCTGGAAACGAACTCTAATACGAAAACTTAATACGAAAGCTGGAAGTGAAATCCAATGCAAAAACAAGAAATGAAATCCAGTATGACAGCTGGAAACGAAATTTATATGAAAGCTGGAAAGAAAAGCTAATGGAGAACTGAGAACAAAGCCATGGCAATGCTCTGTTTGGCTGGGTCCTTTTGCCATTATAAGACAATGACGTCTAATGAAAATTTTGAAATCATGCCCGTTGAATTCACACTGAAGAAAGACACCTTAACCTGATTCACCATTGTATCATTCTAATCTAATACGGAATACACTGCGGAGGAGTGCATCACATGACAAGAAAATTTCCTGCATTATTCCAACCTACCAAAGTATAATATTGTCGTGCCTCCCCTGTTAGAAAAGCTAATGAATGCATATTTTTCAGACATTAATCCAAAGTACAAACCCAAGCATCACAGCTTTCTCATCAATTTGTCAGTCCCCACTTAAGTGCAGACGATGTTTACCGATGACGTGAGAAAGTTGATATTACTTGCAATCAACATGACTGCAACCTAGGTTTTTAGTGTGCAGTTCCACACACAATGTGCAGCTCTAAACAAATTTCTATAGTTCTAATTAAAAACTTGGGCAATTGAAAAGTCTATGATTTAGTGGTGTTGAAGTTGAGGCAAAGAAACAAGATAACTTCCTTTATGAATTTAATTTAAATAAACAAACCAGCATATTAAGCACAGCAACTTATCTCATATCCCTCGTTCCACCCTCACTTCTCCTCATAGCGAATCTCATATCCCTCGCTCCTACCCTCACTTCTCATAGCTAATATCATATCTCTCGTTCCTACCCTCACTTCTCCTCATAGCCAGCATCAATTCGTCGAGTGTCCCTAAATTCAATGACCCACGCGGCTTTACCACAGTTGCGCATCTCAAATGACGTACTAAGCACGGGTGCATTTTACGACATTACAACAAGTGGCCTATAGGTGTAAGAAAGAAAATAGCAGCAAAAATGTTAGATTTTGGTATGAAATAATCGTCGAACCTCGACCAGAAATGGAATTGTTAGAGAAAGTAGTATTTAGCTACTCCTTTCTACAAAGAGCAGGCAGTTCAATCCCACTCGTACCCAGAATTTAATTATTAAATTCATCATCACTGGATTCTATGTGCAGTTCTAGATATTCTTTAAGTAGACCTTAACTGCAACTTACTTCAAAGTATTGTATTGAGAGCTACGGGCTTATGCAAACCCTTTTCATCTCTTTCAATTATGCCCATCACTCTTCATGGACGTAGCCAATGGGGGTGCAGAGAGCTACTGACTTCCCAAATATTTAGCAAATTGATAATACCGATCGATAAATCTACGTTTTTACTTGCAAAAATCAAGGAAAACTTTCTTTGACGTTGCACACACTTCACCAACTTTCTAAAATCCCTCTTCCTCCAAAGGAGGTTGAAGTGACATGCCGGATAAACAACAAAAAAAAAATACACTCCCTCACAAACGTATTGCGCAGGTTGTTCAAAAATGGCAGCCACGGTAATTTTTCTTTAAACAATGGCCTTAATTCTTATAGGACACATGCTAATTTGCATATGAGTAGTTGCTGACGCCATATCCGCCATGATTAACTTGGAAACCTGTGCTATACCTTTGTGAGGGAGTGTAGTAATGAAACTGAACAAAACCAAAATTAGTAAAAAGAAGCAAGAAAACAGCATTGCAATACCCCCTGCTACTTTTGTCATTCTACTGTACAGCAGGAAGCTAAGACTGCCACTAGAGACATGAAAAACCATAAGCTATGGAAATGAGCAACTCCCATGTGAAAATCTCGCCTGTAATCTCGTGTCAAACCTCAAAAAAATCCAGACTTGCAGAGAGAACACTGAATTTCCAACCAATATCCAAGCGGCCATACCCTCAGGTTGTTTAACCACACGAAAATCCAAGCGATCTATGTGGGTTATAGGTTAATATGGTAATCCATACAGGTTACAGTGGTAATCAAACACCATGCAAAGACTACAGAGCTCAACAATGACCTACAAGGTTTTTATTCTATAAGAAACCAATTTATAACACACATAAAAAAAGTCAATAGGTGTGGCTGTCGAGCCTATCATTCTAACAGACCTTCATTGTATAGCTTTCATCCATATTTACCGGCCAAGCCTAAGTTACCGGCCACGCCCTAACTAATCACCAAATGAGAGCTCTTCGCCCCAAAGACACCTTTTTAGGAACGTCCCTTCCTTAGCAACACTTTGTCAAAGCCCTTTCTTTTGACTCGATTCAAAAACGTTCATCCACTTCTTTCCAGTACAACGTATTTAGGCAGCTAATACTTCGGGTAGACAGTCCTTACAAATCTAAATATAGCGAATAATTGCCAAGAATGTGTCTGAGATAGTAATTAAGCCTGGCAACCGAATAGAGATTATCTGGACTAATATTGCCTTACAACAATGGCATACGACAAAGGATCTGGTTCTAGGAGGATGATTGATTGTTGCACGGCAAGGGCAACCACCAAAGTTCCATCTCCAAAAACAAAACTAGGCACGTCACTGCAAGAAGGCATGGAAATGCAATGCCCCTAAGTGAAAAATTTTGCATGGCTTTGTGCCCTTCAGCTGACTTATTGACCAGAAATGTAAATGTCAAATAAATTTTTGATCCTCAAAGTGATGATTTGGCAGGTTTTGCCCTTCTGGCAATTCATCCCAGCAAAGTGACTGACTCCTCAAGCCTCTGGGGTTCAATAAAACTCAGGAAAATAGACTCTGGAGTGGTTGGGATTGGGGAGGGGGAAGATGCCAAAAATACTCTTGTGAGATTCTTCGTTAATAACAAATACCAACCTAAGTATGTTTGACAGGATAGTAGAATGGCACATTGGAAACAATAATAATTAATGTAAGAGGTACATTTGCTCCTCCCCCATCAAAAATTTTCGAGCAGGGATGGAACCAAGGGAGGCTACAGGCTATAGCCCCCATCAGAACATGCTAGTCTCCCATGGAAAGGTGAAAAACTATTTTTTTGAGATTTCTGGCATTTATAGCACTACCATGAAAGCCATACTTTAACCACATTGTCAGGTGAGTCAGCTCCTCATCAGAAAAGTCCTGGACTTCATTGTCAGATGAGTCAGCTCCCCATCAGAAAAGTTATGGCACAACCCCTGCTTTCTAGTGTCCATCAATGTCTCCACCTTTTGCACATAAATAACAACTGTTCATTATAACTATATTCTATCACCACCATCACTGGACAAAATAACATCAGTGAACTCCTAAAGACTTTGAACACAACTTTAACTAGTGAACTTTTGTGGTAACATGAGATGTTCGGCATACCATGGCTACACACATAATGGAGTGATAATATCATGAAAGTTCATCTGACACAGTGTTTCTCAAACTTTCCCATCCATAAATCACTACTATCTTATCTCAACAGACATAAAGATCACAAATTCTTTCTATTATCAGATACAAAATCCAGATTTGCCTCACTCTATCTCATTCCTTAATCCAACATAGCTTAATGGATCATGGCCTTGGCAAAAGTGGTGAGGAAGGTATTCTACAGATAAACTGACCAGAGATGGCTATGCTGGGGGGCAAGAGGGGAGGCTGCCCCCTTTGTCCTGCTCCATGGGGGCAGGAGGAGCAAAAATTACCCTTCTTCATGTACTCTTTCCATCTCTCTTATCTTCTGAAGGGGCATTTTCTGGCACTGTAGACAGTCTGGTTCAGGAAAATTTTTGTGGGGAAACCCCCAGACCCCCAAATTACTATTGTATTCCTAGGAGGACAATATACCAAGCATTGCACTTCTGGAAAAGAGTTTGAAGACCAAAATCTACCTCTATGGAGGAGCATACATATACACAAATGTGCTATCATTGGAAGCCTTGACCCCCTGCCCTAGGTATGTGCAGGCACCCTGGAAGCTGACAGCTAAAATGACTGGGTATTCAGCACCATAGGAAGCCATCAAGCCTTTAGCTAGGCCTGTACTTCAAGAATGGCAAAATTTTACTGGAGGAATGATGTGATACAAAATCTGAGAGCTTATTTCATACTGTATGTTATCACAATCAAATGGACAATGTGTTTGCAGGAAAATATTGAGCTTTCTAAAATGCTACAAAGACCAAGGCTAAGCTGCACCAAACTCAGGAGATCTCTCCTTATCTACAAATATAAAGCAACCATAAAAAATTGCAAAACATTTCCTTGGGTGGCAAAAAACTGGTGTCCCACTGTCCAGGGGTGAAATTTACTATGGGCTATGGGGACAATAATTTTGGGGGCACTTACAAGAGCAAATATGGCAATTCTCTAAGCTACAAAGGGGGTAATTTACATACAAATTTGCAAAACAAATTAAGTAGGCATGTGCACCTGTACCCCCCTCATTCTTGCATCCACAAGTATACAATCTTTACTTAGTTGTTTGTTGTTGTACATTGTACAAAGTGGAATTTGAAATAAATTGAATTGATAAAAAAACTTGATAGATGATTAAAAATGAAGGCATCTGAAGTGTGTATGAGAACATGTAAGGCTCTCTTGAAAATAATATAGGTATCAAATGTAGTATGTGGTAGGGACTTTGAAAGTGGAAGGCATGCCAATGTTACGTCAGTTTTTGGGCTTGGGTATTCTGTATATCCTGCATGCTAAAATTATTTGTATGCAAGGTTTAACTTTTGAAAAAAATATAGGTATCAAATGTTGTAAATGCATGAGTGTAGGAGGATGTCAAATTTAGTGAGGCTGTAAAGTTTCTGCCCAAAATATCAAAGAGAGCTGAAGACCAGGCAGAGAAGTTGCCCAAAATCCCATGGCTCTTTTAGGAAATTTGCCTGAGCTAAACAGAATTCTGTCCACCTTGGGGGGGGACTGCAGCCCTCCCTGCCCCCCACCTTCCATCCTTATGTGTATATGGCAGGGACTTTGAAAGTGGGGGCCATGCCCAAGTTACATCAGTTTTTGGGTTTAGGATATATACCCCACATGCTTATTCCTGGTTCTTTCAAAAATAATGCCAGAATGAAATGGCCTCTGTTCAGCATGGGGGGGGGGACACAACTCCCTTCTGTATTCCCCAATTTCCTTTGTCTGTGGTGCTGTACTCAGCCCAAAAGTAAAAAGGATGCAGAAAGCAACTAATTTAGAGATGGTGCTTTATTTCAAAACAGAATACACTCTAGTGCTGTGATACTAAACATCTCAGTTTCAAATGAGAAGTGACAGTATCTAGCCTTGCCTTGCATTACTCTCAACATCAAAACAACACAATTACACCTTGGTTGACACCTTGCTATAACCTACTTAACAACCTGACACTCCTGAAAGCATCAAACTCAATATTGCATGGGGTGGTAATTATATGCAGTGGCATACTAGCCAGAGGGCTGAGGGGCACATGTCCCCTTTGAGAATTACATTTTAGGGGCATTAAGCCAACAAAGAAATATTTTGGCATATTGTTTAGCTTGAGAGGGCATCAGTTTGAGGTCAGTGGGGTGTCATTTGTTAAAATGATGAGTTCCCAGTTTTACTACCCATGCACATAGTAAAAATAGTCTTAAATTATTCACTAAAATTGGGTGTGAGCTGATTGCTCATATGACATTTTATGAATCTGCCTAAGGCACAAGCACAGAACGGGTGGAAATACCCTCAAGAGGGGTATGTCCACCAGCTCCAAAAACTGCTTGTACTATCACTTTGGAGGGCCAAAGCCTTAAAATTGCATGCAAATTTCCAGGCTAATAATTCTGTTGGGGGCAAAGCCTTGCAAAATTTTTTTTATTTTTGGGTATTGTCACCAGTACCCCTGCAAGTATGTGCTTGGCTAAGGCAGCAGGTAAGTACAATATACAAGCTAACTGTAGCTTATATGAAACTTCATAAAAATTGGAATATGCAAGGTATATACAGGTTAATAATTGCTGATACATTTAAGAATCAAGAATTCATCATAAGGAAAAACTGAGCTGGATTCGCTAAAAGTAAGATCTAAAGGCCTCCAATGATACCTCTTCTCACACTAGCAATATGACCACAAAGAGTTCCAGCTTAAAATGCAGAAAAAATCTCTAGCTCAGAAAATGCTACCACTTACATGACATGAAAACATAATAACATCGTAGCAATACCGCTCATCTGAACACATACCTTCAATCCAATTTTCCTTCCAAGGATCTCAATGTGAATAAAGGTTGACAAGACCTCCTTCTATCTTAGTCTGAACACGACTGTGCCTACAACCCATCTATCCTCTCAATATAAAGTTAATGTACAAAAGGTGAAAGAAAAAGCAAATAATTTTCTTCAGCAACGGAAAACATTTGTCTTTTGTGGCTTAATTTAACAAAAACTATTCTACTTAAGTTTCTCCTCGCCCTTAATTTAAGTGCAACGTTGACGAGCTTACACAAAAACACCACTCCAAAACGACAGGTGGTCGGACAGGATATATGAGAAAAATTGATCAATGGGAAAACGTTTTGAGAGATTATTACATCAATTGAAAATAATCAGCAGTACAGCTGCATAGAAAGTCTTGTGACTATAAAGGGACAATTGAAAGACCAGTTGAAATGTCTGGTAGCGATTAGTTATGGCTTGATAGCAATTCAAAACACCAGTATTTTCAACAAGGAGCGCATTAGCGGAGGTTTACTACGATACACTCTTTCTTTAGGCAGAATATACATTTTGTTTTATAAGAAAGTAGAACTCAGATTTCTCATACGGTTAAATAAGTTGAGTACTGGACTTCTGAGACCTAGGAAAGTTTTTTAGTGTTTATGTATCTAAAATTCGATTTATCTGGGTACAAAATGTCACGTGTGAGATGTTAGCTACCCTCTAACAAGTATAATTTCTGTTATTTACTAAGATTTATCATCCTTTCAGGTGTAAATGGAGCTGTCACTGTCGTCTAATGTGCATGCGCAATACATTGGAACTCAAAGTAAATAGCTAAGAACGTCTTAAGAACGCTTTGATACTGGAATCGTGAAAAAACTTTCAAAACTACGCCAAAACAAACTTCTTATAAAAAATGCGTGCTGGATTTTCGCTGAGCTTCAATGTTCTTAACATTTTCTTATTCTGTGCCTAGAATTCTTCACAACTGTTTATTAACTAGCAAAGGTGTAACTTCTTCTTAAATATAAGCGCCTGTGTATCTCCATTTTCTTATAAACCGTAAACACTTTTACACTTTTTCTTACACTCTTTTTTTTATAAGAATACCTAATTTTTTTCTGAGCCTCAATATTCTCAAAAATTTTCGGTTTTGAGCCTCAGATTATTCTTAAATTATTCTTAAATTGTTCCTGCTCAACACAGGGTGTAAATTCGCCTTAAGATCAAAGAAACATATTAAATCATTTTTGATGTGTTGATTCACCATAAATTTCAACGAGAACAAAAAGAACAAGTCAAAATACGGTTTTAGTCCAAAAGCATTATTTCAACTCCATCAATATCATCAATGCCAATGTAGTCCTCGCTATCATCTGAATACGTAACTCTTAATTAAATTTGATTCGATTAACAAAATATTTTAGTTTTGATGAAGGTTGAGCCTGGCAATATTCTTAAATTATTCTTAAATTTTAGCAATTTTGAGCCTCAATATTCTTATAGACTTTATTCTTATAAAAAAGAGTGTATTTTTACGAAACCTAACCTAGTACTAAAAGTTTCTTAATTCTTAGTCACATTTTAGTTCTAAAAGTTTCTTAATTCAACGAACTAAATTGAGCAGGTGAATGTAGTACACTACAGGTTTCGTCAAAAAAACAAAGTTTTTTTCGCCCAGTACTGAAATTTTCCTAACTTTTTCACAACTCCATTATCAAAACTTTCTTAAGACTTTCATAGTAAAACTTTGAGTTCTGATTTCTTCAGTATGCACATTAATCGAAAGTGAAAAAAGCTCCATGTACACTTGAAATGATGATACACCATAGTAAATAACAACAGTTAAACTGTTAGAGGGTAGGCAACATCACCTACTTGACAATTTTTACAAAGATGAGTCGACTTCAAAATACATCAACACCAACCAACTTTCTTGTCTCAAAAATCCAGTAAACATTCTTAACTGTTTGAGCAGCTGAGTTCTACTTTCTTATAAATCACTTTCACATTAAAAACATCGTTTCTTAATCTAGCGAACTAATTTGCTGTGAAAATGTATGTAGAACGTGAATGTAGCACACTATTTGTCCTATAACAAACAAATTGCGTCAGTGCGAGTTAAATGTTAAAGCAATATCATCTTCACATTGTTTTGGTGTAGCTTTTCGTTGAACGAGGTAGCAATTTCAATGGGCTATTAGCTCTCTCCATGTAATTCTAAAATTTTCTTAAATTTTAGGCTGTCTAGTACTAAGTGGCTTATAAAATGGTTTCTTATAAAATAATACGTGTAAAGAGAGTATGGCAATGCTCCGTACCTGCTACAACAGGATCGACAAACATCATAATCATCAGTTTTCTGCCGCGCTGTCTAGCACCTTGCTCCAAAATGCTACAATTTTCCAACGAAGCAGTAAAGCTGGTTACTTCTAATTTCCTTTTCACTTTCACACGATTTTGTTTTTCAGTGACGTCATCACTTTCATTTTCAACGATCTACATGAACTATTGGGGCAAACCCATAGTGCCTTACAAACTGGACTAAAAAAATGAACGGATATGCTGAGGGTGTATGGGGTGTTACACTCAACAATATTTTTATACCGTTCGGTAAATTTCACGATATTATTGAACAACTCGGCAAATTCTGCAAATTCTCGAAACAAACGATACATTTTAAAATATTTCTGGACTTCCGTAAACTTTCAAAGCTTTAAGATATTATATGTTTTTTGAGGTAATAGGGTCGTTTCTCAACAGTCTGGGCTTGATGTTTCCATAACAAATAGCCAATTTATAACATTAGTCAATAATGAAAGTGAAAGATGCGTTCAGTACTGAAATAGCGCGGGGCCCAGCACCCTTCATAATCCTAAACTCCCTATATAATTGTCCCTTAAATTCCCCCCTGAACACAAAGGTCATATACATAGAGCGAGTGCAGCTGAGAAAGCAAGTTGTGATAAAAACACGTGCTTTTGCTTAAAATTTAAGAAACTTTTAGAACTACAAGGAAAGAGCTAAGAAACTTTAGACAAATAGCATATTGAAATCGTCACCCGGTTCAACTTAAAGCTGCACAAAAACAATGTGAATGTGACATTACTTTAGAATTTAACTCGCATTGACGCATTTTGTTTGCTGAAGGACAAATAGTTTGCTTCATTCACGTTCTGCGTACGCTTTCACAGCAATTTAGTCGCTAAATTACGAATCTTCTAAGAAGCTCTTAGAACCAAATTGTGGCCAAAAATTAAAAAACTGTTAGTACTAGGGCTCGAGCTAGGTTGCTTATTTATTTCATCCTATATCACGGATTGCAATTTTGTTAATATTTGTATTTATATTTCTAACCTTTTTATTATTAAGTACTGTGTTTTAATGAGCCAGGTAGCATAGTGGTTAGAGCGCATGCCTTCCATGCGGAAGGTCTACGGTTCGAGCCCGACTCGATGCCCTGACTGAATGCTCACTCACTGTTCACCCAGCAGCAAATGGGTACCCAGTGATAACACTGGCGAGATAAAGGCGGCGAGGAAAGGAACTGGCTACCCTACTCCACAAGCCGATGGCTCAGCATAAGTGTCCTCTCTATCAGGCACTCCCCTACGTACGAAAGTATACGGGACTACTTTTACTTTACTGTGTTTGAAATAGAAGGATCCTTAACATTCAGCATCTTTGCTGAAGGGTTGCCCTCCTTAAAGAATTTTAAAATGAAATGACAGAGTCCAAATGAGGGACATGCTTCCAAAACAATTGTGGAGGGCTTTGTTTAATTGAGGCAATAGAGAGGTGGGTCTAAGCCAGTGCTTCTCAATTACATTTTGCAAGGGCCCCCCAAATGGGAACAGAAAATATTTCGTGTCCCTCCCACTCATTAGAAATCTATAAGCCTTGCATTAAAATACCTGTTTCCCGGGGTCGACCGCGCCCCCTTCAGTATCGCACCCCACCCCCCTTGGTGGGTGCGTCCCACTATTTGAGAAACGCTGGTCGAAGCAATCAAAGGGGGTTTCCCACAGACAATAGAAAACCTATTGGTAGAGTTGTACGGCTTGATCAAGCCCAGACAAGCAGAAAATCGGCCCATCGTGCAGAGACAAAAAAACCTGAGAAGGGGGTATGTAAATGAGACAAAAACCCCTGTCTAAACATCTCATTTCAACTCTGGTAGAAGTTGCGACGTATTTAAGAGCAGTATTGTTCGGAGTGGATAATCCTGCTACAGGATAAGCGGCAATCAAACATTTTCATAACTATGCGTCTCAAAAGCAAGCCGATCGCTTGGAAGGGAAATGATTATTGAACTTTCCATGACTTGCCCGTCAAATGCTAATGAATAGAAAGGAAATGCTTGAGAATGTAAAACCTCTCGCGAAATGGTCTTGTTTATCAACAGATCACTTATAAAGTTTCGGCAATGACTTTCGCATGAAATCGTGAAAAACCGCGATAATTGTATAAAACCATTTTCGTTCCCGAACCAGATTCTCTCTCACGTTAAGTCCATATACTCGTAGAAACCAAAAACAGAGATAACTAATATTACTTTAACACGCTTTCCGACTCATTCTCACATAATAAAATCGGAATAGCGAATTACAGTCTAATTTCATTAACGAATAGAATCCGATCTCATCAAATTTACAAAAGAACACTTTGAGAAAATCAGTTTTTAAACGATAGCTGAAATTTAGCTAAAGAGACAGACCACATATGTGAAAATACTTACTAAATAACGGGTATAAAAGCGCAGAAATATATATTTTCAATCACTCACCGATATCAGTATCTTGCTTTATAGCAAAGATAAATCTCTCAACATGTTCGCTATAGAATGACTAGGCAGTGACAAGTGCTTCTTCTGTTATCTCGCTGCACGTCCCATATCAATCAATGGTGATCACTGACGCACGAATACGAGCATAGTGAAGCAATATTCTCTCCACTCAAGTAGATAACTGACAACTCAGCTTGATCGTAAAATTCTTCGGTAAATGGCTTAAAACCAAAACTTCTCGTACGATGCTCGCTAGGCCGTTGCCGTTGCCGGCTGTCTCGATGTTTCTTCCGGGAATAATGCACAATCCCAGTGATAAAATCTACTGTGATTCACCGCCAAGCCACAAGAATCTAGAATAGCCCCTCCCCTTCGCTGATTTTACGGTGTGAATCAGCCTTCCCTTCTTTCTCCATTCTTTGTTTTGCCCAAATCATGTTCACTTCTCGTTTACCAATACAAAGCGCCTTCGCAGTAGCATACTCCACTTCAGTGACGTAATTAGAATATGGGTCTCTTCTCAGTGATGACCCAGTGGTAGAGCGTCTGCCTCACAACAGGTAGGTCGTGGACTCGAGCCCCGGCAAAGTCATACCAAAAACTTTTAAAAAATGGTACTCACTGCCTTCTCGTCTAGCGGTCGACACATGAGAATGGAGTGGGAAAATTAAACTCGCTGAGTTACCAGTGGACCAGCACCCCGCTGCAGCTTTCACTGCATTCGCAGACGCGTGGCCTAGGGCTATAGAAACGGAATAGGCGCCGCCCTATGCACCTTTGGGCGCGGGAAAGGACTTTGACTTTTGACTCAGGTGGTACCAATGGCAGGGGGCCGGCTTAATTTGTCGGCCCGGGAACAGTGTAGCTCAACTGCTCAACCGACCCATGAAATCTAGAAAACGTAGATCTTTGGACAGAAATATTGGGAACACCTGCAAATTTTTGATAAATCCATAGTTTTAATGTCAGTTCTCTCATTGCACATTTCTCCATATTCAGAATGCAAAGTTTTTTCCACTGTATGTACACCCCACCCCCCGACCAGCCAGTCCACCTTTGCAGTGCCAATAGGGGTGAATTAATGAGGCGAATAAGCTAAGGACGGCAGAGCATTTTTAAAGGAGTTTTCACTTGTAGGTGAGTGGCCAGGCTGCCCAGACAGTTCCATTAGCTTAGCTGAAGTTAAGCATGGCTGTGTACGGTCAGAAACTGGATGGGTGAGCTCCAGATGAACGACCAAAACAGCTCACTCCGCCGTCCTTCTGAAGGGACGTAAAACTAGGGGTCCCATGCCTGGATGCGGCATGCATAGTAGGTTTAAATTAGCTGAATAAGCTAGGTATAACAGCCTACTCAAAATAAAGTAAACAACAATTTAAAAAGTGGGCAGCTGGGAAAAGGGAACTTCAAATAAATATACAGAATCTACAGATTAAGAAGCTTTCAAAAGACCATAAAACGAAGGAAACTGATTATTAGTTAATAATTTAAAGTATCCATCTCCAACTTTTCGAAATTACCCTAGAGCGAGATTTATATTTGTAATGTTAAGATAGATTCATGAAAGGAAGTTTGAAACCAAAGAGTGTAGCATAAGGATGCAAGAGCAGGGGATTAGCTAGTGGGGGTTTGGTGTGTAACCATAGAGTATGTACATCTCCCAACCTTCAATGGTTTTAGCATCAATTACTTTCGTCGGTAAACGATTGCATGTCGTGCTGTGATAAGTTGGGCCATCAGATTTTAACATAATTTTTCAAAATTTTTGACCTAAAAATTTGCAATTTTGATTTAATTTTGACTTTTACATATCCCCTCATGATCATGATTATGATCACCATCATCATCATCATCATCATCATCATCATCATCATCATCATTATCATCATCATCATTATTATCATCATCATCATTATTATCATCTAATCTAAGAAGCAATGCCGAAAGAAAGAAACAAAAATATAGGGAACTGGTACAACAACTAAAAAACGATTATGAGAAGGTTAATTTCGTAAATCTCTCAATAAGCGCTTTGGGCATATATGACAAGAGCACTACTGAATTTATTGACATGATGAAAATGTTGAAATTTGATAAAAGAACGACAAATTACACCATTAAGAAAATTACCAACATTGCTATCCGAACGTCATATTATATCTTCTGTAGACGGAACAAAGAATGGACAGATCCTGAACTTATGACACTGTAATACTCCTGTGTTGATGTATTAATTTTTTTTTCTTCACCACGTAGCCATTGTAAGCTACCTATTATCTAGCGAGGTTTACAATTGTAGTAGTTAAATGTTGTATTAATTATATGAAGTTTCCATCATCATCATCATCATTATCATCATTATCATCATCATCATCATCATCATCATTATTATCGTCATCATCATTATTATCATCATCATCATTATCATCATCATCATCATCATCATCATCATCATCATCATCATCATTATTTCAATTTTATATAGGCCGTGGCCCATTAGCTCAGCTGGTTTGCAATGGCTCGTCTATTAGTAGAATAAAAGCTAAAATCTTGCGAAAGAAAGACGAAAGAAAATATTACATATTTTAAAAAGTCTACATTAACAAGGCATGAAACTAGATATATGAAAAACAACTGTTTACAAATATGACTTAAAAGACGCCTCCCAGGTTTCAATACTGAAACGTGAAGCAAACTTTCAGAAACTTTATTCTCCTAAAGCTTCTTTTCCAACGACTTTGTTGAGAAGCGGAAAACTGTCGTTACACCGATTCTGTAGTTTCCTAGTAGTTTTCCAGTAGAGGACGAGTTTCCACCAAAACTTGTGCCTGCGCTTCGCATCTCTTAACAGTCATTGCTTTGTAGTATTCCAGATGTACAGGCTTCGAATCAGGGCATTTTTTAACATATAAGGCGATGGGGAACTTCCCCACCAGCCCCTTTCTTTGCTCCACCAGTGGAACATGTTTGCCCCACCACTTAAGTACCCTTTTGATTGAATGACTTTTATTTGTTGCCTTATTTGAAATATTTGTGAATGAAGTATGCTTAGCCTTCATTGAACAGGTTACAAGGCTCAATTCAATTTTACTGCAACTGTACAAACTTCGATAAGCACTTTTAGTTATAAACTAGTACGAAGGGGTGATTTCTAGGGGGCTCAGGGGAGCGGAGCCCCCTTGTTAAAATTACTATTGATTTTGGGAGGCTCATCCCCCCTAAAAGTTCTTGCAATGGCCTTGCTTTTCAAAGTGCATTGACCTTGCTTCTAAAGTGTTTTGTATTGCTGTGATTAAGTATTCACTGCTATATGGTAATTGAGACATTTCTAATTGTTTATTATACTTTATTAGTGCTAAAATAATCTATCATATCTGCATCTTTAAGAATGTGGGCGTGGTTGCAGCTAAGTCACATTCAAGATATGGGTGTGGTTGCAACTAGAGCCCCCCTTGTTAAAATTTTGAAATCACTCCTGCTAGTACGTAATCGGTTTTTTCATTCTGGAGTCTGTAGCAAGACTTTAAGAGTGCTTTTTATAGCCTGTGGATCTATAGAATCTGCATTTATCTGCATTGCACTCTTCCCAAATGCCCCACCAGTGAAAAATCCTTTGAAAAAGGCCTTTTTGGAGTTGTAGGCTTTTCAATAAGTGTTGTAAAAAGGCCTTTTTGGAGTTGTAGGCCTTCCAATAAGTGTTTTAAAAAGGCCTTTTTGGAGTTGTAGGTCTTTCAATAAGTGTTGTAATGTCGTAAAATCCCCCGAGTTTAGTACGTAGTTTGGAATGCGCAACTGTGGTAAAACCACGTGATTAAATCAGACGCGCGCTGCTGATCACGCGCATTGGCTTACTTGCGCCTGCTGTTTTCGAATACATTGTTGCCAATGAATTGTAGATATTAATAAAAGCTATAAAATGTCTAAAGAAGGTTGCAATTATAGGCAGTTGTGTCAAACTTAATACTCTTTGTTCCTCAGTAAGATCAAACTTTTATGTTCAGACTCTATTGTTATTCCTCTGGGAAAGTATGTTTATTACTATTGAATAATCGGGATCATATCATTGCCTTATCATCCTCGCTTTCCTCGCAGTCGTCATTTACTTACAACAAGAAAAAACTATTTCAAGGATAAATGACATGCAATAGCACAGTGAAGCAACTTGATTGCAAAGTATTTGAAGAGCCAAACCATTGATTATCATTATCCTTTAATGAATGAATTTCATCGCTCGCTAGCAATGAAATTGATATGATATAATAATATATTGTTTATACACGATTCTACCCTTAAGTTTTTTCATTTCAACATCAATAATACACAAAATTCCAAGTAGATAATATTTACAATATTCTAAATAAATAGAAATTAAAAGACTAGGTAACTAAATATATATCCTAGGAAGCTGTTCTTCCAGCAATGACATTGATAAGTTTGGGTGCGCGACAAATCCAAAGCGTGCGATGTGTTGGGCGCATGGCTCCCGAGCGATCGCGCACAGTGAAAGGCCTGAGTTGTGCAGGTCTTCCTCAAAGGCGAGTCTCTCACTCTATGTGACAGCCTTGAAAATGGCATATTTACTGGAGAATATTTTTCTGCACTAGCTGCAGCAAATCCTAGTAGTATCATTAAAAAACAGCCAGATCACTAAATGAAAGCTATTGAAAAACTAGATCATGAAGTAGGATTCTTGCAAAGTCATTAGCCGCCACGCAAATGCAAGCTTGCCTGCCTCAAGACTTAACATTCGAGAGCTGTTATTTTATTGTTTCCAAATAATTTTCTAATTTTATATATTTCTTGACTATTTTTTCTTTATAACGTGCCAGAACGAATGAGCCAGAACGAGCCAGAACGAGCCAGAACGTACAAGTTTTAACTTTGATATGTGCATATTTCCATTTTTATTTCGAGGTTTATTGTAATTAGTTTGCGATTTTACAGGGCAGTAGGTAAATAAATTTTCTATAGACTGTAACCTATACCTTATACAAAGAATTTTAAATGAATGAAAAACGAATGAATGTATACGCCTCAATTCAAGACCTTGATGTGAAGAGAATAGGAGGGGTCTTGGGCTTAGCCCCCCAAAAATTGTAGATACCACGCCCTTTACTTTCGCTTAGAATACGCCTCCCAATATTAAGCTTGCTGTGGGTGACAAGAAACTGTGATTGCTTGTGGTAGCTTTTTACAATACATAGCACATGGACGAAAGTATCTCTTTTATCCACAGATAGGTATACCACCGGGATTTTAAGTTCGTCTCCCAGTAGATGCAAGATGGAAATCCCGATTATTCAGTAGTAATAAACACACTTTCCCAAAGGAACAACAATAGAGTGTGAACATAAAAGTTTGCCGTGCTGTCGAGGTTTATAGCTGTGTGCTAAAAAAGACAAAAACAATTTATAAAACAAACATAAACAATAAAAAATTTATAACTGTGGCTCTACAACTTGCAAGTTTTAGTAGCTATATGCTGTCCTGCAAAAACCCTTCGCGGGCCCCTAGTTGACTGCAAACCCCAGTTTGGGAACCACTGCGCTAAGGCATTCACCTATGACCACTCATTAACCAAGTGTAAGCTGGAATGTTTGTGCTAAATCCACGCGTCTTGTCAAATTATCATGACTAATTAGAATGTTGTTGACTAATGTGCCGAGCTATTCCAATAAATGGTAATCTACAAGATGAATTAAAACACAGAAAATTCAATATTTTCAATTATGACGCAACTTTATCTTTAATTAGCAACAATTCCTCGTGTACAGCATTTTTGTGGTAGTATCAAAATGCCATTTCGTCATGCAATAAGCAACTTTCATATGTCACATGACCATTATATAATCTTGCCTCTGATTGGCTGATCCTCAATTGGAGGTCAAACGGCGGGAGAGAAATATATGGCCTATCATAATAAAATTTTCTTTTGTGATAGACCTCGACCAGAATGGTAAATGTATATTTATTCACGAAGTGATTTATTTACGATTTTGTAAGCATGCAGAGGTGTGCTACATATAACTATATGTTTGAAACACTATCTGCCCTAATGTCTCAAAGAATCTAAGATCCCTTCGTAGTTCTGCTCAGGTATAGTACGTAGTAAAGGACTGTATAAAATCAAGAAATAATAGAAAGAATGAGAAAAACATAACAACAAACAATTAACTAACGACCAACCAACGATTCGATTGATAGGTGCATGAAGGTACATGATCGGATGTAAACACAAGGTGCATTCTTGTAAACCGCAAGCTGAAGGTACACCAGATAATATTTGTGGAGCTCCGAAAAACATGCCTGTGCAGTACAATTCAGTTTTACAAGCCAAATACTCAAGAAGTTACACGCCTCACACCTTTTTCCATTAGTTCCCACGCTAAACTTAGAAGATGCGAAAATAAATTGAAAATACATGTTTCCGGCAATCTCAGAATATTTAAGTTTCAAAATTTTCCGTGAGAGCATGATATCAGAAGGGACATGACAGCCGAGTACATTATAGCCAGATTATACCATACATGCTTTTTCTTTTCAAAAGAACCTACCCAGGGGCCGACTGGCCGGTCGGGCCATTCAGACAAATGCCCGAGAGGCTGGCTTCATGAAGTTTAGAAAAAGTTAAATGCTGAATGTGGAGAACTTTGCAATATATATATCCAGGAACTGATATTAACACTGTCGATCCGTCAGAAATTTGCAGCCATTTTCAATATTGTTATGGTGCGTATTGCTCGCCTAGTCCTAGTGATCATGTTACGTCAATTTGCGCTCATTACCCAGGGATTCAGGGAGGACAATAGGGAATTCAGGAACAAATGCATGTATGTGCACCTGAAAAATAGTCGAGCTGTAAATATTGGGAGCGTACATCCAATGACTTTGTCCTTTACAATGAGTTACACGTTATAACAAGAAACGAAAGTTAAAGTTCAAGGCCTAGTACTGAAAGTTTCTTAATTTTTGGCCACATTTCAATTCTAAAAGGTTCTTTAAAGTTTCGTAATTTAGCGAACTAAATTGCTGTGACAGCGTGCGGAGAACTTTAATGTAGCAAACTATTTGTCATACAAAGACAACAGACAGATGTAAATTCTAAAGCAATGCCATATTCGCCTTGTTTTGGTATAGCTTTACGTTGAACCAGGTGACGATTTCAATGTGCAATTTGTCTAAAGTTTCTTAGCTCTTTCCTTGTAGTTATAAAAGATTCTTAATTTAGCGAACTAAATTTCTATGAAAAGTTATGCAGAACGTGAACGTAGCAAACTATTTGTCCTATAACATATAAAATGGGTCAGTTCGCGTTAATTTCTAAAGCAATGACACATTCACATTGTCTTGGTACAGATTTACGATGAACCAGGTAAAGGTTTTAATGTGTTCCTTGCCTAAAACTTTTAAGCTCTTCTCTTGTCGTTCTAAAAGTTTCTTACATTTTTAGGCTGGCTAGTACAAGGTTGCTTATAAATTAGTTTCCTATAAAAAAAGAAAACGTGTAAAACAAAAAGTGTGTTTGAAAACATTTGGGATATGGCCTTTTTGCCAAATTAAACAAGCAATACTTGGCTAATAGTCTCGATATTCGACTTTGCCAGGACAATGCAGGTGTTTGTTGGTAACGTACGAACCATTAGCTAAGCATTAATGGTATGCAGAATCAGTTGAAAGCCTTCCTGGTATAAAAATTGACAAAAACAGAAATAGGAAAATGCTCCCTCGTTATCCAGATTTCTCTACTTAGTGAACTTCAGACAATGCATGAGATACAGACACAGAGGGTTTGAAGATGCAAAAACTCGTCTGCGATAATAGATAACATCTGCCACATCTACTCAGCATAAATTACATAATCTTGTGGTTGCGAATCAAACAGAGGCAAATAGAAACAAAGGCTGCAAAAAGGGCTTTGTTTAACTGCTGTTTCGACATAATTCAGCTCACTGCGACAAGTTGCGTAATTGGAGACGCTTCTCATTAATTGTGCTGTTCATCTTGCAAGTACAGCGCTACTGTGGAAAGCTGGGGAGCTTTAGCCCCTCCCCCACCACCCAACTTTTGACACCAAGCAATTAGAAGACAAATTTTTTAAAGATAGAAAGTTTACTAACTTCTCAGCCTTCCCCCTTTTAATTAGTGGAGCCGTGCAGTTCTTGTACAATCTATGGAACAACTCCAGTTTATAGCAGGGAGAAATCTTGTCTACACACGTGTGGAACGCTAATAATGGGACCCAAGATGGGATGAACTTTGTATGCTAATTATTTCATTTCATTTAATATATTAAGGAGGGACAGCCTTCAGCAATGAAGCTGATTTCCAAGGGGCCCTCCACTTAAATATTTACAATAAATCGGAAAATAATGGAAAAGGTAGAAATTAACATACTTCCTAAAAGCCTAGTATAAGTATAAGTAATTGTAGAATGAAAGAAAAAGATTAGAATCCTTATCAAGTTAATTATCTAAGAGAAGCCTTTTCTTAAAAACTGAAAGGGAGGGTGCCTGTTTAACACCAGTTTCAAGGTTACTCCATAACGCGGCTCAGCGGTAAGAAAGCTTTTTTGTCCGTTCGAAGAAGTATACATTGGGAGCCTCAGATCCGTCGCAGTATTTCTAAAGTCTCGTGAGCTGCAATCAGTTTGTTTGAAAGAGGTTGTAAATATATTGAGGAGCCTGATTATTTAAAGACTAACTGGTTGTACCTGAAAGAGATTAAATCGGCTATTTTCATCCACCCTAGTTTCTTTATAATTGGGCTAATTGGGGGTATCACAAGCGCGAGCTGCCAAGGTGAAAAATACTTCTACATAAATGAGTTACCCCTATTTGAAGACAGTTTTGCCCTGGCAAATATTGGCATCATACTCTCGCCTCTAATTGAAAGCGAGTTTTACGGGCGCAATAGGATACATTTCATAGGATTATATCACAAGCAGCGAACGTATCGACACTTGTAAAATCAATTGCAAAGAGTAAATGATCTCCATCTCCACTTCAGTCGAGATTCGGATACCAATCTATTCTTTCACACGTTCCCAACGTTTGGAGGACCTGAAACAACTACTTTTGCCTCCGAAATCAGAAGAGTGGAGATAGGCCTCTACTCTCCATAACATAACTTACTCAGAAAAGAGATTATGTACGTCCCTACCTTTATTATCGTACAAATTTTCGTCTTCTTTGTCCTCCACCTTCTTAAGCCCGTTTTCCGTTAGCGCGCTTTCATTCGCTCAAGCCCTGCGCCTGGATTCAACTCCCATAGTTCTCAGATTCGACAGCGCGCAATCGTCTCTCACCTCACTATTTTCTTGCTGCGTATGCCTGAGAGTTGAGCGCTGTGCCCTCGCGACAAAAAGCGCTGCAATGGCCTTTATATATTTCCATTCTCAGCGATGCATATTGACTTATTTAAGACAATTTTCCTAACGTTTGTTATGTTCAGTTCTTCGTTGTTTTGTTTTAATTCGTTATGTTGAGTTAGCCTCGTTTCGGAACCTTGGGGCAGGTAGGAATAATGGCGGCCATAGAAACACGCTTTTAGGAATCGTACACTGTTACACTCAATACTGATTAGTAACAGTTTGTGACGCCACCATTAAATGCGGGCAAGTTGGGGTATAGTAAAATGGGTCTTAACCGTTCTAGAGATATTGAACCCCACAAGTTCCATACATGCATTCATCTAACCTTTCGTAGTTTGAAAAATAAATATGCTCTCTTTCTTCAAATTCAAAACAAGTATATAACTATATACAGTATTTGTGTACGAACTGGCATGGCAGAGTTTGACGTCATGAATGATACGAGTGGT
>WIPJ01067770.1:98169-115621 GCA_018155075.1 Cassiopea andromeda
TGGAAACTTGCCAAGCATGTAATGAATATCCTTTTCAAATCTACAAAAAGAACTTTTGATCAGACAAGAACAACACTTGGGAATTCACTAATTGTCTCTACAGAACAGGGTGCGACTACAGATGAGTGACACCTTTCAATATCTACTCTTGTGTCGTGAATAGACGGGGGTTTGGAATCGTGCGGATGGTTGGTAATAACCAGAAAACGTAAAAAACGGGGGGTGGGGTGTGGAATACGTGGGGTTGGTAGAAAATTTCTCTAATCATGGATCACTATGGATAGGCTATACAAGTGGTTGTAAGCAAAGTGAAATCTACAAAAAGGGCTTCTGATCAGTCAAGAACAATACTTGGGAATTCATCATGGAGCTATTCAAGAAGTACGTACGCTCAGTTCCATCGATTTTTGGACTCCTTCCCCCCTGTACGGTTTGCACGTTTTTGAGGTACCCCTTCCCCAAAGCATTTGAATATATTGTTTATCTCAGTAAGTTCAAAGTTTGCAACATTTGATACATAAAAGGTATGTATCAAATGTTTATACATGATGCCTCTAAAAATTAGAACATAACAATCGAGAGTGCGATCTTGCGAGTATAATGTTCAAACGAAAGCGTTATTCATTTCGGATGCTTTGTAAGTACTTACCTTGACGAGCCCCCTCCCCCTTCCGAGGGTACATACTTTTTGAATGGCCCCCCAATTTTTATACAAAACAGGGCGTGACTACAGATGAGCGACGCCTTTCAGTATTTAGTCTTGAGTCCCAACAGACGGGGGTTTGGAATGGTAGGGGTGGTTGGTAATATCCAGAAACCCTAATAAACGGAGGGGGTGTGGAATAAGTTTAGATAGTGGAAAATTTGTCTAATCATCAATAACTATGGATGGGTTTTACAAGTAATTTCAACTGAAAGCAGAGTAAAAAATTCCAATTATCACGTTATCAGGGTTCGTAAAAACGAATCTAAGCATATTGCCTGAACAAGGGGTGATTTCTAGGGGGGCGGATCTCCCCTTGTTAAAATTTCTGCTCATTTTGGTGGGGCTCAGCCCCCCTAAAACTCTTGCATTGGCTTGGCTTGTCAGAGTTTATTGGCCTTGCTTCCAAAGTGCTATGATCAATTGTGCACTGCTATATGGTTGTTGAGGCATTTCTTATTGTTGATTATACTATATCAGTATTAAACTAAATTATCATGTTTCCATCTTTGAAAACATGGGCGTGGTTGTAGCCGGGCCACACCCAAACTATGGGCGTGGTTGTGCCTAGAGCCCCCTTGTTAAAATTTTTAGAAATCACCACTGGCCAGATCAGTTCAAAACTTTTTCCAAAGCCAAATTTCCAAAACCATGAAACACATTTTCGTTCTCAATTTGAACCACCCCACAAAAATACTAAAAATTTTCGGTAACCATTTTGACAAACTTCTCTTCTCTAAATCTTTCCAGGTCCTGGAAAATGGCATTATCCAATTCTATAACTTTCCAAAGCCTGTGCAAACCCTGTGTTATGCAGCACTGGTTGCTTTTTTTCAAAACATTAATAAGCGGGGGGAAATTAATATACATTTATCAGGGAACCAAGAGTAGTTTCTTTGCCAACTTGCCCTTAGAGTGTGACTGTTCCCTTAAATGTCATAGCCACAGGGCATGAATCATTGCTCTCTAAAGAAAACCAAAGGCATGAAAAGGTAATGCTCCCTCCCATTGGAATCGTATTCAACGTGTTGTAGTATTTCGTTACTGATGCTGCATTAGCCAAAGTGCATACAAAAAGAAAGAAGAACATGGAGAGGACGACCAAAGAGGGACAGAAGAAATATGCAAACACAATAAAGTTTAACTAGAACACGAAAAGGAAGAAGGAACAAAGAGGCCTGGGCATTACTAGAGCAAAGCGTGATCAGAGACGATAAGAAAGGAAGAGATGAAAATTGAATGAACGGAAGATGGAAGAAGAAAGAAGGAAAGAGGTCATGATTTTAATAGAGCAGAGCGTGATTAGAGACAAGAAGAAATGGAAAGATGAATATTGAATGAACACAAGAAGGGAAGAAGAAGCCAGGGCTTTACTAGAGCAAAGAGTGATTAGTGACGAGAAGAAGAAAGGAATATATGAAAATTGAATGAACAGAAGATGGAAGAAGAAAGGAAAGAGGCCATGATCTTAATAGAGCAGAGTGTAATTAGAGACGAGAAAGAGAAAGGAACGGTCAACAAGTGAATAAGATCAAAAAGGAAGAATAAATCTGGGAAATCAATGGGGGTTTCACGATAAAAGAGCACAATTACAGACTCAAGAAGGAAAGAGGAGACAAAACTTAAAAGAAGCCAGGGCTCTGCTAGAACAGAGCGTAAATTGAGGATAGAAGGAAAAGTACCAGTCAAAGAGTGAATGAGATCAAGAAGGAAGAGTGGAAGAATAAGTCTGGGAAATCAATGAGGGTTTCACTATAACAGAGCGCAATTACAGACGCAGGAAGGAAAGAGGAGACAGAACTTAAATGAAGCCAGGGCTCTGCTAGAACAGAGCGTAAATTGAGGATAGAAGGAGAAAGTACCAGTCAAAGAGTGAATGAGATCAAGAAGGACGAGTGGAATAATAAACCTGGGAAATCAATGGGGGTTTCACTATAACAGAGCGCAATTACAGACGCAGGAAGGAAAGAGGAGACAAAACTTAAAAGAAGCCAGGGCTCTACTAGAACAGAGCGTAAATTGAGGATAGAAGGAAAAGTACCAGTCAAAGAGTGAATGAGATCAAGAAGGAAGAGTGGAAGAATAAATCTGGGAAATCAATGAGGGTTTCATTATGGCAGAACCTAATTACAGGCCCAAAAAAGAAAGGAAGAAAGAATGAATGAATGAGTGGATGAGGAATTCAATTTAAAGAATAAAAATTAATCAGAAAAGGAAAATAACACGAAATTAACAGTAAAAAAAGTGCACAAAGTGCTGCTAAGAACGAAAAAGAGATGATCTGCTGATTTACCGCACAAAAAGCTGCTGTATTTGGTTATACGTAAATAAATTAATTTCTGTAATATAGTGTGATGCGAGACACACGATCAGTTCCGACCATAGTAGTCTCATTCTCGATAATCAATCACATAGCGTGTTCATAAAGCTGATCCTATAATTTGCTAACATATGCAAATTACTACAATTCTCGTACCTTTTGTATCCGTAAACGTAACAAACAAGAACCATTTCAAAGAATCCAATGATTAATAGGCCAATCGTGCCTGCGTAGGAGTCAAACATTTGAAGCCAGTATTCGCCAGACCTCTGACAAAACAGCAGTCCGAATGCACAGGATAGCATGCACAGAATGGCTGAAAGAAAAAATTAAAACTTAAAGGAGAAGATAAACGATTAAACAAAAATTAACAGGGTTCGTATAAACCACTCCCAAGTGCCAAATAAACGGGGGGTCTTAATAGACAGGGGGGATGGAAAAATTCTAAAATGTAACGATTAAATGATTATAAAACGATGGAAGGAACAAAAATAGGTTGTCATAAAGCATAGAGCTAAAATTTATACAGAAGCACTCTATTTTGCCTTGAATATTGGGCGTGAATAGTACTAACAAAGAAAGGAAATGAAATGAGCCGTTCGTAACAACGCCAATTTCCTTAAATTTGGAGTTGGGACAAATCGAAAAAATAAAAAGCGGGGGGGACGTATACTTAGTAACTGAGACTACTCATGGCATATTTCCAAAACTTTTTCAAAGTCAAAGTACCAAATTTCCAAAACCATGAAACATGTTCATTCCCATTTTGAAATTCCATGAAAATAGAAAATTATGTTCAATGCTATATTTTATGGTCTTTGGTAGATTACGTATGGTATTACAAATAGTAAAAAAAGTCATATTCATTTTAGAATATTTCAGAATCTTCCCAACCAAAAATCTAAAACTTTTTTCATAGCCATTTTGAAAAACTTCTCTTTTCCAAAACTATCCAGGTCATGGAAAATGGCATTATGAATTTCCATAACTTTCCAAAACCCGTACTTACCCTGTACTAACTAATGGACATCCGCCATTATGATGAAAATATTCCTAAGCATCATATTTTCTAGTCGATCTCTAGAATTGCAGCACAATGCTGATAATAAAGTAAATAGGTAAAATGATGATTGCAGCTATTGCCAAAAGTAAAACAGACTATGAACCTGGTACTTCTAGCTGTAGACGAGCTGATACAAACAGCGAATTTGGGTGCATAGCAGCTACAACAAATCATAGTTTACAATCCAGGCCTACACATCTATCCAAATCCAGTAGAACCCAGTTTTCTTTGAAAAGGCACTGGCTCATATGTATCAATTCAATTCAATGGTACAATTGAATTCAATTCAATTCAATTCATTCAATGGTTCAATTCAATTCAATTCAATTCAACAATAACTATTATCAGTTATATACTCATTTTTTTTATAAGGAACCTTGCTCAAGGTCTAGTTCTAAAAGTTCCTTATTTTTGGACCTCTTTTTATCAAATTAAAGCACTAAAAGTCTTTAATAGTTGTACAATACAAGTCAACATATTTATCCAGATTAATCCAAAAGAATCCAGTTCTCTTGAAAAGGCACTAGCACACATGTATCAATTCAATTCAATAATAACTATTACCAGCTATACACGTATTTTAATTTATAAGGAACCTAACTCAAGGCCTATTTATAAAAGTTCCTTATTTTTGGACTTCTTTTTATCAAATCAAAGTACTAAAAAAGTCCTTACTAGTTCCTCAATTTTCACAGCACATCAAAAGAAGGAGACACAAGGAAACATCAAAATGTTGAATTCTACTTTTAATTATGGCTAGCACTCAAGACTAAAGGCATAGATAAGGTAGACAAGAAGTTTTGTAACTGTATCTACGTGAGTTTTGAATGTAAACAAATGGAACCGGACTCCTATAGCTTGATTATTTGCAACTATAAAAAGTTTTAAAATTGCAAAGTTCCTTCGGTTTTTTCGTTAGTAGTAGCTATAAGTGCCCTGAATATTTCGTCCGTCTACATGTGGGTTTCCTATAAAAAATAGCGTGTAGCCCGTAATGGCAAACAAATTTTCTATACCTATACTTTTCTTGTGTCTAGAACAACTGAAATCTATGTGAATTCACTTATGTCATACTGCTACATGTCAAAGAGGGCAACGCAATATCATCATAGAGCGCCCACCTGTAACAAACTCCTTGCGCAGTGGAATGATCTGTAAATCAACAATCGTTGTTCGGACACATTCGAATGTCCCGATCATGCTCCCCATTCCCAGGGTCATCAACATGAGAAAGAACATAAGACTCCACAGCGGCTTGACATCCATCCATGAAATAGCCTCAGTGAACGCAATGAAAGTCAGACCAGGGCCCTGTGCTACCTGAAAATCAACATAAAATTCAAAATAAAATTCCACATTGCACACAAAATTTTTCAAATCTAACTTAAAGAAAGACTACAACATCCCAAAGGTAACCACTGGGCTTGTTAAGGTTAGTTAGTATTTTTAGTGGGCTTATAGTCAATGGGGGATTATATTCGGAGGTTCTTTTGGGTTAACAGGTGACTTATGTAAGTCTAAAATTTACCATTCGGTTTCCAATCAGAGAGGTTAATAGTAATATTTGATGTGTAAACCTTCGCAAAAAAACAAACTTAAATACATGAACTTCCTATGTGTTCTGTCCATGTTCACTCATTAATCTTATCTATACACACATAATCCAGTCCATGCCTGGAAGAAATTCGCAATTCGCACGTGCACCTTCGTTTGCACGAGTGATTGTTCTTGCTTACTTGGATTTGCACGTGCGATCCAAGATTTGTGTATCCGCAAAAGAGTTTCTTGTTGCTGAAGCAAGTCAAATATTTCATTTAGGATAAAAACAGGATAGAACAGAGTTATGAAAGCAAAAAGTGACAGTCACTAGTGTTGCAGTTGCGACAACATAGTTCATATTTGGAATGTGCAATTGCACGGTTAATAATGATGTTGGCACGGGCGATTTCTCGCTCATGCGGGGGATTTTACACGTGTGTGGACACGAGCATGTGCGATCGCACGTGTCTCAGGGCATGGACTGACAATCCTAAAATTTAGCCCTAGGCCTATATTGGAAGGGCTAATATTCGGAAGGATGTTTGAGTAATCTACAGGAGGGTTTATCTTTGGTCGGGCTTATAGTCAAGGGAAGGCTTATATTCGGGATTTTACAATACTACAAAGAAAGATCTGAATTTCTCTATGAAAAACTATTATTGCGTCTTCCATTGTCTATATTTAAAAGCTCTAATACAATGAGAAATGTCAAAATCATAAAGAATCTTCAAGAAAACTTTGCATTTGTAAAACGTTTCATATCTCGTCTGCTTCGGAGTCTGTTTGATACTGGGGCAACCTTATAGGAGTGAAACAGACGAAAGTCGAAAAGTTAAGCAGTATACTCTTGAATCACAAATACTGTAAAATTGCTTCAAAACTAAAGTCCATCATAGAAGGAAAGAAGTACAAACAAAATGGCACTTACAGTTCAAAATCTAAAAGGCACCCGAATAGGAAAAAATTCTTGTTCTTGATGAACCTTACGTCTTGTATTATTCTTGTAGTATTCTTAATTCTTAGTGAATTTTGAGCCTCATAAAATAAGTGGTTGGAATAACAACAGGGGTGTCGGAAAAAATTAAAAAAACCAATAATCAGAATGGGAAGATTATTTGGTACTCTAGACAAACTTAAGTCTCTAAAATTCTTGCTGCATGCAGTTTAATAGTCTGTGAACAATACATAGTTCGGAAAAAGCAAATCATTTTCTATTTAATCTACCGCTGTCCCCCAAATAAATAAATTACAGAGTATTAAGCACACTTAAAACTTACCTTAAAATCTAAAAAGAATTTATAAGCAGGGTGGCCAACAGTGAAATGAAATTCTTTTCCAGCATTTTCCAGGGGATTTTCTGCCAAATTTCAGGGGCTCTCCAGGGTCTTTTTGACTATGCTTTCGAAAAAGATAATTATTCCCATATAGATCTACTGCCTGTACCCCATCCACCTTTCAGTCTGCGCTTTACTTGAAAGTCTGTTTCCGCAGTTGGAAAAGGAGGCTGCTTGCCACATGACAAATGATGCGTTGTTTTTTACCCCCCAATAACCTCATAGATCCTCTTTCCCTGCATTACAGGAATAAAAAATGCAACAGCACTGCAAGGCCAAAAATTTATGCAGGGAAAATCTGTTTCAGAGCATAATTTTTCACGGGTGGGATGCAATTTCAGGGTTTTCCAGGGTATTTTTCCAGGGGCAAACAAAATCCAGGGTTTTTCAGGGTCTTCCAGGGTTTCAAGGGTTCGTTGGCCACCCTGTGAGATTTTGATGTCCAAAAAGCAAACAGGAAATTACTTACGTTGTTAAGTTCTGTCTGCAAATCGCACGTCTTTTGAATTGTGTTTGCAGTGGTGTTAACCAAAGTGTTGTTAAACATTGTGCTGTTCGACATAGTGTTGTTCAACGAAGTGCTACTGGGGTTCAAACTGGCCAGACATTCATTATAACGCTTTGTAGCCTGTCGAAGAACATGGAGAATTTTCCAATGTAAACATAGCTAATTATGGAAGATTCATAGAGTAATAGCAGGAAAACATCCGGTGATTGCGTGGAAAAATGTAATCAAGAATACAGCATATTCACGGCGAAGCCACACATAAACAAAGTATAGCTTAGCCCATATCCACGCCACTACACCAACAGGAAGGTTAACTCGAGGAACGAAATCTTCCGGCCTAAGTGCATGAGATGCAGTTTGGTGAATTGGCAATTTTCAAGTATCTACGTAGTGCTAAACTCAAGGGAAGAAGTGCATTAGCTGGTGAGATAAAGTGCAGCTGTGATTGGATACCATATAAAATTTCGAGATGTTTCTGCGCAGTTTGAATTAGCTGTTGTATAAACACAAATACCAAAAGGCTATCTTTACGCAGTGTTTAATGTTATTGAAGTTTTCTACAAAACATGCAGTTCATCTTCCAATCAATGCCAACCATGTGCTCTAACAATATACACTGTGGTGTAGCTTTTGCAATTAACGCTACCTTTATACTTATAAATACTGTACAATTCTTTAGGTCTATTCTAGTCGATTTTATATTAGTTTCACCTAGTGGTGGTTTTTCGAGACAAATTAGGGGGCAACAGTGCTGAATTTGCGGAGTATTTTAGAGGTAGCTGCAAATGTGTTTTAGAGGTAGCTGTAAATGTGTTGAATGCATGTTTTTCTACTTAAAAAATATCTCAAGACAACTGAGCTTGGGCAAAAAAACTGGTTTTACCATAAAAAAGGGTTTGCATTTAGTCTTTGGAGATATAACTTTGCTGAGAATTTTCCGACGTGGTGGTACCTGGGTGGGCATTCGGCTATTCTTTCCCCCCTCCGACTAAACCACCCAATGGTCTTACCATTGCAGTGCACCTAATCTCGACTGCAAACACAGTGACACGCTTTCCAAATATTTCTTGCGGCTATATCGTGCGGCTATATCGTGCGGCTACTATTTCTGAGCAATGTTTGTCATATAAATATAGAGCAACAGAAAGCAATGAAAAAGGATGTAAGAGAATATGGGTATTTATAACGAATGTATTAAGATGAGTAATATACAACAAACCAGGCTAAAGACAAATTTTAAATATATAAATGAATAAATGAACAATAAGACAATAAATGAATAATGGCAAAGTACTGCTTAATGAATGAATGAATGAATGAATGAATGAATGAATGAATGAATGAATGAATGAATGAATGAAAACCGAGTGTGCAGAACCTCTGTAGTGTGTGTGGCAAAAACGTTTAAAAATACGTGAAATTTGGCCTAAATTTAGTTGCAAGAGTTGCTTGTTTATGAAATTGTGCTCCCATCCCTTTGCAGCAGCCCATCCTTTTGTATTGTTTTCCAAAGCCTTGGCCACAAAACCTTGACGGACGAATTCATTTAAAAGTCGTTTTCGTCCCTTTTTTCTTTTTGGTGAAATTTTGAAATTGCTTAATAAAGGGTGGGGTACTTGGTTGGTTTGATAAAGGTTTATTGAACTTTGTTTTATGCAAATTATGTCTCTTGAGAAAGCCATGCTATTGAAGGTTTCTCTCATGGTAGCAACACGATGACTTAGATTTTTTCCTGCTATGAGAGGCACAGCTAAATGTATCTGTATGTTAGTTGTTAGTTGCGTTTTTCTGGTTAAATTCAAAATATATAAAAATAATTGTCATCTTTTATTGGTGGAAACAGTCAGGGGAATCGGCGATGTTAACACATCAAAATTTGAGCGCTAGCCTGTACAAAGCAATTACTTCTGTACACAAATGTCTATCTTCTGGCATGCAAAGGCGGAAGATATGCAAGCTTAGCAGAGATCTGAACACCCAGATTGCATTCTTTGTAGTGCATGGGGAATATGAATTTGGCGAATATCCTACGTACAGCACTATCCTAACTCCTTCCGCCCGCGCGTGCGCCAAACCACAGAATAAGGAGTATTCTGTGGCCAAACTTTGGTGAAAAAACCTAATTGTAGTGTCACTTTCACTACTTCAACCCGCACATGCGCAATAAGTTGATGACACTTCCTCGCGCGGATATCAAAGAATGCAAACTGGCTGAACACTAACTTTGCAATTCTAGAGGTATGTAGCTACGATAAGATAAACATGCAAATTTAGAGGACATACCTTAAAGCCAAGAATGCAGAAGATGACGATGCTTGCAAAAATCGAAGTACCACAGTTAATTGTTGAAACCATGATGGCGTCACGTAGTACATTGTTGTTGATTGGATTGTAACTAGCCATTGCTATCAATCCACCGAAAGCGAGACCGAGGGAATAGAAGATCTGGGTCGAGGCCTCCAACCAGACTTCAGGTTTCTTCAGATGCTCGAACTGAAAATTGAAATTCAAAATTTGCGAGTGGTTTGATTTTAAGACATGGTCATAAACAAGAGCTTTCACTAGAAGGCGGCTATCGGCAAATTACCGGTGGCTACATCTGCTTAACCTGCTGTCTATCTTGACTTAAGCTGGCGTAAAAAGGACACATAATTCGTGGTACTCCGTGGGAGAAAGTCGCCTACTATTCACCAACAGCGGCTCACTCCAAAGATCTGATAAACCGTACACGAAAGTAAAGAGACGACGAAAATGGCGATAGATAGCGGGGGGGGGGGCGCTGAACCAGTAGTCTAGGTACTATATTCTCCTAGTCTTAAGAAGAAAGCGTTTTTGTGAAAAGTGAAAAGCTGTGAAAAGACAACGTAAGTAGACAACCTTTAGCCCATCCTTCTACCGATTCTTCAGCATAACCAGTATTCATTTCTTTTGCAATGCATTTCTGGTATTTGAAGAGAAGCGAGGACTTGCATTTAAGAAACTATGATTGTTTCTCGTATATACCGTGATAAGCTGGAATCAAGTAAAATCCGATAAACAGAGGGGACTAGTAACAAACAACCACCCTAGAAAGCTCATTTTGCCGGACCGAATTGACTATGGCCTAACATATAGACTAACCAAAAACTTCGTGCAAAGAGGGCGTATCTTGAAACATGTTGGAAGGACTTACTGGAAATTCTCCAGTCCATGCACGGAGACATATGCGATCACACATGTGCATGTCTACACATGTGCAAAATCCCCAGCACGAGCGAAAAATCGCCCATGTCAACATTACTGAAAATCGTGGAATCGCACAATTCAAACAGAAACTTCGTTGTAGGAACTGCACCACTAGTGAAAGTTGCCTTTTGCTTTCGAAACTCTGTTTTATCCTAAATTAGACATTTGAAGTGTGAGAGCAACAAGAAACTCAGTATGTCGGATACACTAATCTTGGTTGAGCGCGTGCAATTCCAAGTAATTAAGAGCAATCGCTCGTGCAGACAAGGTCACCCGTGCGAATTGACGCTCTTGCATTAAATTCTTAAGGGAATGCACTGATATTCTCCCGTGCCTTGATGGGCCAGCATACACCATCTGATTTAGACAATCAATTAGTATGTGTAAAGAGTTTTGCCGCTTTTCGTGCTGTGGTAACGTTCTATAGTATCAACAGACTATTTACAATCAGATGCTGTTATTTTCGTCCAATTAAAGGAATGACAATCGAAAATGAAATGAGATTAGAGCATATGGAACGAGAAGCTACATACATCCGGTTTAAACATGTGTTCCACACCGGCTCCAGCTCCCTCGAGTGTGACACCACGGATGAAGAAAATGATCAATACGATGTACGGAAACAATGCTGTGAAATACACGGCCTAAGGAAAAACAACAAACGTAATTAGAGCATAATCAAATAATCAACATATCACAGGGTTCGTATAAACTTTTAAACAAATATTTCCAAAACTTTTCAAAAGAGAAATTACTAAATTTTCGAAACATGAAACTCATTTTGAAACCATGTAAAAATAGAAAATGATTACTTTCAACGCTATATTTCATGATTTCTTTGCTGTTCAATATTACAAGTTTTATATTATAAAGAGCAAATAGACAAAGGTAACATAAACAATGTTTAATACGGCAATAAATCATATCTATTTTAAGATAATTTAGAATTTTTCCAAACAATAATCCAAAACTTTTACATAGCGATGTTAAAAAATCTTCCCTTTCGAGATTTTCCATGTCCTGGAAAATGGCATTATCAATTCTATAACTTTCCAAAACCCATAAAAACCCAGATATCAACACTGATGTTAACTCCATCAATTCGCGAGTTCGTGAAGGAGCTTGGTTTATGGCCTAGTTCCTAAACTTCTATATGTTTAAGATTCTTTCCATTTCATCGTTCATTCTTACTTTCTACTTCACTAACAGCTTCTTAATAGCTCCTTAACTTGTTCGTTTCCAGGAAGTAATGTTGGGAGAAGGGCTTGAGAACGAAAACTGAGCCCCAGCAACCAAGAAAGCAGCAAGACTTAGTGGAAAGGGAGAAACAGTCAATCTTGTTGATATTGAATTGGAGAGAAGACTTGCTACAGGAATGTCGTTACTGCCTATGCAATGCACTGACATGATATATACCGTGAAAGCTTTATTAAGCCCCCTCGTAAACAGCCCCCTCTAAGACTGCAAAAAATAAGCCCCCTGGGGCTTAATAGAGCTTTTAAAGTAAACAAGAAAACAAATTGCAGCTCGGAATGTTCTATCTTAGAGCTACCATATGTAAGAGAAGTGGTTCTAAAACTGGGGTCAACTGTCCGCTAGGGGACCGCGAACGATTCATCATCATCATCATTTCAATTTTTACAGATGGTGGCCCATTCAGCTAAGCTGGTTTGAAAGGGGCCGTCTATTTACAAAATAAAAGCTAAAATCTTTAAAAAAAGTACATATTTAAAAAAGTCCACATTAAAAAGTGTTTAAAACTAGATATACAAAACAACTATTTACAAATATGACTTTAAAGATGCCAGAGACGGTGCACGTTTAGCACCAGTTGAGAGACCATCCCACGTTCTTCATTCTCTCAAAGAATATCCTTTTTGCCCATTATTAGTTTTTTCAGTGGCAACTTCAAATCTCCATCAGTGTTTCTTAGGATTGTTTGAAGGATGGCCAGAAGCTTGTTAAGCTTTCAGGTTTTGAAGCCACATTCATTAACTCATACAACGTCATTGCTAATGGGAATAGGACATTTGTTTTATCGGATCTTTCTTTAGGGCATGTGCTTACACATGCGTAAAGGTGAGCCTTTCACAATGGCGTATGCACAGTTACTGCGACAAAAGCAGCTTATTTCCTTTAATTCATACGAAGAATTCCATACTAAAGATACAAAGAACAACTAAATTTAATAAAGATAGTACGCAGCACCAAATAAATGGCAACTGTTGCGAAATGCAAGCCAAAAACATGTCCGCAACTTGACAAGGCAACTTCACTTGTCGAAAACCTACAGATTTTCAAGGCCAATAGTCCTGCACTGTTACAAAACCAATCCCATCAAATTTTATACCAGGATACTTAGGCCATTTAGGCCGGTTACAATGAGCAACATTGCATACAACATTGCTGGAGGAAAATTTGGAGGAAAAACGTAGGAATCAGCATTCAGTTGAAATAAATAAGTACTACAAACGAGATTGACGTAAAGGCATTAACAATAGACGCAAGCTCGAAAGTTGCGGACGGAACAAAAGAAAAACAATGGAGCAATCTTGGATAGGTTTTTTACAAAGTCGAAAGTTATGTAGAATATGAACTTTATTATTAGGTTTTATAGAATCACAATGTGTGTACATGCCTCAAGCTTGCTCAACCAACTGAAATTATCAAGAATGTGAGGGAGTGGCGAAAGAAATCAAGAAACTAGGAACAATGCGAATCACTTTATACATTGCGACGCATTATTTTGAGGGGCAGCTACCACGTGGTGAGTGAATGAATAAGCTATTGTTCCAGCATGTTTTCATATGTTTTAGGCCCATTTTAGCGCAAATCTATAAACCTAGGCAACGCGGCAAACCTATGCTTTCAAACTCTGTTATTACATTTCTGTAACAGTACAGTTACTACTACTGAACAATCGGGATTAGCATCTTACAGCTAATGGGAGTGGGCCTTAAATTGCCGATGGTATACTTATCTGTGGAAAAAAGAGAGCATGGAAATCAATCAATGTCTTTAAAAAGCTACCAAAAACTGTCAGAATTCCTTGTCGCCCATACCAACCTTGATATTGGGAGATGCATTCTCAGCCAACGTAAAGGGCGTGGTTTCGAAGATTTTTCAGGGGCTCAACCCGCTGACTCTTCTTTCCCCTACCCGCCAAAGTCTTTAATACAACCACATACATTAATTTATTTACTAACATTCACAAGGGCAGATTTACAGAAATGGATATCTAGAAAGTCGCTAAGAATGACAGCTCTGCAACAAGCGGATATGCTTCTTTAAATGTCGGGAAAAGGCAGGGAGGTGGCACAAAAAACCCTCTTTGAGCCACGCTCACTTTGAAGCTACCTCTGCTCCGGAGGAGCTCCAGTAGAAATAACAAGTAGTAGGAGTCCGACCGTGTAAAAATAATTATAAATTTTGGAGAAAACTATGTTAGAGCCTTACTGCGCAAAACACCTTGACCTTCTACAATTTTTTTCTTAATTTCTTACTCAATCACGACATCCATTCAGTAACAATATAAAAACTCCTAATTAAAAATAAGGGACCTAATGATAGATATAGTTAATAAGTTAACTAAACATATAAAAACTAGTACTGCTCTTTCACAGATTCGTGCGCAAAGTAGTTTTAAACTTTTTCCTTCTGCTTTGAAAATGATTTTCTAGCCAATTCCTAAACCGAGTTAGAATTCCAGGTTTTTAGTCCAGTGTAGTTAAAAATTTTTGTACTGAAGTCCAGATTTAGCCTTAAAATTTGGAGATCGGTCTTGCTTCTTGTACCATACTTGCTAATCATGGATCTTTCAGCAAATTTATCATGTAGACTCTAAGGACATATCAGTCCTATTTATTACAGTTACATTTTCCTCAAAGTCCATCACATGACTTCAGGTTTACCACATACAAAAAAGCTTACAGCAAAGCACAAACCAACCATTTACCGCATTCAAAACCAAATTCCTGCCACAATTTTTTCGAAAGCTATGGAATCAAAAATTCTTTAATGCTTAACGAAGCGACTAATGTACCTAAAAGGGCCACTTCTAATTATGAAACACAGTAGCGTCCTGCATATAACTAACATAGATTTAAGAAACACCAACCCAGATTCCCACAAAAATACCTTCTTTTATAAGAAACTGGAGAAGGTCTGAAAGAATGTTTGTCGAAAATATGATATTGGCGCGAAAAAGGAGATCTGAGCACTACAGTAGCGTCCCGCATATAAGGAACATACAATTAGGACACACAGACCCTGATTTTCAAAACAATGCCCTCACTTATAAGAAACTGATGAAGGTCTGAAAGAACGCTTGCTTATTACTGAAAAAGATTTGTAAATATTCACCCGCTAAATGGGGGTAAATAAACGATATGGGGATTGGATAAACATTTCAAAAGTATTGCATTAGTTGTTAACAGTGTATCAGTATAAGGTATATAGTATGTTTTGATTTCCTTATTTGTTAATATTGATTTGCGTTCAAATCCGTTTTAAAACCTTGAAATCCTTAGTGTAGTAGAATTGGGGTTTGATTTTTATTAAAATTGCTTAGTTAGGGGTATTTTGATAAATGGACATGGGTGGTAAAATTTTCAAAACTCTGCAAGCGGAGGTCCCCTCCCCCCAACTATTCCGTGCAAAGGAGTACCATCGTTGAAGACGTCAGCTTTAAAACCAACACGATATAACGATATCTTACTACTTTTATTAAGATTTAAACATTAAAAGCGAAAATGAAAAGCGAACACGAAAATCAAAACTAGGAAGAGTAAAAATGACTCCTTACCTTGCCAACAGATTGTACGCCACGGAAAACGATAACAAACAGCAGCAACCATGCACCAACGAGGCATCCGACCATCTTCCAATTCAATCCGCCACCTTCTTCGATACTGTCTGTTGTCTCCAAAGCAGTTCGGTACCTGCAATAAAGGCCAATAACGTTCAAAAAATGATCGACAATGTTGAATTCAATCACCATCAACATTTCTAAATGTGTCATTACAACAATGGGAGTATTCTTCCGCCAAATCACTACGGTACTTATTCAATTATCCGACCCTCGTTTATCTGGACTTCGATTATCCGGTCCGTAAAAAATGTGAAGAAAGAAATGTGAAAAACCTTCATGAAATTTTTTGCTATTTTTGATGATATTTTGGGTACATTTTTCTTGCTTTTTTGATTCACTTATGTTTTAAAAGTATTTAGTGTGTTAGTTTGTATTCAGTGCTTTTGAAATAAACTTTCACAAAACTAATCTTGTTTATTCATGCTGGTTTCTACAGTTATTCCTACATTATCAATTACCTGGGATTTCCGATTATCCGCGCGCATCTTGAAATTTCGTGTCCCGAGAAGGGTGGATAATTGAATAAGTACTGTAATATTATAACCGTAAAATACAAATATATACAGGGCGTTAACTAGGATTTGGTCGCATTGGCCGGTCATACCATTTCGGGAAATTCACGGAAATTTACGCGAGGCGCACGACCTCCTAGCGCCCCTTGCGCAGCAAGGTACGTAGTGCAGTTCGGGAGTCGGAGGGGCCGCTGTAAGACCGTTTAGCGGGGCCGCGGAAAATTTTAACTTTTTCTATGCTAAAAAGGTCATTTCGGTGCATTCTGAGGCTGTTTTTGCCCGAGTTTATGACACCCAAAACGTGCGTTTACCATTAATTTGTTTTCATTTTGGGGAATTCGAGGAATCAGTGAATTGGGAAGTAGCCGGTTACCGGCTACTGAGAACACTAGTTAACACCCTGATATACCAGAGTGATGGCCCAGTGGTAGTGTCTGCCTCACAACCGGTACGTCGTGGGTTCGAGCCCCGGCAGAGTCATACCAAAGACTTTAAAAATGGTGCACAATGCCTTCTCGTCTGGCGCTCGACATGAGAATGGAGTAGGAAAGTTAAACTCGCGGAGCTACCAGTGGACCAGCCCCCGTTGTATCTTTCACTGCATTTGCAGACGCATGACCTAGGGCTATAGAAACGGAGATAGGCGCCGCCCTAAGCGCCATTGGGCGCGGGAAAGGACTTTCATTTGTTTTTGAAAATACAAATATAAATTTCTTTTATAAGAAATAAGCTTTTTGCCTTCAGTCTGAGTGTTTCTTGATATTTTGTTAGGTCCAGTATCAAATGTTTCTTGGCTGTTTCTTAAATTCTTAAGACGTCCAATAAAAATAACTCAGAATAGGCATCTGCGATGAAAGAAATAGGCTTTTAAGGTTCTGTGATGCATGTATTACAATGTATGCCAAAAGTCTTGAAACCCTTCCTGTGAGTTGTGCTATGAACTACGAACTCCCCTCCCGCGTAAAACAATGTTGCTTGAAGGGCATATCATTGAATTCACATATAGTTCTCGTTAATGCCAAGGGAATAGGAAGGGGGTAGAAAATTCTTAAAACTATATGGGCGTTCCAAGTACTTTGGCCAGATATTGTAGATGCTTTGTTTCTAGTTTAGTCAACAATTTTCCTACAACAACAGTATTTTCAAGTAAAAATTTGCCTGGCTGAAAAACATGCGTCTTTACCCCTACGCGTAGCTGCGAGCGTCTTTACTTGGTATGGTGCGAGCTGCGAGTAGATCCAAAATCAGGTGCCAACTGCGAGAAGCGACAACGAGAAGCGCTGAGCCAGGTGCGAGCTGCAAGAAGCGCCAACGAGAAGCTCTGAATCAGGTGCGAGCTGCGACATGCGCCAACGAGAAAGGCTGAGCTAGGTGCGAG
>WIPJ01067770.1:134029-149509 GCA_018155075.1 Cassiopea andromeda
AAGGACTTTTCATGTGGCATCATCAAATGAACCAGGAACTGAAAGAAATGATTGTGGCCCAAACATCACATTCATTGATGAAAAGGATATCCAAATTATCAAAAATAGTTAAACAGAGGATAAATGGGTATACTATCATATATATGATATATATTTATGTAATGAATTTGATACTTTTTGAAAGATCTACAATGATAGATATAGTGTTGACACTTGAGATGGTGAGCTTAATTTTATAGTGCTATTTTCTCAACGATTGGTTTTTTGAGGGGTTGCATCTTTGGGTACACATTACTCAGAGTTTACTGAGTCAAAGCTAATGAAATTTGGCCAATGAAATAGAAATAGATAGAACTTTGGTCTGAATAGACAGTTTTTGAATATTTTTAATTTTGGGGTGGTTGCTATGGAAACAGAGGATTTTGCTCCCCAGCCGTCCATTGATTAAGTGAGAAAAAATCCCTCTATTTAATTTGTAGATCATGCAGGTGTTAACTCATCTATAATAAGAATATTGCTGAGACTTACTCTGATTCTAACATTTTATGAACTTTTACTGCAAATACCCTCCTTTTTACCCCTAGCTTCCATAGCAACCAGTTGATAGTAAACATGAATTTTACCCTTTTTTGGTAGAAAAGGGTATCATTATTAATCTCACAAAAAATGAGATCTCTATCACAAGATATTGAGCTGCAATGCTGTTTTTTGGAAAAAGACCTTCATTTCTACTGAACTGTATACGGCCACCTTAATAGCCCCCTCTCCTACAAGTCCCCCTATCAAATAAGAGCCCCCTCTAGAGTGCTTGAAATCAGTAAGCTCCCTGGGGATGGGGCTAAATAAAGAATCTAGTTCTATAAATTTTCCTCTGAGCCCAACCATGGTGGGTCACTTGAATTGACACAAGGTTTGAGAGAATATACAGGTGTTGTCATAAGCCCTCTAGTCGCACCCCCCACTTATAAATAGCGAGGGACACATTGCTGAACACTTGAGAAAGTGTAGCGACTATTGACAGCAGAAGCAACCTAACGATTGTATTTTGGAAAGAATGGTACTTTCACGGTGCCCACTTGGGGAGCCTGTCAATTTCATTAAGAATTGCTGAATGTGGTTTTGAACAATCAATTATCATGAAAGAAATTCATATATGGTATGACGTCAAAAGCGTATCTTTGGTGCCCTTTGGATAAATCTTGCCCCCTTGCCATTTTTTGTGCAGGTATCCCTGGTGATTGAGAAATAAAATACACGCTTTTTTATAAGAAACCACTTTATAAGCAACCTAGTATGAGACAGCCTGAAAGTTAAGAAACTTTTAGAACTACAAGGAGAGAGCCTAGAAACTTTAGTTAAACAGTACATTGAGATCGGTACCAAGCTCAGCACGAAACTGTATCAAAACAATGTGAATATGACATTGCTTTCGAATTTAACTCGTACTGACACATTTTGTTTGTTATAAGACAAATAACTCAAGTTTTGCGTACGCTTTCACAGCAATTTAGTTTGCTAAATAAAGAAGCCTTTAAGAAAGTTTTAGATCGAAAATGTATTGCCAACGAGTAATGACTTTTCGTACTAGGCCTTAAGCTAGGTTTCTGATATGAAAAAGTGCAGTGTATGCAAGCAGTCATAGAGAACAATGGGCACTTTCTAAAACTGTCCCTACACGATTTTACGCGATTTAGTGCAAAAAGTCACATCTATGCAACAAAATCACCGCGATTTTCAATGGCATATCGATGGCAACGGATCCTATAGGCAGGAGTGGATATAACAAAGCAGCGGGGATTCATTCATTCTATGAAAAGCTGCAAATGCCACTGATCCTGTATCCGTCTCGCTTGGCGGACTACAAAAAGATCAGATTCACGATATTTACACGTATGATACCATGCTTTACAAGCATGCAAACAGAGAGGATTTGGCAAGTTTCTACAAATACGCTTTTGCACCGTCAGGCAAGTTGCGCAATGAGCGATCAGAAGCCAATTTGTCAACAGCATCGAAGCCCTTGCAGTGATGACTGTAAGCCATATTTCACGCAACGTTTTCAAACTACGCGCTGCTGCTTCTATAGAGCGTTTACAAACTACAGCATTAATTTCAACTCATGCAAACAACCAACTTAGCTGAGGAGCTGAATAGCATGCGATTGTCAACCAACACGCTGCAAAGACATTTGATGCTTCTTTTGGCACAACGAAAATGCGTCTTATAGCACTTATATTTACCATACAAATTTCGCAAAAGCTTATAAAACTAACTTATTATGAACGCTACAGATTACTAAAACCCTTTTCAGGTATGAGATACCGGTTAATGCCGATAACAGGTCGCGTTCAATGCCTGTTTAGATAGCATCGCACCGATACACGTTTATTGATAAGCATAATAGACCATACCTCCACCATTTTTCTGGCACAAATACGGGAACCTCCAGACATTTCCAAGCCCAACAGCATAACCAATAATAGCCAGGATGAACTCGATTTTATTACCCCATCCGCCCCTCTGCCCACCGTCGCCTCCTTCCATAGGCTTAACTGCATCGTCGCTCGATGAAGGATCTGTCTGCGATGGTGGAGGTTTTAAATCCACTTGGGGCTCGTTCAATTCTACTTCATGTTTGCTGCTAGATCGTTTCTTAAACGTAACACCTTGGACTGACATTTTGCCGTGATCGTGCAAGTAGGAAGAGGCAATTTGCTATTACTCGCAATCTTGACCGCAGCGTGTCATTCCCCTCTAGTACAATAACGACAACGTGATTTTGCATAGGCCCATGCTGGGTTGTTGCTGCTATTGTATACTGTCAATCAAATCATGGTGCTGCATTGTTTCCATGTCTATTCTTGTCTCTTCATTGGCTGTCCGCGTTGTAGCATGCCAATTACAACAAGCAATGAACAGCACGATCTCCCCGCTTTCTCTGAACATTTGTCACAGTTTGTTGTGATTACTTATAGCACATATGTTACACCGAGACTGGTAATCTATGAGTGTTGAATGCAAATGTAAATTGCTCTCTCTGTCAAGATCTTCCCTCATGACATGCTTTTCCCCCGATGTTTTTTGTACAAAAGGAAGTTGTTGGCTGCTTTTGTCAGTGTTTACATGACGGGGATTTGCGGCTATAGCCCTCTACCCAGATTCAATCCTACTATTTCTATGGTTTTAATTCCTGTCTATTCGCGGTGCCTGCATGCGTAAGTCAACGCATTGCATCATCTTGGACGATATCACGCTGAGATGCCGTTCCCGCCATACCCCAAGGAGCTCACGGTGACGTAACTGTCATACGTTGGGGTCATGGGTGATTTCTAAGGGGGGCTCAGGGGAGCGGAGCCTCCTTGTTAAAATTACTGATCATTTTGGGGGGCCGAGCCCCCTTGGTAAAATTACTGATCATTTTGGGGGTTCCCCAGAAATTCTTTAATTGGTTGTGCTTTTCAAAATTCATTGACCTTGCTTTCAAATTGTTTTGTATTACTATGGTCAATTTTTCACAGCTACATGGTTATTGAAACATTTCTAATTGCCAATTACACTATATCAGAATTTAAGTTAATAATCGTATCTAAACGTTGCAAGATGACGGTGCTGTAGCAAGGCCACACCAAATATGTGGGAGTGGTTGTATCTAGATCCCCTCCCCGTGTTAAAATTGTCAGAAGTCACCCCTGGTTGGGGTCAAGACAGCTCCAAGGGACCTCTAAATGTTCTAAGCCCAGAAGAGGCCGCTCAAAGGCAGTCAATTGAGACGTTTTCCAATATTTAGAGGAAAAATTAAGATGGTGTCCCCACCGAATGTCGAGTTGACCAGTGCTTCTCTTGTTCTGTACAAGTGGAGCACTGGTCAACTCCAAAATTTCTCCCCAGCCCCACAAAAACATATCTAGACGCCATGCTTGCCAATTTTTCACCTTGTCCAAAATTTACCAGCACAGTAAGCGTGTTGAATAAACTAACTCGTAGCCCATCTGTTGCACGCTTAGCTTGCATTTCAAGGTTCTGTAACACCCATGCTAAATAAGACTCCCCTTCGAATCAAACTTTCAAAATATTTCCAGTCAGCTCCCAGCCAGTTGAGGCTCCGTCTATTCGGTTTGGGTAGTCTGCAACAAGCAACAGAAAATTCCTGAAAAATGTCCGATATCCTTTGAGACAAGTTAAAACCGAGGGGCTAAGCACTCGGAAAAGCGCAAAATGTTTTTGAGATTTCCAGCTTTTCGAACCCATAAAATACATGTATATCTCAAAGAATTTCTAGATCCCTGACATTTCTCTTGGATTTTCAACTATTTTATAATTTTGTCTATACTTTTGAGGGCTTCTGATATTTTTATTAG
Organism: Cassiopea andromeda; assembly: GCA_018155075.1. Classification (NCBI taxonomy): domain Eukaryota; kingdom Metazoa; phylum Cnidaria; class Scyphozoa; order Rhizostomeae; family Cassiopeidae; genus Cassiopea; species Cassiopea andromeda. The sequence goes on from WIPJ01067770.1 coordinate 138,388, forward strand.
ATGTTAAAGCAGTTCTACAAGTTTCCAAGATTATCAATGATTCTCGAGACTGAAGATATCCTGTGATGTTTCAAAGGTCTTTTATGAACTAGTACTAGACACTTCTAGTGATTTTATCGCTTTAGTGATTGAGCGAGCAAAGGTAGCGTAGTGGTTAGAACGCATGCCTCCCACGCGGAAGGCCTACGGTTCGAGCCCGACTCGATGCCCTGACTGAACGCTCGCTCACTGCCCACCCAGCAGCAAATGGGTACCCAGTGGGAACACTGGGGAGATAAAGGAGGTGATGAAAAGAACTGGCTACCCTACCCCACATGTCGATGGCCCAGCATAAGTATCCTCTCTAACAGGCACTCCCCCACGTACGAACGTATACGGGACTAGATTTACCTAGTGATTGAGCACAGAACGCACGGCAACGCCATGTGACTAATCGACGACAGGTGGATGAGAAGCAGTTATGATGCGCAATGAATAGAATGTAATTTCAATTAATAAGAGAGGTAAACTCTTCAGCAAACGCTAATTTACAAGGGGCTCGCAGCTAAAAACTTGCAACTTAAATACACACCCACTACACCTACCGACATTAATGGCATCACGCAGGAGCGTCTGGGTTGGTGATTAGCAGCATTTGTCTGGCATCATATTGCTTCTCAATAATACAAGTCTAAAAATATAAACTCTCTGGCTTCAGCCAGGATGATTCTTAACCTTTTGCCAAATCCAGCCTTAAATGTAAAGGTAGTCCCGTATACTTTCGTACGTAGGGGAGTGCCTGTTAGAGAGGACACTTTTGCTCAGCCATCGGCATGTGAGGTAGGGTGGCCAGTTCCTTTCCTCACCGTCTTTATCTCTCCAGTGTTGTCACCAGGTACCCATTCGCTGCTATGTGAAGAGTGAGCATCGAGTCAGGGCATCGAGTCGGGCTCGAACCGTATACCTTCCGCACAGGAGGCATGCGGTCTAATCACTATGCTACCTCGCTCAAATTCAGCTTTAACTGTTTCTTAAATGTGTCTCAAATTTAAAGACTTAAGACTTCTAATGACAATAACGATCCAGACAAAAGACTTGTCATGCAAGAAAGCGGATGCTCAGATTTTTTGAGGCATATAGTTGATATTCATTCTATTTTCTTGCTAGTTTGATAAAAGATTTAATTGCAAAACACATGTTTGCAAGTTACTATTTGAAGCTCAACCTGCCTACTTTTCATAAATGTGTCTTAATTTTTGCCTAACTTCAGCTTTATGTCTCTTATAGTGGCGTGGGAACATGGGGAGCTGCAGTCTGCCCCTAAGTTTGGAAGAAGGCGTGGGGCAGGGGCTAATTCTTATTCTGAGACAGGGGACTGCAGCGGGGGGGCAGGCAGAGGATTGCAGCCCCTCCCCCCAAGTTGAGCAGAAATTTGTTTCACTCGGGCGGGGGAGAGGGGGCTTTAGCCCCCAAGGTGGGTAGAAATCCGTTTCACTTGGGAAAATTTTCTGAATGAACAGTAGGAAGTGCGGGCAACTTTTGTGCCTACTCTCCAGCTCTATTTGATATTTCGGGCAGAAAATTTACAGCCCTCCTAAATCTGACGTTCGACTACGCTCGTGCTTATGGACATGCTTCTTATGAAAAAGCTCTTAATCAAACAGTCATGTATAAGTTTCTGAAAAATAAAGTATTCAGTTACAGAAGAGTACTCTCCAAGTTTATGTAAGTTTTTAGCCACATTATAATGTGTTCATTGTTAACTTATCGAGAACATGGCGTGTCTTTGCGAATTGTTTCTCCGTATACCATCGAAAGCACGCCAGTTCATCGAAAGCATCTTAAATTTTAACGTGACCCTGACTTTCAGGTTGCTGTTGCAGTTTCCATTCTTCGAGTACTGAATACTTGGCAAGAACGCAGGTTAACGAATATACATCCAGACTCAGATTCAGAGTTAGACTCAAATTCAGAGACGTGAAGTTGAAAATGCAATTGTCCGTGTTCAACAGAAGTAATTTTTCAAATCCAAACACCTCTCATCTATACAACGAGAGGGCTTTGCAGGAGAAAGGAATTTGTCTTCTAAGTACACTTAGGCCTTCGTAAGGTAGGCCAAGAAAATGTATTCTTCTTAAGTATGAAGTCATAAAAAATATCAGAAGGGAGCTTTTTTGCACAAGAGATTTATTTTAAGACTGTTAAAATTTGACAAAAGATGAAAAGTAAATAGTTTTCCCCAGGAGATTTATGTTAAGGCTATTCAAATCTAAGAACTGCTTATCAATACAATGAGAGGGTTTTCGCGGAGAGTGAAAGATTAAGTGTGTAATGAGGATAGGATAAAGCATGATATGATGGGATATATACACAAGTAATAGAGTCTCTTTGGCATCGATTCTTTCTGATTACAAGCCAATATGAAATTTTGTGCATGTCCCGTGCTCCTGGAAAGAGTTCAATGTACTGGGGACATTTCCCGTTCGGCTGGAAAACCCATGCGATTTACTTTCTTATTTGAATAGCCTTTGCAATAATCTCTTGTAGATAACTATTTACTTGTCAAATGTTGAAAAACGCATTTTTTCTATTCTCCGTACTTAGGCCTGAAAGACATATCGCTTTCTTAGAAGCCCCCTTTCAATGTATTAATTAGCAGCTTTCAGATTTTAATAGCCTTATCATAAATCTCCTGTGAAAAAGGTCACTTTTGATATTTTTTCTGACTTCCTACTTTAGAAAAATACATTTTCTTGGCTATGGGAGGATGCAGGGGACCGAGGATCATGGCCCTCTAAACGGCAATGTTACTTCTGGCAAAAAGTAGTATTAAGGAATTGTTCACATTAAAAAGACAATTAAGGCTCCCCAAAAGTCCAGCTCTGGATCCGCTCCTGTTCTTGGGATAACTTGCAAAGGCCTAAGTGTCTCCTGCAAGGCACTCTCATTGTATAGATAAGAGATGTTGGGATTTGAAAAATAACTTCTGTTGAAATTGGAGACTTGCATTTTCAACTCAACGTCTCTGAATTTGAGTCTAAATCAGAATCTGAGTCTGGAGGTATGTTCTTCAACTTGCGTTCTTGCCAAACATTCAGTACTCAAAGAATGGAAACTGCAACAGCAACCTGAAAATCAGGGCCAGGTGGAAATTTAGGATTTTTTCGATGAACTGAGATGCTTTTGACGGAAAAAATTCGCCGTGTCTTTGCCATTGCTTATGAACAACACTAAATGTGATTAAAGTATCGTTATGGAGATAAAATTGTACACTTTTTTATAAGATAATAGTTAATAAGACAGCAGTACTTAGCCGCTCAAAAAATTAAGAAAGTTCGGTACTGGATTTTTAAGACATAAGAAAGTATTTTAGTGTTTATGCATTCAAAATTTGATTTATCTGCGTACAAAATGTCATTTATGAGATGTTGGCTACCCTCTTAACAATTTAACTTCTGTTACTTACGTAGATTTCACTGAAATCAACGATGAAGATCATCGTTTGAAGAGTACATGGAGCTTTTCACCTTGCATTAATGTGCATGGCAAAACATTCGAACTCAAAAATTCTGCTAAGAAGGTTTTGATACCGTAATTGTGAAAAAGTAAAGAAAACTTCAGTACCTGGCTAAGACAAACTTTCTTTTGAAAAAGACGTTGACCAGACCTAACTTTCATCAGGTCATTACACTTTAATATTCTATTCTTACGATAACCCACTAACGGACCACACTACTAACGGTGATGAACTTGACTTAGGCCAACGTGGTCCTGAGTTTGAGGGCCATTGGTGACGTCAGGAAGGGCATCGGGTCCTAAATGCTCGTGCCAGAACTAAGGTCCTTTCAGAGGCACCCTCCAGGCCCCAAGGAATTGAGAGAAACGGAGGTAAAATGGAATAAATTACAGTTTTGTAGTGTATCATACTTGACCAAGTGTATTCTTTTTTATAAGAATAAAGTTTTTAAGATTCAAAACTCTCTCCAGCAATCTTAACTTTGACTCTTAACTTTTGACTTTTTATCTTATTTGCTATTAGCAGTTTATGAAAGTCCTTGATTGATAACAGCTTTTGCTTAACAAATTAAACTTGTATAAAGATGATATGATCATAATTATAATTTTTCTGTTGAAAGTAAATTCAGAAGGGCTTTACTCAAAAGATCTCTGACACTTTGAAAATGCGTCTCAAATGGCTAACATAATCTGTTGGAAACTTTGTCACGTGTAGCGCTCCTCCGCAATTCATCGACAAGGCTCGTATACGGCAAAGACCTCTTATTATTTCACTGCTAGACCTCAAAAATGCCTTTGGGGAAATTGATCAAAATCTCATTTTTGAGATCCTCAAGTATCACAATACACCCAACCGTATAAGGAGCCTCATTAGAAGCCTTTACAATAATTTTCTTACTTCTATTATCACATCGCAGTTCAAATCTCCTTTTTTTCATTAGATCGGGGGGTTCTTCAAGGTGATTGCCCTAGCCCCCTGTTGTTTAAGCTTTGTCTTAACACTTTCATTGAACAAAGAAGAAAAATATAGTCAATTTTGCTTCTTTACAAGTTATGTTCCTGGTTCTTCTTTTGTCCCTATACACTGGTTTCAGTTTGCTGACGATGCCGCCGTGATTAATGGTCACGAACGAGAAAATCAAATCTTGTTAATTCGCTTTTACATTTGGTGCAAATGGGCTGGTATGCATATAAGAGTTGATAAATGTGCATCATTTGGAATAATGCTTGATGGAGCAGCACAACATGAAAAACGATTGGACTATATTTCTTCGATCTTCAGGCGAAGGTACGTCTCTATCATTTAAGGATAAACTACAACAAGGGAGTATGTGTGTATTGAACCAGAAGTGCGTTACACACAATTCATTTACGGAACGTTAAACGGGTTCTCACCTTGCAGCCACTTTCAAGGAGCATGAAAGGGATATTCAGCTGCAGTTATATCAACACTCGGTATTTATTTACCTGCAATAATTGAACAATATTCTGCAATACCACGATCAGATACATATGGTTGGTGATAGTGATCGATTCCACAACAATACACCTTTTCTTAGAAAAAATTTTATAAGAATATTTAGGCTCAGAATCTGAAATTTAAGAATACCGTACATTAACGATTAAGCACCCAGGACTCAAATAAGTGCCCAGGTTGGGAAAAATAGTTCTCACAAGCGCCCAAGTGTAAATAAGCGCCCAGTCTGAATAAGGACACAGATCTCAATAATCTCTTAGTATATACAAGGGCGTCGACACGCCGTTCAAAGTGGAGGGGCCTGGTGACTAAAGTCGGGGACATGCTCAGATAACTATAATGAAAAACACTATGTTACGAAAAAAGTGGGAGGCCAGTGCCCCCGGCCCCCCGGTTTCGACGCCCCTGGTTTATTGGTATTTGAAAAAGAAACAACGCTTCATAAACTTTCTTTGAATTTCGACCCCACATACGTTCTTTCACAATTAAATTCTCTCTGCTGATTCACTGATTACTCTACCCATTCTGTAATTTTTATTTTGCACTTTGATCATGATACAGAGGACGATGAAGATCACCAAAAATTTTTTGCTTTTAGATACGCGCCCAGGGCACTTAATCGGTAACTTACAGTAACTTAGGAATAATAGAAGACTCAAGCTACATCAAGACTTAAAAGTTCTATATTCGAGTCATAATACTGCTTTCAGATCACCTATTATCTTTTAGATTTCCTTCTGCACTATCAATATAATGTTTATCCTTCTGCCCCACTTTTTTTTGCTGTATTTTATCAACAGAGACTTGAATTTATTTTTTAAATTTTCATGCAAAGTTACGCATTAAGTATTTTAAAATAATGATTATAGTTTAAGGCTCAAAAGACTTTAGAATATGGAGGATCAGCGAAAACTTTGGTATTCTTATGAAAAAAGTGTTTACACGCATAGTTTGGGGTCTGATCCAATAGACCAGTGGTTTTCAACTACAGTTTTGTGGAAAAAGTTCTGAATTAATCTTTGTTTGAACTTGAGGGAAATTTAATTGCAATACCATTATCATTATGAAATCTTCTCGCTTGCTTATTTATCACTATAGATAACTATAATGTTGGCTAAAAAGGGAAATTACTTCTTTATACTATAATACCGATATGTACGTAGTAGAAAATTGTAGACTTAATGTGCTACAAGATCTTTATGGATGCGAAACTATTGCTTGAAATCAGTTTATTTTCTCAACAATATGACACAACAATATGACAACTTTTTTGTCAAGATTTCTGGGGATAAGTAATTATTGTTCGAAATCAGTGTATTTTCTGAAAACCTTGAAACAATTGTCTAGTCAAACTTCTACGAAATGGACGTACGTAGCAATGGTCAACCTTGTCAAGCCATGAAACCCGTAAAATTTGAGTTTTTGATTTGATTCTTTATTTGTTTTTTCTAGTTAGGCTTCCTACTTTCATCATGTTAAGACTTTAATTCGATTCTGAACACTTCAGAAATGACTTTTTTCCACGCCTGGGCACACAGTGCGGAGTCGAACCTAAAATTATTTGAGTTTACATGTGGTCGGGTTGACCTTAATCTGTTCCTATTTACAAAAACTGCACATATAAATATAGACAAAAAAGCCAATGGCGTCGTCTTAGTGTTTTGGTTGTTTATTTGTAGTTCACAATAAATTATTTATCCGCACAAGTCCCGCCAGTCAACAGGGAGCCTAAGATTTTTACGGAGCTGAAGAAAAAGAAAAGAAAAAGAAGAGAACAAGAAAAGAAAATTGAAGAAAAACACCGATTTAAGATTAAAATTAGTTAATTATAGATAGGTAATAACAGCTTTTAACAAGGCATATGTGGCTTTCATTCAAAACGTCTAGTTCTTTTTGGTCGAGGTAAGTAAGTACTTAAACAACCAGAATCCTATACTTATGAAGGATATCTTCAAAAGGAGAGAAACAAGATTTGGTCTGCAAGGAGAGATTATCCTACAACTTTCTTGCACTAAAACGACATTATGGGATAAACGCAATACTATTCAAGGAGGGCATTCTGCGGAACTATATCCCTACTGCGATGGGAACAACCAAGTTACTTCCTCGTTCAAGAACAGGTCGAACGTGGCCTGGGTGAATGTCCAATTGAAATAAAATTGATCCCCATATACGAGAACGTACAAAACTAAATATCTAAAACCCAAGACATGTACAGACGATAATTTTCGGATCATTGGGCAAGCAAGATCGTCCTTTCATTTAAGTGTTATGGAATTTGTTTACATAGAGACTCAAAACCCAGTCTTGTGTAGACAAAAAGAGTTTGTTTTCTCATTAGGACTCTTCAAGTAAACAATAGTAATAGGTCCTAATTAGTCAAACTTGGGGCCAATTAGACGCATCCTATCACATGTAACCGCATCTGGATATATATATTTAGTTCACCATTCGATCACTAACTGACGTTTCATACTATGACGAGTATCTGACGAAAAAGGCTTTTGATTATTTCAAAAGCATGTTGCCGCTTTTTCATGCTGTAGTAAAGTTATGTAGTATCTACAGACTATTTATTATGAATAACATCTTTTGATGCCAAAACCTGACGAGCCTCCAAAATAAAACAAAATTGCTGTAAAATTGTTCTGTTGAGCATGCTCAACAATGAATAATTTTGACACCACGACCACTAAAAATTCTGACACAGATTAAAACATTATATTTTCTACAAGCTTTGATTACTAAACTGAACCTTCAAAAAGGAGCTATTGTATCTTGCAAGTAATTTAACTGCGTTTTAAATAAGAGCAAAATTCAGCTAACGTTATCTTGTTGTAAGAAAAACAGTGATAAGAATGTCAAGCTTAGAAACCGCTGCAATTTAAGAATAATGCAAGGCTCAAGCTTAATCAAAACTTTTTCATGAATTTTTGTGCATTTGCGACATTTGTTTTTAATGAAATTTTGCAGTATCAATGCGATTGTTTAATTTTTCTGCTCCACTTTTGTTTTCCATTATGAAGAAGAAAGATATCAACATAGATTGAAATATATTCCTTTAAATTTCAGGCGAAGTTACACTTATGGCAATTGAAAATAAATTAAGAGTAATCTAAGACTGGCATTCAAAACAAATTAAGACTATTGAGGCTCTGCAAAAAGTTATGTACTCCTATAAAATGAAAGTGATAAAACTTATGTACTCTTATAAAGTAAAATTATGGAAATTATGTACTCTTAAAAATAAGAATTGTAAAAATTATGTACTCTTATAAAGTAAAAATTATGGAAATTGTGTACTCTTAAGAAATAAAAATTATAAAAATTATGTACTCTTATAGAACAGAAATTATAAAAATTATATATTCTTATAAAGTAAAAAATATGAAAATTATGCACTCTTACAAAATAGAAATTATAAAAATTATGTACTCTAATAGAAGAGAAATTATGGAAGCTATGTACTCTTAAAAAATAAAAATTGTAAAAATTATGTATTCTTATGGAACAGAAATTAGAAATTATGTACTAGAAATTAGAAATTATGTACTCTTCTAAAGTAAAAATTATAAAAATTATGTACTCTTATAAAATAAAATTATAAAAATTATGTACTCTTATAGAACAGAAATTATAAAAATTATATATTCTTGTAAAATAAAAATGTTATAAAGAGTATGTACTCTTATATTAAGCTACAAACACGTAACCAACTGTAAGTACTGCCATAAGAGAAGATCGCTTGTTTCCTATTGGGACTGATTCACATCTCAATATGTGCAAAATATTACATTATTTTTAAAAGAAGATCTAACTTTTTGCTGAGCCCAGGATTCTTAAATTTCTCCCATTTGGAGCTTAACATTATTTCAAAAAATTATTCTTAGGTTTCAAAAGTGTAACTTGGCCTGAAAATCAAAGGAATATGTTCAAATCTCTGTTGGTGTCTCATTTTATCAAGAAGCAAAGCAAAAGTGGAGAAGAACTGTAAATATTGTATCGATAGTGGAAAAAATTAGTCTAATAAATAAATTTGAAGTTTTGATAAAGCTTGAGCCTTGCATTATTCCTAAATTAGTAAAAACTTTCTTATAAACCTTACTCTTAAAAAAATAGTGTATAAAAGCCCCCGATTTTTTTGAATTATTAACTGAGGAAGGGATAAGGTAGTCCTGAAACGTCGAAATAATGATAGTGTCACAATAATTAGTCTTATAATGGTATTGTCACAAAAATTGAGTTATGGTAGTGCCGAAATTTAGCTGAAATTCTCAACAAAGGAAATCAAACGAAAATCTTGAGTGTACTTGTCCTCGAACTAACTTTACAATGTTCCTCGTCGAGGTTATCATTCTTAAAAATAGTGTACTATTTAACTACTAATTAATTTTCTGTAGTTAGTGATAAATGCTTATATTCCAATAAAGCACACCTCTTGCAAGCTACCTTGAATTATCGATGCATAAAATTGTACGATGTAAACCGATGATCAAAAAGAAAGAAGGCATATTATTCCCGTTCTTGATCCTCAAAGTGCAAATGCCTTATGCCCATTACCAGTTTTCATGAATTTGACATTGGCAATTCTGTCTTATAAATAGTCTTCAAAATTGCGGCTAGGTTAGAAAAAAATTTAAGAAGAATTGCAGGTCTCACACTCTAAATTTAGCAATTGTTGAAATGAATTTATGACACTTTTTGCTGAATTTTTAGGACATTTTAGGATACAATTTATGCTGTTCATTGGTCGTTTGAAATATCATCCAGACAAATAAGGTAAAATCTGGTCCATATTTCAACTTTCTGTGCCAGATTTCATTGTAAAGTCACCTTTATAAAGCAACCAAACACTTGAGCATTAATCTCAAATACTTCAGCTTTCATTTCATAAAAAGCAACAGTCAAGGCATCAATTGCTTGCAAAAGGGCTAATGAGATACATACCTTTTTTTTAAGAAAACAGACATTTTTACTTGAGGCCTCAATTTTCTTGCTATTCCTGAAATTGAGCCTGAACGTTTCTTCAAATTTTTTCACCTTTAGTGAAGTAAACTGGATAAAATGGGCTATCCTTGCTTTGATAATCTTGCACAATCGAATTTGAATCCCATCTTTGACATTTTGAATGCAATAATGACGAAATATTGAGTTTTCACTAACACAAACACTTAACTTTGGAAATTGAGCCTTGTGATATTCTTAAGATTTCTGGCCATTTGAGCTTCATTTTCTTACAAATTTTTTTAACAAAAGCGTGTAATCAAGCACCACTTATAAGGAAGATGTTTCTGCAAAATTTAGGACACTTTATGACGTTAGGCCATTTAACGGCAAAATGTTCAAAAATTCAATTTTATGCGACGTTTTATGACTTTATGACAGAGGTGGGGTCCTGTAATTGTTGCTGTCGTACTTCTTCTGCTGTCCTTTGCAGTCGGCCATTTTCACTCGTAGGCCAAAGCTATGGTAGGAATATCGCAGCTGCTATTTGTGACTATTGGGATACACGTATTTTTATAAGAAAAAAGCTTATAGAAAATGAGATTAGAATGCTCAAAATCTTAAGAAAATCTTAAGAAAATCAGGAGGCCCAATTTACAGCATTTGGTGTTTTTATTGGCAGAAAAACTATATTTCATTATTATTGCATTCAAAACGTTAAAGATGGAATTCAATTTCGAGTATAGATAATTAATAACGAATGTGTAAGCCATTTTAGCTAATAGCCCTTTACACAAAGTCCGTCCTTGGTTACGAGGTAAGTTGAAAACGAGGCGACACCGGCAACACAAATCGACCATCTCTTTACTGTTGTCAACTTTACAGTGCTGGTACCATTTGTTGGTTTGCGTGATCTAATCTCTTGTCATTTTTCTACTGAATTATGCTTCGATCAGTGAGAGATGAAAACGCCTTGGGAGAGTCTATCTGTAAGTACCTTTCTTGATCAACTGCATTGTTCCATCGCTGCTTCTGCGTTACGCTGATCTATGCTAACGCAAGTCTTTTTTTTCATTTTTAGTGAAGTTCGTGATATGTATCATTACAGAATTTAACTATTCAATTTCCAGATTTGAAAGATATCAAGCTTCTTCCTGGTGACATAAACGATCCAAACTTGGACATAGACTTAAGCAAGCTAGGGGA
>WIPJ01067770.1:151220-164424 GCA_018155075.1 Cassiopea andromeda
TTTGTATCGAATAGCACAGAATAGAGAAGCACGGAGAGCCACGGCTGTTCAATTAAATGAACTTCTCGCCCAATGATGATGTTGATTTGTATCGAATAGCACAGAATAGAGAAGCACGGAGAGCCACAGCTGCTCAACTAAATGAACTTCCCGCCAATGATGATGATGACTCCCAAGGGACGTTACCATGAGCTTGTCACATAGAATCGAGGCCATGCACTTCCTGCGAATAGTACACAAACGCTTTTTGCCCGAAGTGATTTTTAATAACGTGATCCTCTCCTGCTAAAAAAGTTAAGAAAATTCAATAATGGACTTTTGGTACTTAAAACTCACAGTTTCCGTGTATAAAATTATATATATGTTATGATAGCTGCCCTTCAGCAGTCTTCCATTAGTATTGCTCCAGCCAATTCCCTTTAACCAAGACTTGCTTTGCAAGTCTGTAGGAAATTTAATAAGACATGTTCGGTGCTACACACTTTTCTAAAGCCACCCAAAATGGAGATAGGAATAATGCTGTTAATAAATATTGGAATGTAAATAAATACCTGACTATTCATCAACGCAATTTGCTTGTGATGGAAATATTCAAGACAGAGAACAACCTCAATTCAAATTTTATGAAGGATATCTCTCTAGAAAAATATTGCTATTATAGCCTGCGAAATCAAAATCATTTGCAACTTCCGAAAGTAAGAACAACAATATATGGCACAGAAAAATATTCAGTTTAGAGGCTCCTCCTCATGGTCCTCATTGCCCAGTAGTCTGAAAGACAGTGACACTGCAAGAATTTAAAAGGAGAATAAGGCAGTGGGATGGAAGTTGCTGCAACTGCAGATTGTGTAAAGTTTTTATTTAAAGTAAGGATTTAGGTTTTTTGGATTAGTTTGCATTTAACAATTGTTTGTAATTATATTGTTTGTAGTTCTTTCTCTCTTTAGTTTTAGCATTAGTTGGCTTTAATTAGTTTGTTTTAGCGAAATAGAAAACAGCCAACTATAAATAAATTGATGATAATGATGATGATTCCATCTGTTAGTATTGACTAAGATTCATTAAAAATAGCGGAACACAAATATTATTGGTAGAAACAGCCTAAGTTTTGACCAGTATCCGATAAGAAATTATGATACCTGCGGGCAGTGGCGGCCCCACAGGTGAGAGGGGGCGGGGGTGGATGTGTCTCCCTACTTCTAGCCAAGATCAATTTTTTTACTTCGTCCAAATTCGATGAGGAAATGCTAGGGTTGGGGTGAGAGACATCTAGCAACATTTTGTAGTGGGTGTGGCAACCAAATTACGTCGTAATTTTAGGGCGTGGCACGAGAAATTACCCCGGTCTGTAATGACAGGCGCCGCCCCTGCCCATGGGCGAAGGCTTATTTGCCATCCAAGGATAATAGCGGACGGGAGCCAACCACAGGCGGAGCGAAGTTTCTTATAAAAACCTAACCTGTACTTCTGCATACAGCTGCCCTGATTAACATTATAAAGGGTTGGACTTATTTAGCCCTAGTTAATTGCGGGCAGCTCTTGCTGTATTTGTTCAATCATAATATTGCTATGAATTGTGGGGTATTAGAGGGACTGGAAGCACATTAAGCAAGCGGTGACACGACACTCATGGAGATGCCAACTGGAAGCCACAAAGACGAGTTGACCCTGAATTGTTTTGTTACCACCCTCTCACACAATTTTCTTTGTTGTCTAGTCTTTATATTGATTTGTCTTCGTATATTTGTCAGTTTCTTCTCTTTCTGTTCTGAACTTCCTTCCTCCTCGCAGTTCTTTTTCAAACCGTTGTGGGGGAAGTGCATTGCTCTCTTCCTTGGCCAGAAATTTACTATTTCCTGAACCAAACACCGATGTTAAAGGGATTACATCATTCAGGCAAGCTAGGACAAGGCACAGCGGCCTGTTTTCCTGGAGCTTACCTAGGCATTGATGCAACAACTTTGTAGCAAATTGTAAAAGAAGAGAATACCAGCAATAAAAACACTTTCTCATAAAAATGTATGCTGATTGAAATGAGCAGATAAAGACTATGTTTGTACTCTTGGGCAACTGATAGAAAGGGGCTTTAATAAGGGGGGCGGTTAATATTCTGTAAAGAAAGCATAACTTTTGTGGGAGTTAACAGATGGAAATGGGAATCGATTTTCTATAATCAGTGTAATATGGAGGGATTGTTAATAGATAGAGGAGGGGTAAAAATTTAAAAAACAGCATGGTGACGGAAATAACTCAAATTTATTGCAACTAGTTAATGACAAACGGTAAAGCAGATTATTACTCTCCCTGCAATTACTAAAAGACGATTCAATTTTAATAATAGTAGTTTCTTTTTGAACGTCTCCAAAAGTGTGTAATTGTACTTGCAAACTTTCATGCCTGTTTTGATCTTCTTCCTTGTTACTCTCAAGTGCCAAATAAACAGAAATGGAAATGGGAGGTGAAAGTGTCGAAAACTTGAAATCGGAGTCCCCCTACTAACTGATTCCCAAGAATAACTTACAACTGTACTATATATACACAACAACAATACCTCACTTTAAAACAATGCATAGTCCACGTGGCTTGGCTATCAGAAACAACAACAACAACAGCAAAATTCACATCATGGGAATCCCCCTGATCTTTGAGACTGCCTCACAAATGATCACGGTAGAAATACCCAATACACTCTTGTTTTATAAGAATTATTAACTTTCTACCGAGTCTCGATATTTTTAATGTTATCTGATTTTGAACCTAGAATTATTCTTAAATTATTCTAAAATACCAATGTTGTAACTTAGCCCAAAAAGTTACGGAACATATTCCAATCAATGCTGATATTTTATTACATCATGAAACTAAGCAAGAGTTTGTATGCTTTGTATCGATAATGCGAAAGTACATCTGGAAGCAGCATTTTGCAGCAAAAATCTTTTGCCTTGATGAAGCTTCAGCCTCACATTATTCTTAAATTATTCTTAAATTTCAGCGATGTTGAGCCTCAATATTCTTAAAACTTTATTCTTACAAAAAAAGTGTATTCGGTATGCGAATTGTAACTGTGTGGTAGACTGAAGAGTACTCACTGCAAGGAATCATTCATCCGTTATGTAACACCTCTAGGGGGAGGGAGGATATCGTGATTTGTTACCTATTTTGTAATCAATATGGAGAGCTACAGTACGGAGCTTTGCGACAGTGTTACGATAGTGTTACGGCGTTACAAGCTATTATTTAATTTATATGGAGAACTATAGTACGGAGAGTTACGACAACCGAGAGGGGGTCTCAAAAACCGTAACTTTAGCGTTATGTGACGGGTGAATGACCCCATATGTTGTTGTTTGCTGTAAACACTATGATGGTGAGCTCAAAATGATCTCAGAGCGTGAAGGCCTTTTATCCCTCTCTGGGGAAGATCGGCCAAGTGAGGTTTCAAATCCTACTACCTAATGATATACCTGCCAGATGCAGGAACAAAATTTACAAAAATATTGAGATAATATTACATGTCCATAAAGCTCCGTCACCACGACAGGTCATCTTTTCTTCCCACATTCATGTATGAATCTAGTTCACTGTCTAAATCTTCCTTTGAAACTTTTGATTGTACTGATCCACCACTGCCGCCACGACCTCTAGCTCTACCACGAGCACGTCCACGTGCACCTCCCCGTACACCACCCTGGTTGTTTCTCCTAAAGCCTCTGCTACTTCCTCTTGATGCTCCTCCTCCACCACGTCCTCGTGACCCTCCAAGTTGGCTGCTCCATCTTGGCGAACCAATTCTGGATAAAGTTCCAGCGCGCTGTCCTCTGCTGCGACCCAAACGTGGCACAGCCCCAAGTCTAGACTTTAACGAAGCCACCCCCAATCGACTCTTCACATCTGCAGCTTGCCCGCTTTGTTCGTTGTCTAGCCCAGTCCTCCGTGACATCTGTTCCGCGAGGCGTTTGTTCTTTGCACTTGCTTGCGTCATTTGCGACTGGCTGCCGCGAGAGTCTTGCCTCGTACTGGACTTGGGAGACTTCATTTTCATTATCTCTGTGAATCTGTTAATAAATACAGTTGAATTGGTCAGTGCTATTGCCATTTTATAAACAGAACAGGACTAAACTAAATCACACAAATTAAGGGATACATCAATTATGCGGACCAAATTAACGCGAATTGGCTAAAAAGACAATGTTTCCTGAACATTGATTAATGCGGATGGAATTGCATTATACCAAGTTTACCTCTTGGATTTTGTCTATGTACCGGAAAGGAAAACAAACAGGTTTAGAACGAATCACATTGTAAATATGATTTTGGCTCTCAAGAAATCCTTTCCTTGTATAATGATAGTTTCCATACCTTGTATGCGTTTTTGTCACGTCCAGATTAAAACCAAGAATTCTGGGTTTTCTTTTGACGAAACGTACAAATTAAAGTTTTCACAATTCATACGGTATAAACATTAGTGTGAAATCACTTAACGTTGGTGAAGACAAAAATCGCGTTAATTATGGAATGAAATAACTGTTGATATACGAGAGAGGCCTCAACTCTCAAATGCTTCAAAAAGAAATTAAAAGCATATCTATTGGTTGATAAAAATAATAACTGAAAACACGACCCCCTGGACGAGCAGCAATATTAGTATTACTCGCCATTATGCCTGTTAATTTTTTTTCTTAATATATTAATTAAAGTGTATATATGCATATGTAATAGTTTAGTTGCTGAAGGGCTATTTTTCATGCATAAATAATCGATTACATTACATTAATTAATACATCACTTTAACTTCGTGTAATGAGGTACCTCGAAGTCGGACCGTCATCTAAAAATATTTTCTAATTTCGTCACCAAACTAGATCACACTAATGCCCCGTTCATATTGCTACGTTTTCGTACAACAACGCAGGTCTAACATTCGTCTTTGTGAAACCGTTCACGCTACTCCGCACAAAAACGCACAAAAACGGACAAAAACGGAGATTTACAAATACGCCCCTCAAAGTGGATATCTATATAAACGGAGGCTCTTTTTGAAGGCAGTAGGACGTTTTCTTCGAACTCAATAGATAGTGTGAAAGCACAAAAACGGCTATTTGTCTCGACCATAGCATTGTTAAAACATTAAAACAACAGAAAAGGATATTTCTTCCTCCGTTGCAGTGATCGGGGTGAAACCACAAAAACTGATATTTTTATCTGGATTTCTACACAGAACCGGAGCAGCGTGAACAACTTTTATCTGAAGCAAGGCAACGAATTACTTTGATTCTTGATAGTTTGAGATCTATTGTTTATGAAGCATGATCTAGCTTAGTTTGCTCACTTCTATGAAACTTACTTGGTACTATTCAACATTTTCTAGGGGGAGGGGGGCTCAACAAAGAGGAGTGGCCTAAAAAATATTTTGTCTTCTAAGGGGGGCTTATTGAACAGGAGAGGGTTGCTTGAAAGTAAGGCTGAAAAGAGAATTTATGATAATTTTAGGGAGACCAGTGGCTTTTGCTTATGAGACTCCCCGATGTTCCTAACAGCCTCCCAATCTAAAATGGCAGAATTCCATGGCACTCTCACTGTCATCCAGTGCAAATATTAAAAAAGCCACCAAGTCCTTCTACCAAAAAATGACAATTGAATATACAATATACATAATTTCCTGATATTTCCACACTTATAATAAACCCCTGATTTTCCACAATATCCATTACAGAAATAAACTTCACTGACTATTCCCTGACTTCCATGTTCTCCATAGCCAATGACTATCATGGCTATATAATGGAGTACAGATGAGAACTGTGATAGGCAACTCAAGAATCAAAGCAAATAGGCACCAAATAGGAACTTCAAAAATTAATGTGGAGGGGGAGGAGGCTGAAGCTGCCATTCAACTTGGTCAAAATCCAGTCTGGAATCCTTGCCCTCTATGTGCAAGATTTAGCACATCAAGATTGGGTAGGGTTTCTTAGGCATGTGGAAAAAGGTTTTCTGAAATCTGTGTGAAACTATGGAAACAATTGCAAATGTGTTCTATGGAGAATGAAGTGAAAGTCATGGACAGGGGTGGAAAATGTCTAGTTGCACTGGCAGCAGTGCTGTCAGGAAATTTTCAAAGGTTATTTCTCTCAGGAAATTTTGAACTGGTTTGTTTTCTATCTTTCAATACAGTATACAGAATGAGTCTGAGCTTTTTAGTGGAGTAGCAAAAATCAAATACAGTGCTTCTAGTTGTGGGAAGTTTTGCAATTGCTCTTTGGGAACTTTTGAAAAATTTACTTTTGCTCCCAGTAGGACAAAATTTTTTCAGGCTCTGGTCATGGAAGTAAACCACTTAACATTAACAATTTAAAACATATTTAAAACAAAGCCATTGATGTGTGCAGAATGTTTTGGATGGGAATTGAATCATTTCTTGGTATAAACCTAGTGCAGAAAAAAGTATGGTGCCTAGCATAAGAGCTCATTACTCTATGTAAGTGGTGAACATTGCTTGCAGGAACAAAATTCCACAGTTCAAATTTCTGCAGTCACTTTTCATCCAAATCTGTTAATGACCATCTATTACAGTCTATTTTTCCTGTGGGCACATTTTTGTCAGATCTGGACTTGCAGGCAGAAAACACTTCTAATGAGGTCTGCCCAGCATGGGCCATAGTTCTTCAAGCCTGCAAGTATTGTCAATTCAGGCAACTTTGATATAGTGGATAATTTTGAGAAAGATTGAATCTCTACCCAAAATCCTCTCTTCACCTTCAAATGCACATCTCTCTGGAAAAGTTTTCTGCACTACATTTTTTCTATCAATTAGATATCCTTCTGTTCCATTAAACTTTGAACTATTCTAAACTGGTGGTACCGTAATAAAACAAATCAAAATTTGGATTATGATTGCTTCAAAAAAGAAGAAATGGAAAGACAAAAAAAGTTGGCTGCCACAACACATTCTGCATTATCAATGTTACCAATGCAGAGGTTAAGAGCAATTACATTGTACTTTCACATTGATAATGCAAAACGTGTTATGGTGTCACTGCTTGTTGTGGGAGTATCTGTCATATTTTATAAGGAACCACTCTATAAGGAATCTACATGTGGACAGCTGAAATATTTAAAGAACTTAGACTATTAACCAAAAAAGGAAATTTTTCAACTTGTGCTAAAACCTTCAGGCTAGTGTCATCAACTTTCTCTACAGTATGAGATTCATATAGCAGGTGATGAGGCTTGCAATTTTTGCAAATTCTGGCCAAATATGATCAGTTTGAGAAGAAAATGATCACATGATCCCTTTCAATTGTGGTGAAATAATAGGCTAATGCATAATACAATGCAGATTATGAGATATTTCCTCTGAAAATCATATTTTGGTTGATTTTTCATATCCCTGGACTATTTTTGGCTTTCAACTGATGAATTTTGAAGAAAGAAGGAAGCAAAAAGTGAAGTGGACTAAGTTGGTGCACCAGTTATCTGACAATTGACTTATGTACCTCAAAACTCCAACTTAAGGAACTTTTAACAAATTAGGAAGCCAGTTCCATTCATTCACATCCAAAACTCACATGGATACATTCAGAAAACTATTCCCTACTTTATTTGTGCTTTTAGTCTTGAGTTCTAGCCAAAAGTTAAAGGGAAAATATTGATATTTCCTTATGTCTGTACCATTCCTGTGGCACTCTATGAGTGGTGAAAATTAAGTAATTACAGAACTTCTAGTACCAGAACTTGAAAAAGAAGTCCAAAAATAAGGAACTTTTAGAACTAGGCCTTGAGCTAGGCTCTTCATATACAAAGGCATGACAAGATGAGAAATAGAAGGTATTATTATCAGAGTGCTCAAAAATGGAATGTTATTAGTAGAGAAAATGGGACCCTTTCAAAGTACAATTATGGAAAACAGGAGCCAGGAATAAGAAAATCTTACCAAAGATATACTGAAGATTACTGTCTCCCTAAAGCTCTGATATCTCAAAGTGATCCTATGAGAAAGTGTTAGCTCACAAAGTTTCAGCTAGGCAAACCAATATCCAAGGAAGCTACAAAAACAGCCATAGAAGTGTTGATATAGAAGGTAAGTGACAGAAAAAATGGAAAGGCAAAGTGATAGAAATATGAGATTTTAATGTAAAGGTGGGAAATGAATGGTATGAAGATACAGTAGGACAATATGGGTTAGGTGAAACTTATGAGAGAGGACAGAGATTAATAAAATTTTGTGAGAAAGAGAACTTTGTTATTTGCAACACAAGCTTTGAACAGAAATTAAAATCAAAAAGCACATGAAGGCATCCCAATGGGAAAGATGAGAATCAGAGTGATTACATTCTAGTAGAAAAAAGATATTGAAACTTCACTACTAATGCAAGGGCAAGAAAATATGCAGATTGTGGTTCAGATCATCATTTGGTTTGGATGAACATCAAGGTTAAGCTGAATAAGCAGAAACAATAACATGTTTGCAGGAGGTGGAATCTAGAAAAACTTAAAGATAAAGGCATGTAAGATAAGTTTATGGAAAAATTCAGCAGGAAGGTAAAGGAAATAACAATAAAAATGACTTGGACATATTAAAGGCATGCTTGAAAACAGCAGCAGCAAAGATGTGTGTAAAATATCAAGTGGGTAAGAAGAAAACTTGGGTGACTTAAGGTATCTTGGCGGTAATGGACGAAGGACAATTTTAAGCATGACAAGTTAAAATATGCAGAATCAAAAAATGAGATAAAGAAATTGTGTCATAAGGCTAAACAAGAGTATCAGGAAAGTTTGTGCAGAGAAACTGAAGAATTAGATAGAAAACATAATCCAACAGTGTATAATACAATAAAGAAGTTAACAAATAGAAGAATTAGTAGCAATAGGAACATATAAGACAAGGGTCGAAATACACCTACTATAGAACAAGATATTATGGAAAGGTGGGCAGAGTATGTAGAAGATTTATATGATGATACAGATAGGCTACTTAAGATAAAACCTGAAGTTTGTGCAGAGAAATTGAAGAATTAGATAGAAAACATAATCCAACAGTGTATAATACAATAAAGAAGTTAACAAATAGAAGAATTAGTAGCAATAATAGCATAAAAGATAAGGATCAAAATACACCTACTAATAGAACAAGATATTATGGAAAGGTGGGCAGAGTATGTAGAAGATTTATATGATGATACAGATAGGCCACTTAAGATAAAACCTGAAGTTTCACAGTGTATTGAAGGTAATACTTGACAGAGAAGAAGTAAGGAGAATTATAGAGCTATTTCCTAAGGGAAGGCTACGGGTACAAATGAGATTCTAGCAGACTTAGTGCAGTACATGGGAAATGAAGGTATTTATCTAATTACTAAAATAATTAACAACTGTTATAACACTGGTGAGCTGCTTGAAGATTATTTATCAACAACATTTAGAATAATATCAAAAGTATCTGGAACTCAACAATGTAATGAACATCAAATGATTGGCCTTATTTTGCATGCATCAAAAGCATTGCTAAAAGTATTAAATCAAACCAAGCCAATTAGGTTTAAAAAATTAGAGGTACTAGGGATAGCATATGCCAAAGTGTGCTCTATGTAAAGTGCATACCAAATGTGTGCAAGGAAATATGTGTGGAGTGCTAAAAGTGTGTGTGGTATGCCAGAAAATCCAAGGTATATTCTGTGTAAAACTCAAACCACAGGTATGCCAGTACCTCCTCAGGTGTACACTAATGTTAAAGGTTGACATAAACCTGATGTGTAAAAATCAAAAGAACCAGCAAGGTGCATTCCATGTACTTATGCCAAAAGCTCTCCAGTGTAGAGTTAGCTTCATGTTGGAATGACAACATGGAATAGCCTAAACAATGCCTTTTGATGTTGTGGTGTAATGCAATGCAACTCTTGGAGCACAGGTTTTTTTATCTTTTCACCTAAAGTGTATGCCAACCTTCAATCTCGTTGTACACCAGACAAGCTACTGGCATACCACCAGTATGAGCTTTGCACAGAATGCACCCTAGAAGAAACATGAGCCATGGTTTACATTTTCTTTTACCAGTACACCAAAGACTATATCCACTCACAAGCTAACTCCACAGGAACAAAATAGATCCCATTTCATCCAGTTTTACAAGCCAACTACTCAAGACTTTATACATGCTGGATTTGTTTTCCTTTTATTTTCATGCCAAACACAAAAGATCTTTGTGCATGCTGAAGATCTTCAGGCCTAAGTACATGGAATGCACCCTATTTTCATTTAAATCTATTTTCATTTCATTATAATACAACAAAGTTATGCATACCTGTCACCCTAATCTATCCTAGTTACAAAAATATTTCTATGCTACTGGCTGAAAGTAACGGAAGGCTTTAAGTGGAAAAAGTTATGCATACCTGTCACTCAGTGTCATGGTTGTCGTGCTTTTTAGCACTACTTTATTCAGATTCAAGCTCATTATCTATGGAATTCAAAATGGCTGAATTTAACAAAAGAGTAAATACTGTGGCAAAGGTAGCTGATTTCAAACTGAAATAAATCATTGAAATATCTGACAACTTTTACTTGCTATCTCCATTGATGATTTCATGTGTCTGTAATACATTTGGGCTCGTAGTTCTATAACTACATATTTACCAAACGCAAAAATTTCAGGACAAAGGCCCTTAGTAGAGGGTACCCAAGGAATCAGCTACTCCATGTTTCCATGGAACTGTGGAGAGCTCCAGAAGGCCGCAGAGAATCATCTATAGAACAATGCATCTATAGCAAAATTCTCCATTACACATTCCTGCACATAAACGAATATACATATTTCTGTATGTATTTGGAGAACTATATAACGGCCGAAGTCTTAGTAAAACGACAACAGTAGGACAGCGTTCATATTTCGTGGTATTAAAGCAATATTGCATAACAAAACTACCTAATACCAAGAAAAAGTAATAAAATAATTATAATACTTGCCGAATATTGTGAAAAGTAGCTGTATCCGTTCACTTACTAATTGATTCACAAAGATCTCTGAACACTCCAGAATCTTGTTGACTTCCCGTCCCTTCGCCTTCTTGAGCGACTTGGTAGATCACATGGTCCAGAGTAACCTTAAAATTTCGTTGAAACTGGACACCGATGACCGACCGACAATATCGGTCTCCCGAATGCCAAACGAAAATATCAATATCCCGAATTTTTTGTCAGCAAAATTAATTACGTACAGGACAAAATTTCAAAAATAGTAAGCTGATGGACACATCGAAAAAACTTTACATGAAGTATCGAGCGGTGTGTCCAGTTGCAAAAACAATAACTCTACAATTTTAAGTTAAAACAGCAAGAAATGCATTGTTGAGTAAAAATAGGAATAGCTCATAAAAAGAATAGCAATCACATTTAAAAGAATAATAACAGATATAAAAATTAGTTTCAAAGTAACGTCTATGAATGGTAGGCAAGAAGAATTTTCATGTATTTTACGAGGGACGCCTGCGCTGGGGGACAGGAGGGGCAAGAATTGCCTTTCATACTGAACTCTTTCCATTTCTCCTATTTTCTGAAAGCACATCGTCCGGCATTGTAGACATGTTGGTTCATAAAAAATGTTACATAAAAATTAATAAAAGTTTTTCTGGTGGCAAGCTCCCAGAACTCCAAATTGGCATTATGTTACTAGGGCACCAAAAAACAACGCATTGTTCTTCTGGAACAAGTTTGAAGGCCAAACTCTACCATTGTGGAGGAACATATATAGACATAAGTGTGCCCTCAAAGGACGCCTTGCCTCCCTGTTCTAGATATGCTCAGGCATCCCAGCTTTTCAACAAATGAATTCTTGTCTTTGATCTATTTAAATTCTTCTGGAAGAGAGTGCCATACTTTGACACTGTCTAAAGTTAGAAAATATACTTTAAATTTGTGGAGCAGACGTGACGCCAGGGGAGGGCTAGGGAAATTAAAGCCCCCCTCAGAAGGTAAAAAATCTATTTTCGGAGATTTTTGGCAATAATAGCACCCTGAAAAACGCATTTTAGCCCCCCGTCGGAATAGTCAACCCCCGTCGGAAAAGTTCTGTCGCCACCTCTGTTGTGGAGACAACAGGAAGAGAAAAACCTTCAGATGAAGATTGCCTTGTGTTATACCTATGTTATACCTATGTAAGTCTTTTGTCTTTACGAATTCATTTTCTAATGGAAACTTATCTGGGCTTTTGTTAAGCTCAAACAGTATTTTAGCTGTTTCCAGCAAGTAAAGTTTATCAAAGCTAAATATTTCTAAAAGCTTAAAAATGCTTTCACTGTGAGCCCTGTAGTGAGCAAAACCTGTCACCCTTATTATAGCATTAGGCGATCACAGCATCAAAGAGGTAGATATGTAATGGTAGCTCAGAAAATATAAAGTTCTGGATAATCAGATGCAGGGCGTCCATGCTTGGGGGCGGAAGGGGCATGCACTTAAGACTGAACTCTTTTTCAGATAGCCAATACGTTTGCTGATTTTGATTTTTCTAAAGAGTATCATCACAGGGCCGTAACCATGATTTTCATTTTGTGGGGGGGCTTAGAAGTAACTATGTTCACATGGTTGAGGCGGAGGAGCTGAGAAAATTTTACAATTTTCAAACGTCTAAACACGCTATAACGGGTCACATTTTACTTAATTTCTCTGAATGTTATAAAAGTAGAGATCCAAAAAGTCAAAGACAATACACCAAAATACTACAATTCTTGTGGATTTTAATAAAATTCTTACAACTTATTACAAAAGATGATTGTAAAATCAGGGGTCGCGGCGCGAGTATTTGAGTGGGGGGGCCAGAAATTCGATAAAATTTTAAATCTGTCCCACTATGCTTGGATGACAGATAAAATTGTGCGTCCAAAAGAGCGTTTGATACCCCCAAAAACAGTTCTTTATACCTCAAATTATGAACAAAAATTTTACAAATACATACTAACGAAGAACAGTAAAATACAAATGCCCAAATTTCATCTTAGCAAACAGTGGGGGGGGGGCAAGCCCCCCCGTCGCCACGACCGCTGTGATGCTACATGTTCATTCAACGAGACTGATGCAATATGTTCTTTCAACGAGACTGATGCTACATGTTCTTTCAACGAGACTGATGCAATATGTTCTTTCAACGAGAATGATGCTACATATTCTTTCAAAGTGACTGATGCAATATGTTCATTCAACGAGACTGATGCAATAT
>WIPJ01067770.1:167608-182738 GCA_018155075.1 Cassiopea andromeda
AATTTCCAAATGGGGGAGCATGTCCGATGGTACTCTTAGGGGGTATTTTGTTTTGAAAATGGGGCGATTATAAGTCTGAAACAAGTGATAAGTAGGATACACGCTATCTAATGTTATTTTTCTATGGCAATTATAAAACTGTAATAGTTATTAAGCAATGGCACTGTATTGATTATTATAAAACCTTAATAGAACCAAAAGGGCTGGAATACATAGTTAACAGAGAATAAAAACGTTTACATGCTTAAGCAACACAGCTACTCTTCTTATCAATCATTTGCTAACAATCACAAATCCAATTTCAAAGTAAAGACGTGGTCTTTACATTTAGGCCTGCATTTTCTTGATTGAAAATCATCAAAATTTGTTTAAGTGCTTTAGGAATTCTAGTACTTCATAGAAAACATAACTACAAGCATCTGTCGACAAGTATCCCCACTCAAAACATTTTTACTTATATTTACACATTGAAATCGTCTTTAACAAACTTTCCAAAGGTACAATATCGCTCATTATGCTTGCTAACAAAGTCATTTCCCACAGAAACTAGATCGATTTTGTCAGTTTCATCTTTGTGGCAATTAAGAATGGCTAGAGAATTGAACCTTCGTTGGGACATGGTTGCTCATTGCCAGGTTTTAATTCTGCGAGCGAGCGAAAAAGACCTTTCTGGTGTTGCACTTGTTGCTGGATTCACCATTAGGATGTAAATTATGATCATGACATTTGGTATCAGATTTCATCAGTTAGATTTTGCAAATGATCCACTACATCAGTAAAACATAAGACCGAGCTATTTTTGGAAAGCTGCCTAAAAATGGGAATTTCAACTTCAAGTTTCAACTTCAACTTCAAGATTTGGCCCGCGGGCCGGACTTTGGACATGCCTGTCTTAGTTTAGTCGGCTTAATAATCACTCAGTACTACTATAAATTTCTGTTATCAAGCAGCCTATCCCTTTCATTCATGCGATCCTCGATTTGAACCGATAATCAGTAAAACCAAGGATATTTTAACATTTCTTCTTATGATATTTTGGCAAAAAAGTGGGGGGGCATGACCCCCCCGGCCCCCCTACATCGGGGTGCCTGGTGGATCTTGACTTAGGGTTGATTTAGACGTCGTGCTTTACTCGTGTTTTACTTGACTCGGATCAATTGCAATTAAGATCGATAAAAGTGCAACTGAATCTCATGAGAGAAATTGAAGTTGATTTAGCTTACGTCGCACCAATTGCTCAGAAAGGAAGTATCAAGTTAACGGTTATGGTTCATCAAGCTTCGAGGCTTCACTTCCAAATGCAACAAAGACACAAGGAAGTTTATTGGAATGCTTATCCTTAAATAACTTTGGGAAAAATTCATCATGGCACCTATTATCTATGAAACTATGCAAGCTACGTTTTCGCTAAGCTTCCATTGTAAGCTTTGTTTAGACGAGAGTACAAATAGGGCACGTGTACCACACATTTGACATAGTTAGAGACTCCCTTTGCAGCCTACAGGATCACATCGCTTTGTATATGAGTGTAACCCACACAACACAGCCATATGATTTTCCTGAACATTTGATGCAATATTTGTATATTGAGTCAGTTGAGTTTTGGCGCCTAGAGTCAATCTATTGCACATGCGCAAACTGAGATAACTTGCGGACTGTTTGTTGTAATTGTAATTGACATTGTAATTGATTCCAGTTGAGTAAGGCATGAGTAAAGCATGATGTCTAAATCCAAGCCGTGCTTTGGCTGTGTAGCACGGTCACCTCACTCGAACTCTGTGTTTGACTCGAGTCAATTTAAATTTCATGAACCGATTCAATTTATACGTTGTGCTACAGTCAAGCCATAGTCGAACCAATCGACACTTAGAAATGTTCAAAGTCAAATAATTGATTCGAGTCGAGTAAAACGCGAATAAAGCACGACATCTAAGTCAACCTTCATTTACGACAAGTTTAGACATGCTTTCCAAATTCAGTTGAACTAGGGTAAGTGGTGGCTTATACTAGTATGTCGAGAAAAATGATGTGTATCCTTGGTAAAATAAGGAATATTTGTATGGTAGTTTCTGTGGGAACTTTTAGAGGCCTATACCGCAGAAGGGTAAGCACGTTCATTTGCTTTCCAGACAGCTTTCTCAATCTTAGAAGACATCCTTATTGGAAATTGTATTAATGGAGTGAAAATGGCCTCTATGAACAATATTAACCAATTCAGTTCATGTCTAAAATGCCTGTAGAGGCGGTCAGAGGCAAACCAAATCTCGAAGTTCAATACGAAAGAAAGCCTAGGTCACAAATACTTGAAAACACTTTCAAAGCTTCAAAAAAATAGCTTGAAATCTAGAAGATTTGCCACCATCAGCTTGCATATGGCAAATTATTGATAAGTAATGACTCCATGAGTTTTTCCAACATCAAATTGTATATGGCAAATTATTGGTAACTAATCTTGCTCTGCCCTCTTATACTAGGAGAATGTGGCACAATGAGAGAGCCGATAATACAGTCATTATTAGAAGCATTGTCATTTATCAGTGGAATGAATGTTTTGAATTGCTTCTGTGCTCTATTGAACATGTAAAATTGTCGACTTAAGTAGTTTGCAGGTGTAGTCCAATTTCATTCCACATAACTTGAAAAAGATTAGGCTAAGCAAAGCTCCCTGGGTGACTAAAACTATAAAAACATTTATTCGGAAAAAAATCGTGCTTAGAAATGTTTGCTTAAAATGGTTCTTCCAGTGGAAGGGTATAATAAAGATGCTAAGCATAAATATTTCTCCAACTTTGGGGCAACACTTGCTGATTCTTTAAAAAACTGGTCACTTACTAATACGATTTTAAACAAAGCTAGAATTTTTAAAATTCCTCCCCTCCTCGAAAACGACAATTTCGATGTTGAATTTAAGACCAAAGCTCGGGTTTTTAATTGCTACTTTATTCTACAATGTTCAACTTTGAACACAGGAAGTGACATTATGCAAAACTCAACCTTCAATGTTGCAATGCTTTTTTATATTTCCAAAAGTGACGACAAAATATTAAAAATCATAAGATCACGGAAGGGTAATAAAGCTCATGGTTGGGATGACACATCCCTGTTTACTATTGCAAAAGACCCTAAAACAGCAGTAGATGATATGAACCGTGATTTGATACAACTATGGGCTAATAAGTGGAGGATGTCTTTTAAGCCTGATCCTAGAAAGTAAGCTATGGAATTAAGTTTTCAACTAAGCAAGACAAAACTGACCATCCAAGTATTTTCTCTATTAACCTGTGTCACAGCTTAAACTGGATAAGCATAAACATCTAGGTGTTCAACTTGATTCAAAGCTTTCCTTCTTAAGGCACATTAATGCAGGTATCTCTGCTAGGACTTCTGAAATTTCTCTTCAAGTATCTTTCCTTGGAAACCTTAAACTCTCTTAATAATTTCTATAATAGACCTCATCTAGATTATGGTGAAGTAACTTACCTGACTATATTAGTGCCTAACTAAAATAACCACAATCTTGGAAGTCAACCTGTTATTGGGCAAATAAGAGCAGGAACTGACAAATATAAGGCTAGCTTTTCCCGGACAGCTTCTTTGAGTGGCGCGAATTGAACTCTGAAATTAGAGAATCTCCTTCCATCAATGTTTTCAAGTGCAGTCTGCTTTCATTTATAGGGCCTCCTTCAATTCTGTTTTTTGGATCTACGATCCGCATAGACTTACTTTATCAACTAAACTTACTCTTAGGTGCCAAATAGACAGCCCCCGGTTATTAATTTGTCGATTTTTTTCGAACCTCCCAGACCTTATTATGGTCCCCGCTTTATTCATTTTTTTTAAGGAAATTAACTTTATACGAACTCCTCTGTTCAATTTCTTTCTTTGTTGGTACTATTCACGCTAAATGTTCAGGGAAAATACAATGGATCTGTATATATTTTAGCTCTATGCTAACAGTGTAATTAGCAGATTACACGTTTTTCATAAGAAATTTGTCTATAACACAGAAAAGTTGAGGGCAGATAGATTCGAGCGGTAAGCAAAAACTACAACTTAATTGTCAAAACTTTAATTCGAATCAAGCAAAAACTACAACTTAATTGTCAAAACTTTAATTCGAGTCAAACGTGAAGTCCTGTAAGAGGACACGGAATTATAGCTAGCTAATTGCTAAAATTGAAGCTACATACGAAATTAGAATGTATATACCAACTAAACCAAGAACTGCGAATTAAACTGAATCATACAAATGTAGAAAAACAGGAAAGGTGTATATGAGAAAATACAAGAAAAATCATTAGCCTGAGTATAATCAGAGATGCCGCAAAGGTATGGAAGAGAGGTGACTATGTAAGGAAATTGAAAGCGAGACTACACATGATTAACAAGGAAATGTGGGCAGAAAAGGTAGGGTGTTGTGACAGAATGCATTGTGACAGATTTATTACTAAACAGGAAGCAAGATAGAAAAAATGCATTAATTACATGCCTCGCAAGACTGAACATCCTTTTTTTGCACCACAGCTGCCTAAACTGGGTTATTATTGCTATTGGAAACGTTAAGAAACTGAGAAACATTCAGGCTGGAGCTGAAGAAATATTAAGAAACACACGGTAGAAAGTTTGTGCATGTAAACAGAGCCTATACACAAAATAGTACTAAGGAATATTTCAAACAGTGGAAGCTTAGAGGCTATGGGGCCCGGGCCAAAATCATCTGTGGGCCCTTATTTTGAAAATTCTTTGTAACCCAAGATTAATTGTCAAGTTCTTTTGCTACTAAACTTGTGTGAATTGCAACATGCATAAATCAACATAAGTACTGCATACACTTGTGTTGGATTTCGTACCCCCGTTCCGCCCAGTTTTTATCCCTGTGTTCGAGAGTCTAAAAGAGGGGAGTCGAGAGTGTGGGGAGAGTTGCCAGTAATAAGTCGCAGAGAGATAGTTGTAAGAGGTCAAGTAATTCGCTAATTTGCATAGAAAAGTAGGAGGGAGTAAATCTCAAGAACGCTATTTAATTCGCTTGTTTATTTTCGCCGAAAGTATCGAAAAAGAACGCAAAAATATTTACGCATATTGTTTATTCGCAGTATTGGAGTTTATGGAAGCACTAAAACTGGATATTTTCTTTTTGTTAACTTCTTCCAGGGCTTTGCCGCTTTACTAGGTTGGTCGCATGAAGCGTTATAGTGTGACGGAAATCGTCAAAATTCAGTTCAAGTTTTAGTAACGTAAAGGGAGAGAAAAGAGAGAGGTTTATTCATTCAACAGAGTTTTTCTTTGGATACAGTAGCAAATTCGTTTCATGCACGCACGCTTGGTTCAAGCCTTTTCTTTTGAATAGTTCTTTTGTGATGAAAAATTCTAGTTTTCCATGCTTCTAAAGTCTAAATATACGAACCTTTTAAAGAACCGGGATAATCTGGAGCTTTTGCCTGCAGGAGGACGAAAGCATGATTCCAGTGAGTGGGAATAACTATTATAAATACCAAAATTCCCCATCATATTTTTGGTGCCATGACTAAGGGATCAAAATGACTGAGCAAGAAGTTTTAGAGAAAAACCTTCAAAGAAGAAATGAATATCGGCTTGTCTGCAGAAACATGATTGCAAAGGTAAACGAGTTGTTGCCGCCCATCGATCAAGAGCTGAACACGATGCCAGCAATTAGAGTAAAATTGGAATCGTATCGAAGTTCATTGGAAAACAAACGAGCAACTATCGCATCGCTGAACAACGAGATTGAAAAGCAATTCGACCAACAGGATATCGAAAAGGACATAGTGGAAAGAAGCACATTCGAAGAGGAAATCAAAGAAGCAATTAGGAAAATCAACGCGGCATTGACTCATCCATAAGCGTTCTATATGACAAGTCAGAAACAACTACAAGAAGTTTGAAGTCTATCAGAGTAAAAAATGACAGTTATAGTGCAGTCATATTGCCTGTCATTATGTCAAAATTGCCATCAGATGTACGTTTGGTAATTAGCAGAAAACTCAAAGAAGAATGGGATATTGTGGGTCTATTACAACGATTTGGAGAAGAAATTTCTCTCAGAGAAAAATGCGCACTGTTATCAATCACTGGTACTAGCCGTCAAATCGACAAGGAATGTCGTGGAAGTAAAGCAAGTCAACATCAGCCCTACCGAAAACAACAAACAAACGGTTCCTACGCTTGTTTCTGAAAATAGGAGTCAGCAAGTTCCAAGCTGTTTGTTTTGCAGTAATAAGCATTTTTCTGCAAGTTGCACAAAAATAACGGATCCGGGCGCGCAGAAGAGAATCCTTCAAGTATTGAGAAGATGCTACGTTTGTCTAAAATTGGGCCATACTGGATGAGATTGTAACTCAAGATCACGATGCTTTCACTGTCAAAGGAGACATCATTCATCAAATGTGGTTCATGTGCCGAAATTCCTAGAACTGCAGACAACCATCCTCAAGCTCACTCAGCAGACACTCAAGGTCAGTACTCCGTACCAGTTGCGCGACCGTCACGTAACACGCCGCAGACAACCCTCAAAGTTCACAAGTACAAACCTTTATACTTCATAGCATATAAATAAAATATGTTATGGCAAACTGCAAGAGCACAGGTTCATAAAGTGCAAAACCCTTCTGAATGCTGTAATGTCAGGGTCATATTAGATTCATGCTCGCAAAAAAGCTACATTACAACACGTTTGAGAAATTGATTAAATCTTCCTAACGTTATGTCCAATAGTCTTAATTAAGGAATTTGGAAATGACAAAGGTACACTTACTTCTTGTGATACTGTTCAGTTAGCCATCAAAGGATATAAAAATTTAGCTAAATATATAGACGCCTTTGTTGTACCTGTTACATGCAGTCCTTTATCAAATCAAGCTAAAAGCATAGCGCGAGACATGTACATGCTCCTATGAAACTTGCCTTTAGCTGACTGGGGAGATGTATCCGTGGATTTCGAAGTAGATGTAATGATAGGAGTGGACTATGTTAATAAGTTTTTACTCGATCATGCTGTATGGGGGGAGCAGCCATGTAGCCCCGTAGCAATTCTCCCAATATTTCGTTTTGTTTTGAGCGGCCCTATTCAGATTCCTGCATTAAATACTTGCTCTTCAAATGTGACAGTAGCTCTCGTTTTGAAAATTAGTGCTATCGTACAGGATGCAAACAATGAAATTCATAATGAACTGAGGCAGTTTTGGGAGTTTGAAAATCTAGGTATGATGAACGAAACGACAGCCGTAGAAGTCGATGAATTGATGAAAGACAAAATAAACTTTGATGGAGAACATTATCAAGTTACTCTACCCGTTAAGCATCAACAAACTATAATTCCAGACAATTATATTCTAGTGAAAAAACATTTAAACTCTCTAGTAAGCCGTTTGAAGCAGAAACCCGAGGTATTCGACCAGTGTAACAACGTAATTAAAGAGAAAATTACTTCAGGCATAGTTGAACGAGTAAGTGAAAATGAAGTTTATACTAGAATATCACATTACATCCTGCATTCTGGTGTTTCAAAAGAAGACCATAAAAGTACTAAGTTAAGAGCAGTATATGATGCTAGTTCGAAAGATGCGGGGAGCTCAGCTTAAATGAATGTTTACATACTGATCCTAATCTTTTGCCTTTGATATTGGATGTATTGTTGGCATTTAGAATGAACAAAATAGCCCTAATTTGGAGATCTTGAAAAGCCATCTTGCAGATCTCAATCGATCATAGCCAACGCAACTTACTACGTTTCTTATGGGTAGATGATTCTGAACCAGAAAATCCAGAACGAATTCAACTCAGATTCAATCGATTTGCTTTTGGATTAACTTGTTCTCCTTACATTTTAAATGCAACTATTCGACACCACCTGACAGAGTATGTGTATTCAGATCCAGAGTTCACAAAAAATGTCATTAACTCTCTATACGTCGACGACTACGCCTTATCATTTTCAACAAAAGATGAAGCCTTTCCCGTTTATCAAAAACTAAAAGAAACTTTCAAATCTGGTGAGTTTAATATGCGCAAATCGGGCTCGAACTCTCCCAAGCTTCTCAAAGACATTCAAAAAGCAGAAAATTAAGTTTGTACTCAGGATTGCACACAAAGGAAATTAGAAACAAACATTTTTCCAAGAAAGCAGTGCAATGAAAGTATTAGGAATTTTATGGGATCAACTCTGACAAAATGAAGTTCAATCTGTCAGTCATGGCCGCTGAAGCTCGCTAGAACACGTTACCAAATGCTCTATTCTAAGTTCTATATCGCGGTCCTACGACCCGCTCGAGATAATATCACCCGTCATTGTGCAACTAACACAGATTTTTCAAGATGTTTGTAAAATGAAAGTAAATTGGGACGCCCAACTTCCACATGAAATTAGTCATAAGTGGGGTGAATTAATGCTGGACATAGCAGAGAATGCATTAGTAGATATCGATCGTTGTTTTCTAATAAAAATAAATAAAAATTGAGATCCATGGTTTCTCAGATGCCAACAATATCGCTTATGGCGCTGCAATTCATTTAAGAGTTATTAGAAACCACGTCACAATTATTAGATTACTCGCAGCAAAATCTAAACTAGCCCCTCTCAAAAAGGAAACGACACCAAAATTAGAATTAAGGGCTGCCGCAGTTTTAGCGCAATTAATACAACGCGATTCGTAACTCCTTCAGTATCGAACAATGGTTTTGCTCGTTGGATTCTGACATCGTGTTATATTGGATGCACAATGAACATAAAACACAAAAGTGTTTCATTGAAAATCGATTGACTCAGATTAGGAATCTTGTAGCTAAGCAACATTGGGGTTATTGCCCTTCACGATATACCCCAGCAGACATCCTTTCAAGAGGCACGTCAATGTCAAAGTTGAAAGAAAATAAATTGTGGTGGGAGGGCCCCATGTTTCTTCGCTTAGAAAAAGACTGGTCAATATTTCAAGGAGCTAAAAAGACACCAAACTTCATCGATTCTGATGAATCAACAACTGTTTTAGTTTCAATAAATGTGCACGCCCCCAATATAAACGCACTTTTACCTTTTGAGCATTATAGCTACTAAAGCATTATACTAATTCGAATAACGTGTTTAGTTCTGAAGTTTGCCAAGTTAATTTTTCGAATCTCTCGAAAGAAACAGAAACGGAATGCTTTTCTCAGACCTCTATGAGGAAGCAACTGGTATAAAGACACTCAAAAATCGTTCATTGATGACGAACAATTTCCAGCAATAAAATCGAATCTTGAAGGTTTTGTGGACTCAAAAGGAGTTTTACGTGAAAAAGAGAGAATCGATAATGCATCCTTACCCTATGAAACTAAATTCCCCGTTATGTTGCCAAGGGAATAGTGCGTTAAGTTATTGATTGCATTAAATGTCATAAAATTGTAAAGCATTATGGGGTACGAGGAACATTAACGCAGCTACGTTCAGAGTTTTGGATAACCAGAGGTAGACAGTTTATAAAATGGATCTTGTCAAAATGCTCAATTTGTAAGTGAATTACAGGGAAACCGTATGATTCACCAAGTGTTCCTCCAATACCACCATTTCGCGCGTCTGATGATGCAGCGTTTTCTCAAATCGCAATAGATATTGCTGGACCCCTGTATGCTAGAGATATTTATAGCAAAGACAAACAATCATACAAATGCTATATTATATTGTTTTCGTCCGCGAGTACGCATGCTATACGCTAGGAAAGCTGAGTCGTCGCTGATTGGTTGTTTCACAAGCCCATAGTTACCGGGTAGCAACCGATCACAACAATGTGGCCTAAGGCGTTGACATAGCTAAGAGTTCT
Source organism: Cassiopea andromeda (assembly GCA_018155075.1). NCBI lineage: Eukaryota > Metazoa > Cnidaria > Scyphozoa > Rhizostomeae > Cassiopeidae > Cassiopea > Cassiopea andromeda. Next base: position 177,418 of record WIPJ01067770.1, read on the forward strand.
TATTTATTCACTGCGATTTTGACAATATGCCTCGGTATTGCAGTGTTTATGGCTGCTACAACAATTCTGGTAAAAACAGAGATGTATCATATCACGATTTTCCGTCGAATAATGATCAGGCCAAAGCATGGAAGATCCGGATTCGCAGAGAAGGCTTCGAGCCTTGGAAGCATTCTTACGTATGCAGCAAACATTTCACAACAGAATATTTCACCACCCCTTCTAAAGATACCCCTTTACCGTATCAAAAACCACGGCTTGAGCGGGGATCAATACCTTCTTTGTTCTTATGTGGTGAAAGAGAAGGCATGAAAAAATTTAGAGCAACCAGCACAGCTGCAAGAGCCTTACAGCCTGTGGAATTGGAATCTAAGCCTCAAAATGAAGAGACACCTTCTGCTGCTAGTTTTAGCACACCGATAGCATTTACAATGGAGTCTCAGGATGAAGTTAATGGAAAAAATCAAGAAATTGAAGCACTGAGGAAACAACTGGTCAAAGTCCAGTTGTCGGTGAAAGATCTTGAAAGCAAGTTGTTTCGATTTGAAAATTTGTCGGATATCGAAGTAAAAGATTATACCAACCTAACAAAGCGAGCGCTTCTGAGTCTCAATAGGCTACTTGATCGGCTCCGGCCACTTAAATATTGGACTGGATCTGAAGTGGTTAGGGTTAGTAATGAAGATCAACTGCTAATTTTTCTTTTGAAGCTGAAACTCGATATGCCCCTTTTTGATATTGCTAAGAGATATGGGGTCAGTAGAACGACAGTTCATAACATCTTTCTTACGTATCTTCATGCGTTAAATGATATTCTATACCAAGGAATGATGAATGAGATTCCTTCACTAACGAAAAACCAGAGCAGTTTGCCCGATACTTTTGGTGATTTTACAAACTGCAGATTGATAATTGACTGCACTGAATTCAGAATCACAACACCTAGACAAGATCTTAATGCAGCAACCGCCTCCTACAGCAATTATAAGCATAATTTAACAAATAAATTTCTTATTGGTGTTGCTCCTAATGGTACTATTACATTTGCAAGTTCAGGGTTTCCAGGAAGTACTAGTGACAAGGTTGTGACAGAGGAATGTGGTGTACTCAGCCATTAGAAGGTAAGCTTGTTTTTCAACCCATTTCAGTATTTAGAGAACTCTTTAAAACAGCTCAACATGTCAATGCACACCTGATATAATCTCCATAAAATTCACAATGAGCATAATTTTTTAGCAGGAAAATGACTTTCTGTTCTGTTCCTATTTAAAACATGCACTCTAACAGGTTTCAGGTGTCCAGTTATAATCCTTTGCTTGCCAAAGTTACAAATATGCAACAGATTATTTTTAAGGCAGATTTAGTCTTGCCTTGAAATGAATTTTCAATGCTTACAGCCCCTCTCAAAGTAGGCCTATTATCCAGGCAACCCAAATTTGGATTCTAGCTCCACTTTATTACTTTCTGATAGTTTCAAAAGCAAATACTTATCAATTTTTTTCTCAACTTCCATGAAAAAATGGTTTTCAAATAGTTGAAAACCTGAAAACTCCATTGCATAGAGGAAAACATGACCTAATGAAGAGTCTATCAACAATATGCATTCTAAGTGTGTTTTGCATAATCAAGAGTGGTATTAATATCAAAGAGTAAGACTGATTGCTACTAAGACTGCATTGCCATACTAACAGAAACCATATTACCAAGATTTCAACTCATTTTAAAACATCAAAGTGATTTCCCACTTCTATAGTTATTAAAGGACAACTTAATAGTAATTCTAAAATATATCATTTGATATTATTACAATCATTACCACAATAGTAGTATTCATATGGTATCTGCTTTGGTAAAAAACACTGCATTTTTCTTAATGAAAGTAATTACTTTCTTTATAGGCTGGTGACCTTTTACTTGCAGACAAAGGCATTCTGCTACATGACTTGATGCCACAAGGTGTATCACTGAACCTCCCTGCATTTCTGAGTTCAAAAGATAAAGTTACCAAGGAGGAAGCAATCTTTTCAAGGAAAATTGCAAGATCACGAATTCATGTAGAAAGAGCTATTGAGAGAGTGCGAAATTATAAGATAGTAGAAAAAATATCAACAAATCTAAGGCCATTCTCTTCATTGACTATACAAGTGTGCTGTGCACTTGTAAATCTCCAAACACCAATTATATCAGGTGTCATAAATGCTGAAAATGATGATATTAGTAGGGAAAGGCCAGTAACACTAAGTTTTATATAGATTTCTGTCAAAAGGAGATATCAAATGAAGAGTTTTTGATAAAGATAAATCAAGTTCATGTCCTTCTATGGTATTTTCTAGTGGCAGATAATGACTCAGTCATCTACTGTATAACATGCTGGAAGTAAAACATTGAGATAAAAATTGGAAAGCTTTGGTATGTTAATGCTTTCCCAGTTGGGATCCTTTAGAACAAGGGTCACATGGAGGCCCGTTTTGGTCCAGACAACAAAATGAGCCCTTGTGGCTCCAACTGAAGTTATCTCTCCTTGTACCTGGCGCCAGTAGCTGTGTTTTGGGTTAAGGTTTGAGTCCTCTGTTAAAAAGAAATCTTTCAAGCTATTTTTCTCTTGCTCCATCAAAACCATGTCTTTTACAGTTAATTCCCTATACTTCCAGGGGCATTTAATTTCCAGGGCACCATGATTTCCAGAACAATCTTGTGGAATTACAATACCATCAGGACTGCAGCCAAGGTATCCACAAGGAAACAATTGTAGTCCAGATTGCAGTACTTGGTTTCCAGTAGCTACTTGGTACTGAGCAAAGCTGTTTTTTCATGCATCTGACCCCAAATTATTGCTTCTTTCTTTTGCAAATTGTACTCCCCCTTCAAGGACTTGAAAAGTAATGGCGGAAAAGGACGGCCAGTATTTTTATTACGTTCTATTGCCTGCAAAACCATCCCAAAATTGCTGCCTGTCAGTCTCAACCGTCTGTACCTACCCCAAAAATTATTCTGCAGTTGATCCTGAGTTTTTTCTGCAACCCATTTCCTTTACTCTTGGGTTACTTGAATGTTTTGCAAAAACACGTCCCTGTTGCTTGCGAAAAGTGGTAGTACGTCTTCAATGAATGGAGGAGCAATTGGATCAATGAATTCCGTTGTTTCAGGAGACAATAGCCATCTAAACGGGCAGTCCACATCATTATCCTTCAAGTCACTAAGAAAAGCGGCTTTATCTTCTTCGGTGACAGGTCTTGTTGTTGCTCTGTACCCTGGTTTACTGGACGTGAAATAAGCATCTGTTGTTTTGACTTTTTCAGACTGGTTCTTGTGCTTCCTCGGCCTAGCAATCCAACTGTTCGGCAAGTCAGTCTTCGAGAGCCCTTTCTTGTTGGCATAAATCGCAGCAGCTACCATGTGGCTTCAAATCACTCACCTCTTGGGCACTCACAGCTACCAGACAAAATCGCACCCTTTCCATCTGTCTTTAGGCCTACCTTGTACAAGCAATTTTTCATCGAAGCTCTCACCTTCGCGAATATTTTGAAACCTTCAAACCGAACCTCCAATACATAATCTGAAGTAAACTTAACTTCCCCTTTCGCTATGCAGTTCGGATCATCATGAAAAGAGTTCACTAATCCAGACAAGCTAACGACGTATTCAGCAGCCATAGTTATGGTTAACTAGCTTCATAGAACCGTTGCTACCCGGTAACTAAGGACGCACCAAAGCAACCAATCAGCGGTTACTTAAATTTCGCACCGTATACACGGAGAACTAGTACCAGAACTTCACGGAAGCACTTTCATTCCTGCTGTAAAGCGATTTATACGTCGAAGAGGCATACCAGCCCAAGTTTTGTCAGATAAAGGAAAGACGTTTGTGGATTTTTTTGTGCAAAAATTCGTACAAAGCAAAGGTATTGTTTGGAGGTTCAATATTCCAAAAGCTAGCTGGTGGGATGGAATGTTTGAAGTTATGGTGAAACTCACAAAATGGTGGTTAAAGAAAATGCTTAGAAACGCAAGCTTAAGATACGAAGAATTGGAAACTGGTTTAATTGAAACGGAGTTTATACTAAATTCACGTCTGCTTACATTTTTGTACCACGATAATTCTGAGCCACCTCTCACACCATCGTGTCTAATAACAGGATGAAGACTGCTTGACAAAATGAAAATAACGCCAGACCAGGCAAATTCGGATAAGTATATGTTAAGGAAACGGTCAACATACCTTCAAACACTTCTTTCCAGAATTTTTTGCATTGGAAGCAGGAATATTTAACACCTCTTTGCGAAGGATGCAATGCTAGCAACAGTGAAGGAAAATACCAAAACTCGGGGATATGGTAACGATTTAAAACGATAAAACTTCTTGTCAAAGATGGAAACTTGGAAAAATTGTACATCCTTTACCAGGCAAAGACAATCTCGTCCGAGCAGCTGAACTTCAAACTGTGGATAATTCTGGTAGATCTATAACTGTGAAATGCCCGATTAAGCATTTAATTCCTCAGGAAGTCGATGAAAAACTGGCTGTTGTGAAGTTGGGTTAGAGTACAAGAATTGGTCGATAGAAAGACTATACTTCTATTTCCACAAATTATACACACAAAAGGCATTAAACTCAAATCATTTCTCTCTCTATCTGTTCTGACTGTTCTCTCTATTCTGACTACATTACACGTGGCATCCGTAGTTATATACGGGATAAACCGGATAACGTAAGATATCTGACTTCCTCCATCCAACAAAACATTTACCATCACTCCTTTGCTCTTGTCTTCTCCGAAAGCGAATGCCTTTGCCGTTTGTAACATCACCTTGACATCCCCAGTTGACTTTGCTGTCAGTGTACTTTCTGATGGTGTTTCTGATTTAGCTGGTGTTGCAGTAGGGGTCTCCTTTCCTTTGAAACATATTGCTTGGGGTGACTCCCCGAACATTTTCTACATCTTTTGTTGCAATTTTTAGCAGGGTGTCCGGTTCTCATGCACCTATAACACCGTCCAGCTTTCTTCAAGATTTCTTGACGCTTTTGGGGATCTTTGACCTCTGTGCACTCGATTGATAAATGCTCTCCGTTGCAAAAATAGCAAGAAGGGCATCTTTCATGGTTACTATAACCCCCTTTAGCTAAAAATGTTCGTGTTGTTCCTGGCGTCGATTTCGTTTGCGTGTGCTGCTGCTGCCTTTTATCGGTCACGCTAACCTTTTCGCTATATTCTCTTGCGGAGATTTCATCTTTAATGATGTCCAATATCTCATCGATAGGCCAAATATCTTCTTTGATCTTGCACGCAACTTGAATCGTAATATCGCTTGGCATCCTGCTCA
>WIPJ01067770.1:201201-215698 GCA_018155075.1 Cassiopea andromeda
GATTATGCCTAATGAGTTTACTCAACACAGGAAATCGTTTTCCACATGTATTACAGATATACCGCTTTTTTCCAGTGTGAGTTCGTTTATGCCTAGTGAGTTTATTCAACACAGGAAATCCTTTTCCACATGTATTACAGATATACGGTCTTTCTCCAGAATGAGTTTGTTTGTGAATAGTGAGTTTAGTTGTGTCAGAAAAGCTTTTTCCACATGTGTCACAGTTGTACGGATTCTCTCCAGTGTGACTTTGTTTATGCCTAGTGAGCAAAATGAACATAGAGAATCCTTTTCCACAGGTCTCACAGATATGCCGTTTATCTCCAGTGTGAGTTTGATTATGCGAAGTGAGATGACTCCACTGAAAAAATTCTTTTCCACATGTGTCACAGATGTACGGCTTTCCCCCAGTGTGAGTTCGTTTATGCAAAGTGAGATTACCCAATTGAGAAACTTCACTGTTTTACCATCGCCATAAAAAGGAGCAAAAAAGTAAATTAAGCAAATCAATAATGAAAATACAGTAGGCACCAAATAGGTACTTCAAAAAAGTTACTTGGGGAGGGGGTAGATATACCAGTGTTGAATATCTGTTAGTACCACCAGTATTTGGCCACCACACAGCACTACAATTGAACTATTCAACTTGGCACCACTCCTGCCTGGAATCAATGCTGTTAATATGTGAGATCTGGTACCAAAATCTTGGGCATGATTCTTTACGGAGGGCTTTCTACAGCCGTATTGTGTTCGTGTCGAATTCAAATCATCAAATACAACCAGATTGCAGGTGTTCGGAGTACGCATGATTGGTATAAAGCATGTAAACCTGGTTATGTAGTCATACTTAGTTATATTCATTCATAAAATCCAGAGAAAAGAATATCCAGAACTTGCATTTAAAGGAGACCAAAATTCAGCCGTATAAAGCAATGCTACACTTATGCCGCACTCATGAATTAAGTTTGGAAAATCCTGCAGCACTCAACTCAAAGTGCTTCACTTAATTCAAAGTTCGCTTTATATGGCTGCATTTATACCAAATTTGGTTTGAATTCTGGTATGAATTGGATTCGACCCGATCAAACTTCGGCTATATAGAGCTCTCCTAAAACAGGAAATGTCTTTGAAAGTGAAAGCACTGTTGAAATCTCCCAGAGGCCCAGTTAGAGATTTTTAGTTTAAACAGTTGTAAATACTAAGCAACTGTCCTACCTGGATCACTTTCTCAGCTTTTTATATAACTAGGCGAATCAGGCATCAAGGCTACTATAAAAATATCCAAGGTGCATTTCATGAAAGCAGAGCACAAATGCTCCCCCAGGTAATATGCATGGTGCAACAAATTCAATGCCTATGCCACACTTACCCAACAATAACAAAACCCATTCCACCTAATTTTCCAAGAGAACCATTCAAGTACTTACACACAATGGATTTGGCCTCATGACAAACAACAAAAAAGAGCTCTTTGCATACCAAAGATCCCAAGGCCTATATACAAGGAATGCACCTTAGAAAAATATGTCTACCCTTGCTAAAAACTTAATTTTATGCAACTGGCTATAAGAAATGAAAGGTTTTAAGTGCAAAAAGTTATGCATACCTGTCACTCAGTGTCATAGCGTTCGTGCTCTCTGGCACTACTTTATTCCAATTCAAGCTCATGATCTGTGGAATCAAAAATCGCTGAATTTGGAGCTAACTATGAGCAAATACTCTATCAGAAGAGAGATAGTTTATTTTAGCATCTTAAAAATAGTATTTAGATATTGAAATCAGTAACAGTATCTCGCAATAAGATATTTTCCATTTGAAGTATCTGTGACCTGTAATAAGATACTCATTTTATTGGAAAACAAAAGCTTGTAGTGAGATACTTTAAAAAAAACCTTCAAAGTTACAAGATACTTGTGACACTACTGTGTGAATAAAACTGAAGTCAAAAGCAGCATTAGTTGCAGCTTTGTGATGTAGCAGCTAATGACTTTTACTAACATTATGGAGTCTTATAAGACAATGGAGTTTGCTTTAACCCTGTGCTAATGCTAGGCACACACGAGAGAATTTTGCTTAGGGAAACTGCCATTCATAGCAGTTTCTTTGAGCAAAGTTCTCTCGAGTGCATGCGTCATCTTGTAACAAAATTTCCTATTTGTGGATGTCTAACAGGTTTAATATTCTCTACCATGAATAGCCACTTGCTTACCGTGTGTGCAGTACTAAAGCAAATTGCTTACAACTGAGGAGTATAGTGCATGTGCTCATTCTGTTGCTTACAATCGAATTTCAAGGAGTGGTGGAGAATTTGAAAGCCAAATGGCAAAAGAGACATAAATAAATATCTACTAAAGGGTAATTCAGTTTGATAAGGCATGTCTGTTGTAAATAAAAGGCCTCTTGACCAGTGGTGAAGATATAGGACATGCTTGCCACACAGTGCACCACCAAAAATCTTTAGAGATACAAATTGTATTTATGAAATGTCATGGTCAAAATGCACATAGAATGAATGTGTTCTGTAATGTAGCAATAAAGTAGAGCAATGTTTGATCTAAGTCCCTATGACAAATTTATTTTACCCTACATGAACAAAAATGGCCAGACTAAAGATTCTTTCTGAACAGAACCAAGTTGTCTCTACTGATGAATATTATAATGACGTTGGTCATGCCAATTTGAAAACTGGACAAGCAAAATGACATCATAGAGAATGCCAGCGATGTGATTGGCTAACTCAAATACTATGCACCAATCAATGCTCCCTTATGTTACATCATGTGGTTTCTTCTAGTGCAGTGGTAAGCAGCAGCAACAACAGTAATCTTTGTTCAATTGACATTATTAATACGGCCTGGCTGCAAGGAGCAGCTTTTTCACACAATCATTGTTGTACTAAAAGTTGCTACTAACTGACTCAATCTTGCGTTATGCAAATAAGCTTGATATATAACTGCAGTGAAAGTCTGTTTGCAAATGCTTCAGTTTTTGCCTCAGTTACATGTGTGAGCACCAGAAGAAAGGAAATGCACATAGGATATCCGGATAAAGAAGCGCCATTTGAGATGGTGCTTCCAATCTTGTTCTGTTGATGTGATAGTTGAGAAGATGCACTTTTGACTGCTTGGATTCTATACTTTACTATGCAGAAAATTAGGATGATACTACTCTTCATAGTTACAAGAACTAAAGCGCTGACTGGCTAATCCTATTGTATACAAAACAGTGGCCTGTCATGCAAATCCATAATGGAACACTAGTTAGGCAGAAAGTTGGTGTACACTAAACGCAAATAAGGAAATAAATCATGATTCTGCTGCCTATTTCACGGAGATTATAATACATTGTGAATTTGGAGAGAGACTAAGAATTTTTCATGCATTTTGTGGAGAAACTTTTCCATCTATTAGCCGTGGAATTAACCATGGTGGCTCAAATATCGAGCATTGTAGCTGCGATGCAATGGATACCTTACTACGTTTACTCAAATGCTGAAGGTCTTTATGCTTTATACTTAAAATGAACAGTAATAAATGTTAGAGTATGGCTAAGGTTCATTTAATAGCAAATACTTTTCACATTAAAGAGCTTTTCAAACTGGTAGCTACCTATACCGTCTCAGAAAGTAGCTTAAGGCCTGCAAGAGTTTTAAATGACTGTTATATTTATCGGTCTATGTGCGATAGAACTAATAACAAACGTGAAGACATCTTCTGTCAGCATTGTATATTATACAATAAAATTTGGTTTGTGACCATCTGTCTCCTAGAATGTGTATTTTGTCTTATAAAGTGGTCAGTGTACATTCTACGGAGCCTATGAGAAATGATTGTTAATACAATTCTGCAACACACTCTATCAATATTGTTACATAGGCATCTCATAGACATGAAACAAGAATATGGCTTTCAATGGAGTGTTGTGCCAGTAAAAGAGAGCTTTCACTAGAACTTGAATAGTAATGCAGAAGCATAAATGATGTGATAATAATCAACTGGTTAATAGAGTGACGCAACAGATTATGGACATGTAAGTTTCTTTTTATGAATGTGAGATGAAGTCATTTGTGCACAAAAGAGCACCACCCTTCAAGATGGCATTTGAACCCAAAATAGCTTTCAAGTTATCATCAACACAAAATGAAGAATTCTGAGGAGAATTGATATTCTCTATAAAGCAGTTTGCATTGTTTTAATACATGTATGCTGTTATTCTGGTACAATACTCTAACAATCCACTCAAGCTGCCAAGGATTGGGAGTATTATTCTATTATCTCTTTGAATCTTGAGGTAAGCTATTTCCAGAGGCCTTTAAGAAATGTGTGTGTAAAACCATACTCAAAAGCAGAATTATTTCTGGACAATAATCTTCCTGTGATGATTTTTGTGAATAATTTAGGATTTTTAAGAAAGACGGCAAAATTCTAGGAATTGTAGGATCAATTGGGAGACCTTTATCTGTGAAAAGGAAATTTCCTTACAAGATGAGCAGCACACGCAGGAGAATTTTGCTTAAGACAACTGACAAGAATGACAGATTCCGTAAGCAAAATTCTCTCATGTGCGCCTGGCATAAGTTGTAATGACAAAATCCAAATATTCTTCCAATCAATTCGTGATGGAAATTGTTTTTCTGCTATGAATAAAAGTGACATGGTTTTCAGGAATCCATAAAAACTGGGTTTCCTGGGATGCTTGGGTTGAACTCAATCAATTTCTGAACATTTTGGAAGAGTGTACCATTACTAAAAATTTTCAGTGATTAACAAAGTCTCTTCCTCAACATTAACGCAACCATTTGATCTAGCACCCCTGCTGAAAGACTGAACTTTTCCTTCACAACAAGGACAAAGTTGGCCCAATATTGAAGCTTTGTTCAAGCATAGCAAAAAACCTTTTAATTATAGATGCTTTACACCAGTGGTTCCCAAACTATTCAAAACATTATAGCTGGCAGTCTTCTATTACATGTATTTTCTACTCATACACCTATGGAGAAGGAGTTGTTACAACATGATCATGGCAGAATGAAAGGGGCAAATAAATATATGTCTAATAGACAGGGGCTTATGGATTCATGCTGTCCACAGACCTGTTCAAATAACAAACAAACAAGTCAGGAACAGCCTAGGCTATATATATCCAACTATGTGAAACAAATAGGCATGAACAGAATCAGGATGACTGTATGACTTTAATCTGGACAAAGAACTGCATTAGTGACTGTGCTGTTATGAAAAGATCCACTATTTAGCAGTAATGGGTTTCACTTTGTCTGTAATTTGGATACGGCAAACAAATCTATAACAAGCAACTAAAATCTTTCTCAGAGAAGCCACCAAATTAATCTAGCTACTAAACTCCAAATCACTTGCTGAATTTGGAGTTTAGAACCCACAAAAGTTTGGAGAAATAAACAAGATAAATGTAAACCAAAATTCTACAGAAATCACGCAAAAGTGTACATCATAGCATAGTGCATAAATCTTGATTGGGTGTTGATGAGCTCCCCATCTGGGGAACATTCTGCACTATTGACCAATCAAATCGCCAGAATCATCAATTAAACAAAAGTAGATCAAACAAAAATGTACATCATAGTACTCACCATGCTGCCAGTAGATACATCAGTAGATAATTCAACCAATTTGTCATGTTTATTACTCTCCTCTGGCACTAAGAATTGAAAAATAATCTACATAAAGCAAACTCAATTAAAAATATATGTACACATCCAAACTGAATAGAAATGCATGCAATATTGAAACAAAACTCAATTAGAAAGTGCAGATTGAAAAAAATAAGAATTCCATGCAATATTGAAACGAGATGTCATGAAAATATGTGGCTGTCAAGAACATTGCCAACCACTTTATCTCTTTAAAATGGTGTCAGTGAAAACAATTGCTCAAAGAGGTGCTACTTGCAGACCACTAACAAGGAGTATTCCAAGATAGCAAAAAGATGAGATCAGTACAAAAAAATTTATGTTATATTGAAGTATATAGGCAAGGAGGGTAAGGTCGTAAGCAGATGTCACATAAGAACAGAAGACATAAAATAACTTGCAGAGAATAAATTGCAGAAGATTGAAAATAATTAGAAATGCATGCGATATTGAAACAAAACTTCATGAAAATATATGCCTTTCAAGAACATTACTAGCGACTTAAACTCTATAACAAGTGTCAGAGAAAACAATTGCCCATAGAGGTGCTATCTGCCCATCAAAAACAAGAATCACTCAAACATAGCAAAAACAATTTGATCAGTGCAAAGACATTAATGCTATATTGAAGTATATATGTACAGAAGTTAAAGTTGTAACCATATGTCACACAAGAATAAGAGAAATGGATCAAGCAAAAGAAAGATTTCCACCCCACAAAAGGGTGGAAATGGATATTGACAATTCTGGTTCCTAATGCACGTTAATCCTCATGAAGCTTTTAGGTGATCATGACAAAGCTCATCTAGTTAAAATCAGCCTCAAACAATTGAGGATATTTCTGTCGAGAGAATTTATGGACAAAGCTTCTGCATCAATATAAAATCATCAAACCAGTATTCTTAACCAAAGCACAGGTTTACTATTCGAGGTAAATAATGACCTTGCTTCAATGATTCATTATATTCAATTTTCTTTTCCTTCCCCTGCATCCATTCTTCTACATCAGATTCACTAGGATGCCAAGTCTGGTCTTCATTCTCTTCATCACAACTACTTTCTATGAACTCACTATCTGACACTTCTTCTTCTTTGCATTGTTGAACAAAATTCAATTGCTCTTCAGACAGATCTAGAACATCACAGAATATGTTGAGTTAAGATCTGAATAAAGGAAAGGGAATTAATGATATATGGTTGCTGGTCAATAACATTATAAATGGCATCTTGCAGTTAGTGTTGAATACAACAAACTTGATGAAATTATAAGACTTAAACAAAGCACGGGTTTACTAGTTGAGGTAAACAATGACCTTGTTTCAATGATTCTTTGTGGTCATTCATCATGTCTTTCTCCTGCTTCCATTCTTCTACAGCGGTCTCATTAGGATACCATGTCTGGTCTTCATTCTCTTCATCACAACTACTTTCTATGGACTCACTCTCTGACATTTCTTCTTCCTTACATTGTTGAACAAATTGCAATTGCTTTTCAGACAGATCTAGAACAACAAAGAATATGTTGAGTTAAGATCTGCATAAAGAAAAGAAAATAATGATATATGATCCCTTATCAATGCCATCATAAATAGTATCTTGCAGTTAGTGTTGAATACAACAAACTTAATAAAATTAAACACTTAAATAGCACAGGTTTACTAGTTAAGGTAAACAATGACCTTCTTTCAATGAGTCTTTGTGTTCATTTCTCATGTCTTTCCCCTGATTCCATTCTTCTACAGTGGTCTCACTAGGATACCAAGTCTGGGCTCCATTCTCTTCATCACATCTACTTTCTATGAACTCACTATCTGACATTTCTTCTTCTTTACATTGTTGAAAAAATGGCAAATGCTCTTCAGACAAACCTACAAGCAATGTGCTGAGTTCAGATTTCCATGAAGCAAAATACAGGATACACATTCAACTAATCTGTTTCAAGACTATGGACCATCAATGATTTTTAGCATGTTCTTGTCACTGTCAACTTGTCAAATTGTTTTATACTTTGCACTAGAATTTATGTTGCACAAGAAGGAAATCACATGTTGAAAGCCAACCCTCATTTCACAGTGCAACTAGCTATAGAATGCTGTTAGCAACATGTTTTAGGCATATTATCTTATATGGGCACTTCATTTACTGTAGAGTACCTGCCTGCCTCATTGTCCCTCACTGTTTATTTTCAATAATATTGCAAACAATATAATGCTTGTCTGTCCAGCAGTAACAGCTTAAGTCCAAGAAGATGACAATATGAGTTGGAAGTGTGAGCAGCTATGAAGTTGTTGATTGCCAACCCAAGGGAGATTTCCTGTGCAATAGAGGAACTAATTATCTTTATTCAATAGGTGTTTTGAAGGAATGTCTGTGTCAAAAAGTGTATGACTACTGCCTTGCAGGCCAACAAGTATCATTGTTATATCAAACTTTTCATAGGATTAGTGGATTAGGCACTCTGCCTTTGTCCCAATACCTCTTCTTTCAAAACAACAGAATTTGTAGGGAACCACATATCATTCAATTATTGTCCGAATGTTTCACAAGTTTACCAGAGATGTACTCCTCAATGGTAGCATGGTGTTTCCCATTGCTGATCTTGCCAAGTTAGATCTTTCAAAATTTGAGATACTCTGAAAAAAATTCCATATTGTAATCTTTCCTCGATTGATTTTCATGCTGGAGAGCTAAGAAATTTGGGGGTGGGACTACTTGGGGGCAGGAATACTTGGTAGTAGGAAAAATCTCCTGAATATTAATAATTAGTGCATTGGTAGAATAAAATCCATGTATATTTCATTGAGCTACTTTAACACTGTCTTTCATATGAGTAGAAGAAATCTTAAGAGGTATATAGTGAATAATATTGATTTGATTGAATTCAGCTCAAAAGAAACTTAATGCTCGCAAGACATAATCAAATTTAATAAATACAGAGTTTGGAATAAGTGTTATGGGCTGGAAAAATAGGAATTGGGGGGGGGTGGTTATTACTCCCAGGTCTAAGACAGAGGGGGTGGTTGGAATCAATGGGGTGGGTGGAAAAACTTATCACAAGTCTTTTAACTGTATACAAAGTGAGAATACAATTTATCACTTCATTTAATGCTGAAACGCAAAAAAGTAGGTCTCAAGTGAGGATATCTTGTAGGAAAAATTTCAAGGCACAGTAATCTCAAGTCCAGAATGGATGGGGCTTCCCATCTATTACCTTTTTGGAATTTTCCCAGACTCCCTAGCATTCTTGGTATTTTTTTTACAAGGAACTAGCACTGAGTTGATTCAAACATTAAGAAACTCCAGCACTATAGTCTAGAGAAGCTTAGAACTGTCAGATGGTGAAATCTTTTGTATGCAGGTTTTAATTCTCTTAATTAATTTGATTGTTGCTGGAAAATGATTATGGAATTGGAATTGGAAAGAAACTTTTAGTAATAGGTCCCAATCCAAGTTTCGTATGAAATAAAACATGTGTATTTTGTACTCCCAAAATGTGTATTTTTAATAAAATTTCCTTAATTTTGGCCCTTGTTCAGCAAACTATTAATAGTTCCTTAAATTTACACTGCAAATATAGTACCATAAAACTGGTACAGACACAAGGAAATATGAAAAATCAGACTTTTACATTTAATGTTGGCTGGAGATCAAGAGCAAAAGCACAAAACAAGGTGGGAAAAAAGTGTAGCTGTGTGGGTATGTACCAGCTGGAGATGTCCATCCTGGGAGAGGGGCAAAACTGGCCGGTACAAGTACTTTCGAAAGGTAACAGGCTTATTTTCATATGTAAATAACTAAGTTAATAATTCTGTTGAAAGGAAAACCATTTAAACATTTTTGTTTTGGGGGCGCATAGGATTGGACCCTTAGTAGTAAAATTTATCTCAATATTTTGGCCATCTTCATGGTGAATATTATATAGTGTGATAACTTGAGTTGTTTGCTTTGTTTACAACTTCTGTTAGTAGTACATGTTTCTTAATTATTTTGGCCTTCTAGATGTAGGTTCCTTATAAAGTGGTTTCTTATACAAATATGCTTAATTTGAGTATTTCATCTTGCCTATAATTGAAATGACTTGCAAAGTCCAACCATACCTATTGATGATTAGAGATACTTTGTAGCCACCCCCCATTCAACCACTTGTTTATCAGGTATTCAGAAAATTTCCACCTCTACCATATTCAGTGTCACATTCTTCTTCATTCAGTCATAGGAACTACTAGAATTTGGCAGTAGCCCAAACTGCAAATGTATCACATTGTCTGCTTATAAATTGCACACAACTGAACAGTGAGGAATACACTGGATACCTCTCTCTTAGAGTTAGCGTTGAACAATGCAAAAACTGCTAAAATTGCAAAATTTAACCAAAGCACAGGTTTACTAGCTGAGATAAACAATGACCTTGTTTCAATGACTCTTTTTGTTCATTTTTCTTCTCCTTCCCCTGAGTCCATTCTTCTACAGTAGTCTCACTAGGATACCAAGTCTGGTCATCATTCTCTTCATCACAACTACTTTCTATCAACTCACTATCTGACAGTTCTTCTTCGTTGCATTGTTGAACAAATTGCAATTGCCCTTCAGACAGACCTAGAACATCGAAGACTGTGAATGTGTTGAGTTAAAATCTCCATGAAATTGTGGGAAAAATTAAGCATAGTCCCTTATCAATCACATAATAAAAGGCATCTTGTAGCTAGTATTAAACACTGCAAAACTGCTAAAATTGACATATTAAAACACTGCCCAGGTGTACTAGTTGAGGTAAACAATGACCTTGTTTCAATGACTCTTGGTGTTCATTTTTCTTCTCCTTCCCCTGAGTCCATTCTTCTACAGCAGTCTCACTAGGATACCAAGCCTGGGCTCCATTCTCTTTGTCACAACTACTTTCTATCAACTCACTATCTGACATTTCTTCTTCTTTACATTGTTGAAAAAATGGCAAATGCTCTTCAGACAAACCTATAACATTAAATCATTTCTGATTTAGCCTTCAGATCTTAATAAAATAAAGGGAACAGGGCATCATGGTCAGCAATTGCTCTTCAGACACACCTAGAACATCAAAGAATGTGAATGTGTTGAGTTAAATTCTCCATGAAATTGTGGGAAAAATAAGAATAGTCCCTTATCAATCACATCATAAAAAGTATCATGTAGCTAGCATTAAACACTGCAAAACTGCTAAAATTGACATATTAAAACACTGCCCAGGTGTACTAGTCAAGGTAAACAATGACCTTGTTTCAATGACTCTTGGTGTTCATTTTTCTTCTCCTTCCCCTGAGTCAATTCTTCTACAGCAGTCTCACTAGGATACCAAGCCTGGGCTCCATTCTCTTTGTCACAACAACTTTCTATGAACTCACTATCTGACATTTCTTCTTCCTTATATTGTTGAAAAAATGGCAAATGTTCTTCAGACAAACCTACAACATTAAATTATTTCTGATTTAGCTTTCAGATCTAAACAACATGAAGGGAAAAGGGCATCATGGTCAGCAATGACTCATATCATTATTGGTACCAAACTCTAATGCAGAAATTATTCACTAAGGAAAAAATAATATGAACCTATTGGCAATCTTGGCATCACCCAAATGCAAATTCAAGGTGGTTTACTTATATCAGCAGTGGTGATATGGGTAAAATATAAACACTCCATACATTTCAAGAAAGATAATGAAGGATACCTTTAAAATTTCATGTCTAAGCAATGTCAAGAACTGTTGTAAATTGGAAAAAAATTGAGATACAAGAATGGGATGGCCTGGATGATGTGAAATATAATGAACGTAGAATGATGTGCACAAGTCATGCAAAAAATAAGCTCTTTATGAACACATTTCTCTACGGCCTACATTTGTGAACAAACAATGTTCTCAATTTCTGCTTTAGAAAAGCTGAAAATACTTAGAAGACTTCATATTGTGTCACGAATTATTACAAATGGAATGGGAGATATTTAAAATTGATCCACTAGCCCTAACCCTCCCAAAAACCCTTGCCATACATAAAACCCTAGCTGTTTAGTGTATTTATGTGAAAAATTGTCATAACTGATCTTCACATTGGCCGATCATTGAGAGGGGATTAATAAAATTGGTAAAATACAGTGCTGCACTAGAGTTGCAAGGAAAATATTCAGGAGACATTGGTATTACAATATATTTGCAACATCTGTTGCAGCAATTCCAGTTTACATTTTTGCAAGGGCAATCTTCATGAATACAAGTCGCAGCTGCAGCATCGCAGCAAAATGCACAGTGAAACATTAACATGCCAAGCCTTTTATTAAACAGGCGACGTCTTTTTACACAGAGGAACGCCCATTTTGTGAACAGAAAAAATCATTATGTGAACAGTTCCGGGCACAGAAATAGAGATTCCATACTCGGCGCTTTACATGGAATATTGGTGCTCACCCCAACAAATTATGCCCTGCACCATATTGCAACGGTACCTAAAATTATCATCTATCTCAAACTTTCACGGAACTAGACAAGAAAAAGCACTTACCGCGTGCCACAAGCCCCTTCCACATCTCTCTTGCCATGATTTCCCGCTTTGTATAGATGAAGCCTCGATTCGTCAATGTTGCCAAGGGAGGCCAGAGGGATATCAATGGCCGAAGGCTGAAGGCCGAATTTTAATTGTAGCCGCAAATCTTTGCTTTATGTAAGCTTACTTCTACTTTGTGTGCTGTACGGATGGGGTGGGGGCGTCACAAGAAAGTTGGTCAAAAGTTAGCCAGGCAGCAAGGGGGTTGGCCACAGTGTCTTCTGGGACCATTTTTTCTAGTAACAATTTAGTAACAATACTTGGTCAATTGGTACGAAGGCCCCCCTCCCAATAGAAGGTGTCTCGGTACATCACTGGCTGTACCACTATGCAGTACAACTGAAAAACTATTGTTACTAAATTTTTACTAAAAAGAAATGTCACGGAAAATACTGTAGCCAACCCTCTTGCTGCCTGGCTATCTTTAGACCATTGGAGGGTGTGACGCACCTCCATCTGCACATCCCTGGTTAACAGCCCAAAAATGAAGAAAGAATAGACGTGGTAGCACGTAATTTATGTAGGAGATGTATATATTCAAAATTAAAAGGAAGCTGCTGAGGAGGTCTCAAGGTAGATTCACACTTGTCGCGTTTTTCTTGCCGCCCAGTTGCCGCGAACCATATATGGTAAGCGTTTTTTGTCAACGTCATCAGCCACGCGTTTTTTTAATGATGCGGCAAAGCTGAAAAATTTCACCTTTTCCGCATCACGCCGCACAAGAACAATAGAAAGGGATATTGCATTCGGAGGACATATTGGATTTCAAACAAGTTAACAGAGGCAGTTCGATCGATTTCTAAAGGAAGTTACCGTGCAAGCATGCCACAAAAGGGCAGGATTATAAAAGATGATAGTGTCGAGAGACTGCCTGGAAAATTTTTGTCAAATGATAAGGATTAATCCAAGCACAGCGATGAAATTCTTCGTGAAGGTGAATGTAACACAGCTTCGTCGATAGGCCTATCATGTTTTATGTGAAACCTTCATTGACATGTCTGTTTAGCCTCAGGATTGCCAACCGATTTCTTATCCAAAGCAAACAAGTAGTATTTTCCGTCTTCAGTAATATTGTGAACCGTAAACACCTGCGAAATTACCAGATTACTCGAAGCTGTGTTGCTTCGCTTACAGCAGGAGACGCTGCATGTGTGAACAACAGCCATGCATTTTTGCCGCCTCTTGCCACACCGCCTCATGCCGCGCCGCATCATACCGCAATATGTGTGAATCTACCTTCAGCCTCGCGGCCAGCATGCATTACAGTCCTGTGTAGTTGGCGCTGCGCAGCATGACCTCCTTCCTTAGCGAAACCATCAACAGAATACTTCTTGTATATTTAGATTAGAAACTGGGTATTTGCGTCAGCAACACATTGTACGCTTAGATCATACACGCACTGTCTTGTAGACCATTTTCCTTGTGTGTATCAACACCCATACCCACGTATTATTTATGCTGATTTATGATTGGGTTTTATTTTAAGAACTCCTGTCTTGAGGAGTATATATAAGACAGTAGAAATGAGAAATTATGATTCGAGAAGCAATAATGAATGACGCTGCTACTATAATAAAAGCGTCTTTTTTCTTGAGTTTTCTGCACGAAACAGTGTTCGTAAAACCAGGGAGAACGAGATATAGGAAAGTCTCAGCATGAGGACAGAAACAGTTTTTAATGAGGAACATAGACTTTATGGAAATCAATAAAATCAGAAGCTAAATTTTCAGCTAGAAAATGGCAAGCATGATATCAGGATATGCATTTTAACCCAATGTAAGAAGTATGACATCAAACAGTTTCCTGGGAGCATTGCCCTCAGCTCCTTCCTACACTGGCACCTCTGTAGTGAACAGTGGGGCTGCGGAGGAGAAGAACCATGAGGTTTGCTGTTTTGAACGAAACTCGAGGAAGAAGGGACGCAAATAGAAAAGGGTTTTTGATGTTACAGGTTTCTGTTCGACTTTTGAATGATTTTGCTTATTGCTGTGAAATAAACATAGGGCCTTTCATTTTTGGTAATCATCTCGGCTAACAGTGCCTTTTATTGTTTACTTTATACCTCAATCTAGTGGGTTTTTGATGTTACAGTTTTCTGTTCGACTTTTGATTGAGTTTGCTTATTGCTGTGAAATAAACATAGGGCCTTTCATTTTTGGTAATCATCTCGGCTAACAGTGCCTTTTATTGTTTACTTTATACCTCAATCTAGTGGGTTTTTGATGTTACAGTTTTCTGTTCGACTTTTGAATGATTTTG
>WIPJ01067771.1:5976-18082 GCA_018155075.1 Cassiopea andromeda
CCAAATATGCCCAAGCAAAAGTTATACTTACAGGGAGACCCCATGTTGAAAGTACACTTGAAAGAAATGGTAAAGACATAGGAGGCCTGTACAGGTGTGAAATTCAGGGGCTAAGTGACGACCAGATACAGGATTATGTCAAAAAATTTGCCTCTTGCAAGGAAGATTTCGAGAAAATAGATAAGGCAATACATTCCTCTAAAGATCATGTCAAAATATTATCTATCCCAGCTTTTCTAAATTCAATGTGCTGTGTTGCACTTTTGTCAGATGTGCAAACTGTCAAAAACACTGCAGAATTATACGTTTGGGTTCTATATTTACTTTTGAAAGAACATGTTGAGAAAGATGGGCCAAGTCGAAAAATGTGCTGTGAAATGTTTGAGGAATATTCAAGTGACTTATGGGTACTTTGTGAAATATGTCATCAGCTACTAAGTGAAAACAAAATCATTTTTGAAGGAGATGTTAAGTCACGACTAATTAAGTGTGGCAAGGGGACAGAGTTCCTTGAGGGGCTCTTTGCTGATATTTCAGATTGCCGTACGAAGAAATATCAGTTTAAACATTTAACCATTATGGAATTTCTCTCTGCTATTCATATTTGTCGCAGGAAAGATCGGATGGAAATTATAGAACACAATTTAAAGACTGAATTCTATCAAGTAGTGATGTTTAGCTGTCAGCTGATTGATGGCTATAAGTATGATGGAATTATTAAAGACATGTTTGGAAATGATGAGGAATTAAAAGCAATTAATGTGGAGCAGTTCTTGCCCAGTGTTTTGGAATTAGTGGGTCAATGTATTAATTATGAACTGAATGACTATGACCAACAACAACAACTCAGCTATTTATTCCTACTATCAATTGACATTATTATGTGTTTTATAAATAAAGATGTAAGTAACAAGAATTTTATCATTTCAACTGTCAAGACGTTACGTTATAAGATGGATTGTTTATACGAGGGGAGCATGAGAAAGGTGAGTGAATTATGTGGCCATCTAAGCAGTGCATTCAAATGCAATGAAGAAGACCTTAAAGAAACATTCGAAAATGGTCTTGTTAAGAAGGTTCGTGTTATTGTTCATGACGTAAAATCATTGACTTGCGTTAAGTATTTGCCGAATGTTGAAAGAATCATTTTGCGTGGAATGAAAAGTAAAATTAACTCATTTCGCATTCGAAGTGAAGCCAATGCAGTTGCAAAATGTAAAGACGTCAGAATTTTTAATTGCGAATTGGCTGATGATGGGATTATGGGAAATAATATGGCAATAAAGGATCATCAATTGAATTGGTTGTTTATATATGAATGTAAGTTGAATAAATACAGCTTCATTAATGTATGCAATTGGGCATTGGAGTCATCAGTTGATACTTTTCAATTATCTCAAATCAAAAACATTGAGCATTCATGGTGGGGAGAATTAGTTCATGCCATTCAAAATGCAGAAGAAAAGAACAATGGAGTTTTGGCATTGAGGGAATTGGTCATAGAATGTTGCACTCAGGAGATGAGTAAAGAAATGCAAATGAAGGTTAGGAAAAATTTACTAATTAGCTAATTGTTATTCCAACTATTCCAGTTTATAAATATATGCAAATATGTGAAATCATTTGCTAACTTAGTTGACAATGAAATTCAAATATTTTTCACATGCAGTTTAAGAGAATATTTGGTTAACATGTACACAGTTTATGAAAAAACATTAATTTACACTCAATGGTTAAGAATTTCATTGTTTTTCAATTGTAATTTGTGGGCTTATTGACATTTTTGATACTATGTGTTATGGATAGTTCTAATTGGAAGTTGCTTGATTGTACCAATAACAAAACAAACAAAATAATGAAGATTTAGTTTTGTATGAGTTACTAAGTATTTTTATACTGTAACCGTCCATAGCTAGAAAGGTGGGAATTTGAGTAAATGAAGATCAGTTGTCTGTCTATGAAAAACAAGTTAATATGTTTTTACTATTATGGTTTTATAGTTATTTACAGTATAACTTGTGGGGTGTTAACATATTTGATAATAATAATTGAACATTGCAAATTACTGAGGGTTATAGCTGAAATGGATGTTTGGTCTTTGCAATCACTAGAAACAACCCTTGGTCATTGACATGGACACATGAATCATACAAAAATTGGTGGTTGATGCTTTTAAGGAAACCCTTTGAGTATAATGGAGCAGCTATGTAAACTGAGAGGGGACACTTGAGTTAGACATGTGAAGTTGTGAGGGGAACATTCCCCTTGCACCCACATAGGTTCTACATCCATGAATAGTGTGTTAAATATTGGGAGCAGTCAGCTACCACACAGTGATATCCATCAGTGGTTTTCCTTAGTTCTTAAAATATTTATAAGTTATCAAGTTAGATTAATTTTATTCATAGCAGTGCTTTTCAATAAGCTACTTTTTGCAAAGCATTTCCATGGAAGGAAAAACTAATAGGTGCCCCCCGCCACTTCTTACGGCCACTATAAATGCAATAAGTGTCTATAAAAATTGCATTCGTGTGTCTGTTCTATACAGTCATATGCGCTGCTTTAGCATTGCTTCGCATTCCCCCTATGGGTGTGCACTCTATTTGAGATAGACTTTTAAATGGCAATTGAGAAGTGGATGCTGTCAACAGACAATGGCACAACCAAAACAAGCTAGGATAAGCACACCTCCTATAGCCCCCCATAGCCTCTGAGGCCATGAATTTAACTTTCATATGATTACAAGGAAAGTTCCTTACGATACCTGTCGATAAATTTGATTTTGATAGTAATTTGCATAGCACTATAGTATTGATAATCTCTTTGCAAAAGTCCTTAAAGATACCCAAGCTTTTTGGTTGTGCCACTGCTCCAGACTGGAAAATATGTAATGCGTGCTGAAGATCGTTTTCTGCATTATTACTGCCTCTACTACAGAATAAGTTAACACAATCATTTCTTACCCTTCCATGATATGATTTGCAATTTGATTTTATCCATTAAATTCATTTACAGCAGCAATAACTTTATCCATTTGGAATATAATACAATTAATTGATGTACAATCCTAAAAGATAGTGCTCAGCTATGTAGTAAATATCCATGCCGATTGTCATTGTAATTTGTCCGCTATTGTTGTAATACTCCAATAAATAACGTCCACAATACAAATATTACAGTGCGATTGAGTAAATGTATAACATGCTTTTCTCATAAGAATCCAGTACAGTTCCATACGGCTGAAAGTTTTCCAAAAATCTGCGTGCTTGCTTTACGCTCCAAGTTGTCGCTGCTTCCAATACTTTCACGTTAAGTTAGGAGGAATGTAATTTTCTCCTCCATATTCATTATCATACCAAATACACCTGTAGACATTTGCTTACTTCACTGTTTCCAAAAGCTGCACAGTTGAGCTACAAGTTTGAAGTGAATTCATTGCCATCAAATGTCTTGCGTACGTATGAGCACTGTGAAGCTAAATTCATTTCTTATTCATGCGTACATTTCTCTGTAATAGACATTTCACTTATTCATGCGAGCTGAATGACCTTTACTACCTTTTATTAAAAGTTCTTTCTAATGACTTGAAGCGAAGAAAGATTACTCGCGACTGTAGGATTTGCAGTGATGTCGTGATTATGAGATTGGCGCGAATTATGTGTCCTGGGTTCTAGTTGTCTTTATATTCCTTCAGCTGGAGAAGAACTTTTGTGACTTCTACATGTGATTGTACATTTCAAATGGTCAATTGTGAATTTGTATTTTTGACAAAATCCCTGCTTTATCGTCAAGGTTTTCCTGCTTCAATTTTTTTCAAATTGACATGTGTAGTGTGTGTAACATGGAGTGTGACACATAATTGGCCTTTCAAGCTGTAAGAGAATTTGTATGATATCGGTCTTTGCTGTATGATCAAATAATACATGTGGTGTCAGAAATTATCAAGATTCTCCCATATTTTGCCAAGATAAGTGACTTTCAGTTATGATGTTGCTGTATAGTAACCTAACAAAACACAGTAACCTTACTCTTATTAATAGTGTATTGTCTTCAGGAGGCTCTAAATACTATGTTGCTTTTAGGAGTGACATCAATTAATTTCTGACAACATTGTTGGTACAAGCTATTCTTTTTTCACATGTGTTAAGCAGCTG
The DNA here is from genome assembly GCA_018155075.1 of Cassiopea andromeda. Lineage (NCBI taxonomy): Eukaryota > Metazoa > Cnidaria > Scyphozoa > Rhizostomeae > Cassiopeidae > Cassiopea > Cassiopea andromeda. Next base: position 10,131 of record WIPJ01067771.1, read on the forward strand.
CTCCTCTTCTAAGCAAAATCTGACGAATCTTGTTGCAATCACCAGTTGTTAGTCCTGTTGTAGAATATGCAATCTAAGGAAAGATCATCAATGAAAGATCTTCTTTGTGCTTCTCCTGTAACAGCCTGCACAAATGACCCTCGTTACTCACTTAATCTTAATTTCTTCTAAGTGAATATATGCTATTGTACTACTGGGAGAGAACTGCTCAAAAATTTTTATCTTCCTCTACAATTATTGCTTTTCTTTTATTTTTTCTATGATTTCATGCTTAACTGATTACTTGGTGTCTTTGCTATGGGATGGAGTTAGTTGGAAACATTGGCGTAGGAGACAGAGGCAAAGGGGCGCGTAACCCACTTTCCAAACAACCACTCGTGCAAGATTCCCCTTTTCATGTAACTTGGTAGCCCTTTTGAACACTTCGCAACTCCAACAATCTTCACATCATAACCTCAGAATGCGTCTGCTCATGAGAGAGTTATTTCTTGAAAACGAAAGAGGAAGAAGCAACCGTTCGTAACTTGATAGGTTGTACTCAACTGCAGCAGATTGAAGTTTTTGAAAGAATATATTATGAAACTTTTTTTAGTTTTTAGTTCAAATATGATGTCAGGTTGTCTTCTAAAGAAGTTTAGCAACTACGCTTAGTCTAGTTGAGACTCTATTTTAATCGTAACTAAACTTGGTCTGTATTCTCCTTTGGGGCAAAAGTTTTAGGGCTCTGGTGGGTGAGAGACCTCATCCCCAATGTAATACGTTTACGGGAAGTTTGAGTCTTTGAAGGTAAATTTAGGTCTGTCTTGACTAAAATGTGGTGCCTTGCTTTCGGTTTTTATTTGCCTAGGGAGACTGTACTCACTTTTCCGAAGATCTCAGAAGATCTAATTTATATTTCATGGTTTCATGGCCTGGCGCAATATCAACTTATTTCCATCATGTCAGATGATTTCTTGTTTCAATATGTGTGTTATCCCCAAGAACAATGGCCAAGTTTTTACTGTCCAGAACACCTATCAAGGTGCCCTTCACTCCATGTGTGAGCCAATTTTATACTGCTTCCTGAATGCAGTACAATGCCTACTATTCATTTTTGACAAAATATGGTAATCGTATGAACAACATTGATTAACAGTAGTTGTGTGATGCTTGTTGATATAACTGTGAGGGACAGTGATGGCACCAGAAAAAATTGCTGGGAGGGGCTAGAGCTATCAAAGTAGACAGTGAGCAGTGTCCACAAATCTTTGCAGACAATGCCTATCGTATTGCCCTCTAGAAAGAGTAAGCAAATGGTCCCAGATTGTATGAAGCACAGACGATGAATTGAAATTTAGATTTCGATGGGGAGCTAGCAAATATTTTGGGGGGTACAGCCTCCCATCCTCCTACCCAATGGCACCATCCCTGTTGAGGGATGGAAATAGTAAGACTCGGTGGGATCAACTAGAGGACGTTAATCACAATTGGAGTGGGAATTTATATTCGCACAATAATATTGTTTTTTGTTTGCCTACTTTTGACAAAAGTGGTCCCACAGACTAATATTGAGAAAAATAGAGCCTTCGCACTGAATATTATTGGAGTTTCAAACCGTTGATGAATGCCTTTGGATCACTCTTTATCGTACATTGGATATTTGTACCTTCCCCTTTATTGAGGAAGTGTTGATTAAATACAATTTAGTATGTTCAAAGTTGTATTTATAAATTGAACTTGCATTTTACTTTTGGTTAAACTTTCTGACATGAACATTCATGATCAATCCATACTATTTGATGGAATCAAACATTTGCTTCTGGTGCTGAAAGCAAAGTATGCACTCGAAGATATTTACTGCACAAAGTACCAACGTATCAGAGGGGTGGAGAATTTGTTTTGGAAAGGGACCTAATTTGATGGTTAGTTTGAGAGGGCCACCTAATGCGATGAAATTCTCAAAGTAGGAAATGCCAGTATAGCATTTTCTACTATTAGGATAGGGAACTAAGTCTTAAGACAAAATTGCAATGAAAGTTTAAAAATCTTCCGAAACACGGGCATTTTGTAACACAAATCAATTAATAAGTCTTGAAGTACATTTGGGTAGCCTTCTTTGTGAAACATAAATGGAATGCAATAGCATCTTCATAAATTGCTTCTAATTTGCAAAATATGTCTTCTGCTAGAATTTATAAATGAGAGGTCTGAATAAGTTTTTAAGGGCTCAAAAATAGCCTACAAATTACTACTCTCAATTGCCAAATAATTTGGGGGTCCTAATGAGCAGCGGGTGGGAAAAATTCAAAAATTTAATAAACCTCGGCTTGAAACAACAGTGAAAGTAGGGATTTGAGAAATTTTTTTAAATTATTTTAAAACGATGGAAAGAAGAAAAACAGGTTGTCATAAAGCATAAAGCTAAAACATATACGGAAGCGCTTCTTTTGACCTTGTAATTAATCTGGGGGTCCTAATAAGGTCCGGGGGGTTGGAACAAATCGGAAAGTTAATAATTTGGGAGGACTTTATTTGGTAACTTAGAGTAGCATACCCATCTTCAGCTAGAATTTAGTAAAACTATTTCTCCATGGAATAACAATTTCATTTATGTAAATAGTCTGTTGATACTACAGAACTTTACCACAGCACGACAAAGCGGCAACATTATTTTGACATACTGAAAGCTTTTTTCGTCCGACACTCATCAGAGTATGAAAACGTCGGATAATGACCTAAAGTTAAACCGAAATATATATATCCAGATGCAGTTAATGTGTTGGGATGCGTCTAATTGGTCACACATGTGGCCAATTAGACGCATCCTAACACATTAACTGCTTGAGAAATCTGTTTTTAGCATTCATGGGCTTCTATTGCAGCCCCAGTTTAGTCATAAGTTGCTTCATGAACAAATTTCAAAAATTAATAATGACCTGTAATTGATCTATACCAAAGTTTCTCGAGTGGAAGCCGTGGCTTCTATTAGCATTTCTTGTAAAATTTTTGGTGGCTTCTATTTGAGCATGGTTTGTGTCATTGGCGGCTTTTTCTCACGTTTTCAGTCATTGCAGTGAATTCACGAACCTACTAAATTGCATTCGAATGTGTTTGAAATTGAAATTTGTTACTGTGTCAAAGAATGCAGACTAGTGACGTGTTCCTGGTAAAGACTAATGACGTGCTATTGATGCTGTTTGTGGTACCTTCTTTTTGATCAATGTTTCTACAGTTGTCACATGGATCTTTTTGTTTGCAAAAAATCCATCTATCAAAAGTCAAGAAATGGAATATACGTATAGGCTAACAATTATGTGTTTGGAGAGTAACTGTAATGATTACACTTTTTGTCAAATGTGCTAATACTCTCAGGTGCTAGATAAACGTCCCTCGCTCAATACTTTTGTGAGTTTGTTCTCAACCTCTGGATCTTATTAGGACTCCCCTCATTGTTAGAATTTTCAATTTTCAAATCAATTTTCAAAGCAATTTAGCATGCTTTTGCATACAGTTCAGTTTTATGCTTTATGATAACCTCCTTTTGTTCTTTCCATCTTTCATAGTCATTAAGCCCTTTGCTCAAATTCCAGCCAGCCCTGGTTATTTCGACCCCACTTTTATTACATTTTGGAATTTGCCTCGTCCTGTTTGTTAGGACCCCCTTTATTTGGCACTTGATTATTCACCTGCAGTAGATCTATATTTGTTAAAGATGGACTCTTAAAGATGCTAATCTTTTAGTTTGAAAATGATGTCAGGTTTTCTTCCAAAGATCTTTAGGTAATGGTTTTTGTCTATTTGAGACTCTATATTTTTGTAGCTAAGCTCTGTCTGTGTTCTGCTGTTGGGTATTATTGTTGGGGTGTGGCTGGGTGAGACCCAGGTCCTAGGTAAGAATTCATGGCCAGCCTGAGACTTTTTTGGTATATTTAGATCTGTTTTGGTTAAAACGTTGAGCGCTTCTTTTTGGTTTCTATTTGCCTATAAGGAACTGAAATTTTAGATTCAGTAGACTTTTTCAAAGAATAATTAGAAATATACACTTCTCCGATGTCTTCAGAAGATCTTATCAAAAGTTCCAAGGGGGAGCATGCACTTGGACACCCTAATTTTTTTTAATTTGGGGACTGCCACAATATTTACCTATTTTGATCATGCAATCATGCAATGGTCTCTTGTTTGATTAAATGTGTTATCCTCAAGACAAAATGCCAAATTTTACTATCCAGAGCACCAGCCAAGGTGTCTCTCACTCCATGTTTGAGGTAATTTTGTATTGCTTCTTATGTCCCTAAGAGGTAATGTCCACGCAAGCTTTTCAAAGAACTTTTCTCTATGTTTCTAAATCTCTGTGAAAGCTGTGAATGTGAAATTCAATTATCCTTAAAAGCACTACAGCGCATATTAATTTAGTTCTTGTGACTATCAGATGATAATTACTAAAGTAAAATTCTCTCTCATGATGCTAGTATTTGTTGTTGACCAAATATGATAATTTTATGAACACAATTAATTACTTAATAATAGATGTGTGATGCATTTTCATAGAATTTTGAAGGATGGAAAAGTGGGATAGGTGTCAGTGCATCGTCATTTGGATGAATGTCGCTGCAATTTTTCAATTCGTGTGTCTGTTTCCCAACTTTCTGTTACGTTCATCCATCTATCAATAGTCAAGAAATTGAACATTGTTAGAAGCTTAAAGTTATTACTTTGTAGAGTTATTGCATAGACTGCAATTTTTATTCAAATGTGTCCATTTGTTGATTACTTCAAAATTTGCTACTCTCATGTGCCAACTGACCTTCCTCCAGCTTATACATATTTCGATTTTTGTCCAAACCCTGAACCTTATTTGGACCCCCCCTGTTAGCAAATTTAAGGAAATTAGCTTCTTACCAACTCCTGATGGCATTCCATTTCTTTTTTAGTACCAGCCACACTCAATATTCAAGGCAATATACAGTGCTTCTGTATATATTTTAGCTCTATGCTTTATGACAACCTGTTTTTTCTTTCCATCGTTTTACAATAATTTAAAACCATCTTTCAAATTCCGACCCCCGTTTATGTTGAGCCCCCACTAATAAGTTATTGACTTTTTGTTAAGCCCCTGTATATTAATACCACTGCTCATATTTAGCACTTGAGAGTGCAAACAGGACCCCGCATTGCGTAACTGAACAATCAGTGGAATTTTTCAATAAAACTATTAACCAATCTTGTATTATTTCAAATATGGCCTTGTTTCGTCGTCTCGTTATTTTGAAACCGGGTTTCTGTAAAAGAATTCATGTCTCACATCTTTTGCCCAGGAAAGCACTTATGCTCATTGCAACAGCGATTTTTTAGCTTCAACTTTGTATATACATTTCTGATGGATATCTCCGAGCCATAAGATGTGATATGCTCGTTTTCAAAGATCTTCGCCGTATAGCCTCATTGACACCTAATCAACTTTCCTACAAGTGCTTCTACCCAGCCTTATTTCACTTTGCTAACAAAAGTACAAGACTTCTTGTGCGACATTGAGCGTACATTGTTTGGCAAACTTTTCCTACGCTGATACTGCAAAGTTAGAATTTGTATCAATCGTTAATGGTAGCCTCAATAAGGATTGCAGTTAAAAGTATTGGAAAAATAGCAGAAAGGGCTTTTTCTAACTCTTTGACGTCAGAATAACACTAAGGAAGCCTGTTTCAAATGTCACGTCTCTACTGTAGAACGCAATTTACAATATTGACATTCGAAAATTTGACAATATTCCAATATTATCAATTCGAACAATGAAGACACCAGTTTACACTTAATAAGCGTTCTTTGCTTAGAAGCCATTAAAATTTAAGTATCTTTAAGTGTCTTTAATTGTTTCACTGTTCAAACAAGCTTAGAAATCTAATGACTCTAGCTGAAACTGGCGTGTAGTACAATCTGGAGCTTTTCTTTTATCCTTCTGCCCACATGATGTTTCACCTCCCAAATCATAATATTCTGGAATTGGTGAGTATTTCACATATTTATCACAGAAATATCTAAAGTAAGTGTATGTCCTATTCACCTATATGCTTGAGTAATACAGAGCGTTGGTCATGAGTGGTAGAAAATCATTGCACTTTTTATTGTAGCATTGGCATGGAATTGGTTGGAACTATTTATAGCAACCATACAGCCTTCATCAGTACTATATTTATGCGTCATATTCATGCCATCATCATTGTTTTCAAAGATTGCTGCAAAAACTCAATCACAGATTTGCAAGGCACCTAGACACAGCCTATTGATTTCCACATAAAAGATTATTAGTAACTCAGTCACATGGAAGGGAATGTACCTTAAACCAGGACACTTCTGTGATTCATTCTGCAAAAATATACAAGCACTTTTCCCAACTTTGATATGCATAGCCATATGCTTTCCTATGTAGCATGCAGCTAACAATTAGTGATACTTAAGCCCCACGCTGAACTTGTTCGCCTTAACTATTGAAAGAACATTTAACATGCATTTTAAGGGCTTTATGCTCAAAGGCTAGCCCCCTCATTCTTGGTACCAGCAAATACAGACATCAACTGTTACGTGTTAAATGTGTACATTTTATTAGCGTAGTATTAAGTATTATGCATTCTGGTTTATGAAATATGCAAGTGCCTGTTGTAGTGGGAATTCGCTGACCAGGAAGTCCCTTCCCGTTATGATCTGCACGTAGTCTATTCAGCTTTTTGTTTCTATTTTTTTACGTTCTGTGGGATATAGTGAAAAACGTTTAACAATTTCTAAACAAGGAATACTTCTAAAGGTAAACGATCTTCGGCGCCAATGCAGTTTTGTACCTCTACCCTAGTCCCTGCCCCTACCCCAATAAATTATACATCATTCGATAGCTCTCTCTGAGCTGATTACCATGATACTATGCACTACGCTCTACATCAATTATTCAAGAAATTATCGAACAAATTCCACTTACCACGATCCACTGGCCTATCCTCAAAACACTCTTTCATATTTTGGCGGTCTCTCAACGTCGTGCCTCGGTTCCGTACGCTCAGGGAATCGCTCTATAGCACGTGACTGATCACAAGAGGTTGGTTCTCCCATCATGTGACTGCTCATGCTTCAACCATGACATTGCTAACCCATCTTTTCAGGGGCCTTGTGTAAAATTGCCTTATACTACTCTGGGGGGTGTTGGTGCAGTGAATGTTGATTCACAGCGAATTATACGCAGTAAAACTGTGCAGATTATGTTTTCACTGGAAATATCTGCTTTCAATGCCAAAGTAGATTCTCAACGTATTTCTCTTCTAAATCTAGCCGCACAGATTTAGTTTTAGCATCGAAATAACAATTCGGGACGGTAGTCAATATAACTGGCCTACTACCTCATTGAACATTGCAGGAAAGAAAGCTGCTTATCATTATCAAGTTATCATGAAGACTTTGCCAGCACATCTGTGCTTTAATTACAACTGTTATACTAAACGATAGTTTTGCTTGAGAAGTACATTTTCCAAACTTAATAGTAAGGACTTTTTAATAAGTTACTTATATTCGGGACTGAATGAATTTATGATCACTTAGATGGTTGGAAACCCCATCTTTATATCGTTCTCTCTATCGTACGAAAGCAGTCAAGAAAGGCAGCTAAGAGACAGAAAAAGAGGCATGCTAATAACAGAATTCAAAATATTCTTTCGCCTCTAAGCAATATCATAAAAATTAAGAATAAACTATAGGTATGAGGATTTTAATTTATACTTTCGATCTCCTTTCCAACTACTTATTTCATAAACTTATCATGCAAATACAATCAGGGTGGCCAACAAACCCTGAAATCCCTAGAAGACCCTGAAGAGCCCTGGATTTTCTTTCCTCCATGGAAGATTACCCTGGATAGCACTGAAATGACAATCCACCCCTGTACAATTATGTTTTGAAGCAGATTTCCCGTCTACACATTTTTGGCTTTGCAGTAC
>WIPJ01067771.1:18628-29286 GCA_018155075.1 Cassiopea andromeda
TGTAATCTCAATGTTATTCAGGCTGGAAGACTTGCACTCCATTAGCTGCTACACAGCGATATGAGTTTCACAAATCGTATCATATATGATAGTAGCACCTCAGAAAGTTTCTTCGTAATTCATGCCGTTTTGGTGGTAACCTATTCCTTGTGTGTTAATTAAAATCCCTGTCATGCACAGTATTTTCTAAAAAGTGATACACTCTTTAATCTATTATGCCTTCTCTCTATTCGATTTTATGTGATTCACACAGGGCCTTTATAAACTGGCACCCTTTCCGTGTAAAATAATTTGAACGTTAGACAGCAGGAAGGGGGATTGGGGGAAGAACCCCCAAGAAATTGAAAAGTCTGTCATTTGTTATAAATATAAAAACAGCCCATTCTTATGCCACATTTGTATCAGAAAAGATATGAAAATGTAGGATCCCATGTATAACTCCAAGACAATGGTGGTAAAAAATGGCTTTATAAATTCACATCTTCTTCAACTATGCAACCAAACGTAAGAAATGCATTGAAGACTCTGGTTTTTAAACAAGGAAGTCCTCTTCCTTAAAAAGATTAATCACTGCATATTTATACCTTTTCCACTGTACGAACACATTTCATCCCTGCACCTCAGATGAAGAGTTGTGAAAATTAATGAAAAGTCGTTAGATGTACTGATGAAACTTTCCAATGCTACATAATGCTGAAAGCATGCGAGATACCTTTTTGGGCATATCAAATCATCAAAACCTGTCTACAGGTTGTGCCTACAATTTTGCAAAAGCTAACAATAGATAGTAGAATATGCTGATAAAAGGCGAGATTGCCATAAAAGGCTTATTCCATTAGAGACATGACACCCTCTCACCCCCTCCTTCACCATCCTGGACTTGAGTTTCAAGTGATGGTTGTAAGTATCACAACAGAGACACTTTAGATATATTGTATTGATTTCAATTTAAGCTCGCAGCTAGCATCTGACTTTCCCTCCTCTCTCAGTTTGCACCTGATTTTGGATCTGCAGTAGGTCGTACCTATCTACATCAAGCCACTTGCATCTATGCGTTGTGTAGGGAAAACATATATGTTTTCCAACCTGCAATGTTGCAAAGCAAGTACTTTATTTGTGCTTTGATATTGAAGTGAGGTTCGATAGAAGCACTTGTAGGGAATTAGATTAGGTGGGAGTGGCGCTCCACGGCAACTGTCTTTGAAACCACTTGTGTCACACCTTAAGGATGGGAGTCTTCAATCAGAAATTCAAATACAAAGTTCCGGCCAAGAAATTCATTGTTGTAAATGAACGGACATTTTTTCCGGTTCAAACGATTTCAGACATGAATTCTTCTACATTAATCCATCTTCAAGATGGCGAAATGAAGAAACAAGACCAAAATGGATAAGGTGCATGATTGGTTATAATTTCATGTAAAAAACGGTCCGCTTATTTGTTAATTATAATGTGTAGTCTTGCTTGTGTTACATGCTTTTGAAAAGGAGTTTATTTTGCATATCTTTTTCCTTGCAGATCATGCAATGTGGCGTAGAGCTGATAGTCTATCCGTAAAAGGTAGGATATCCTTTGCAATCAGTATATCAGTATGTTGCTCTTACAGCATTTGTCATGACTGTTGCCCATTTGGAAACATGTTAAGTTCACCTAAGTCGGAGTCGCTATTTTCAATATCGGATAAGTTAAGAAAAGATGCACGTTCCAGGTCTACTTGTTGAACATACAACATGCGTTTAGAGACTTCTGTTGGATGCTTTATAAAGTACATTTGAGTATACAATTAGCCTTAGCGACAGAACCTCTCTGAGGGATACCACCATGGCTCCTTTGAGGCACCTCTTTTGAAAGCATACGTTTAATTCTAAGTAGGGTTAGCACATGCTCTGAAATTCCAAATCAGTTGGAAGAGGAGGAAATGATGGCTTTGTTAAGCAAGATAGAACCATTGCTTCTTATTCAAATGGCACATTGTTTGCGCTAATTAACAAACAATGACTACTACTTTTGAAATTAATTGCTTTTTATTTCAATAGCATTCGCGTGGATCTCTTGCATGAAACCGATGGCTTTTAAAACTTTTCTGATTTAGCAGAGATTTGACAAAAATACGGAGGATATTTGCTTGTAAACTTTTGATTGAATCATCAAACTTTTTCATTTACAGATTAGTTAGGTTAAACCTTTTTCAATAGCCAAAGCAATAGACATTACTTGAGGGAGATTGTCTTCTTCTTTTCAACCAAGTCTTTTGAAAACATAATTCTATTCTAAATAGGAGTAGAACATGCTCTGAAACTCAATATCATTTGAAAGAACAGAGATGATGGCTCTGGCAGGCGAGATAGAATCTCTGCTTCTTAGTAAACTGCTAAATTGGTTGCAGAAAGCAAAAATTAAATGCATGGCTAAATGTAGCTAAAGTGAAGTGAGTCTGAAGTGGATCTGTTTTCTCCTTTTTCAATTAATATGCCATTCTAAGGTCATAATTTATTCAGAATTTTTACCTGATCCCAATTGAACCGACTGACACAAGTTTCATTTTCGTGTATAAGTCCTCATTATAGTTTGAGAACTAATCGCCACTGTTCATGTACTAGTTTTGTGACTTCTTAGGCCTGAAAATGAGACAGTTATTTTCGCATGTAACATAGTGAATATCTTAAAGCTATTACTTCACCAAACTTCTTAATCTAGAATCTTCAAATGCGCTAAATTGGAACCACACTATACAATTTTTTCAGAAGACCTCCACTTCCTTTCTGTATACTATTCGCTCTCCAGTTCAATGTCAGCAATTTCACACCTTGTAATTTGAAGAGCATGGCTTCCCATGCTTCTTCAAATTTGCTCATGGTTAGCCCTTTGGCCGTACTTACCCCCACACCCTATATTTCTGCCCTACCACTACTTATACCCACATCCTATTTTGCTTCAAAGACAATATTACATCCTCGTTTCTTAAAAACATGGGCTATGTAACTTCAAGCTCTTCCAGCCTAATACAACCAACTCAAATTCCAAACTGGAGACGAGACAGAACGGCAGTTTTCTCTCAAATTCATCTTGAAACAGTTACAAAGTAATTCGAAATGTAATTTGAATAGGAAATCAAACTTCTATTCCATAAACTGTCCCAATCCTTATTTCATCCATCAGGGGAATATTTGGCATCTATTTCTTATGCACCTTCAATAAACTTTTTGCTTGAAAGGTGTCCTAATTGGTTCTAAATTCTTGATTTCGACTTTCTTTACATGTGCTTGATGTCACTTAAATACAAAGTAGAGAGTTGATGAAAGGTTATCGTAATAGAAGATTACTGGTACTCGGCTTCAACAATAAACAGATGCATAAGTTTATCCTTACTGCTTTAGTTCAATCCTTCCGTGTGATCTTCTAACTTCATAATATTTCTTGGACTGCAAGATATTACGTCTGACATTATTTTCTATTTTCATTGTAGAACTGTTCATCTCGTCGATGTAATATCGGTTGAAGAGAGCATTGTACAATTGTATGTTTCAATAAAACTATTCACGTTTTGTAGAGCAAGTGGAAAATTGGGTGCAAATGAAAGCAAACATTTTTAGCTATACTAGTATATGCTTATCCTTTGATAGTTCATTTTACACTGAACTTATTGTCATGAACAGTGAATAGACACTGTGATGTTGGAAAGGAGAAAACATTCATGTAAGGTACATTTGTAGGTGATAACTACAGCTCTGTAGAGATCACGCAAAAATATAATGTGAAGGTGGGTGCCTATTAAACTGGGAATTGTTGCAAGATTCAGTCTGATGTTGTAAACAAACCTTGCTGGTAATTTTTGGATATGTTCATTGGTGTGATTACAGAGCGAATGCGTTCTCAGCATCATTTATCAGAAGTGAACTTATGGAGTTTATCATTTAATTTCAAGAACTTTAGGTATCACGGAAATTATGCCCTTTCATTTGAATGCACAGTATATATCAGGATCTCTCCCACAGCTAGTTTAATTGAGCTCTCATTAGCACGTTGTGTATCGAGAGGAGAGATACTTGACAGGTAGCGGCAGTCAGTTTATGTCTGGATCGTATTTGAACTGCAACTCTTGTATTCATTGCATCAATGTGCTCTTGTTCCTTGAATCACATGGTTGACAACATTAGTGTTAGGAACCCATTTGATTTTTCATCATCCAAATGAGAAAGAAAATCTCATATTGTGTTTACATCTTAATTAGTTGTCTTTTGACACTTTATTTCTTTGGGTAACACGAAATATTTTTGACCATTGGCTAATTATCTCATTCTCGTTATGAAGAACTCTTGCTTGCAAACCATTGCAAAAAATATTTAACAGGGGCGTTATATAGCAAGGAGTCTGTGATTTTATTAATTTTTTTTATTGATTGGATAATCCTTAAACGCTGTGAAGTGTGTTTACAGTGCCATTGTATTATTGTCTCATCATTCTGACTGATCACATAAGTGCTCATTAATATTAGACGCGTGGTGAATTCAAGGAGATAAGATTTCATTTAAATTCGTTATCATAATTAAGCTTTTTTGTATTATTTTAAATAGTGTAGCCGTTGCTTATATCCACCTACTTGAAAATTTTTGCTAAATTTTATTTATATTCGTACATAAGTAAGCTTGCCCATGTCCCGAAGTTATGTTAGCGAACATTAATGGGAGGCTACGTTTTATGCTGTTGATAATGTTGTAGACTAAGTCACATTTGGAGAAGCAGAAAGTTATTGATGTGAAATAGCTTGAAAGATCTATCTAAAGATAGGTATAAGTATGAACTATGAACAAGAGATTCAGGTCATTCAATGAGATTGAATACTCAATGGAAGGGAGAGATAAATTGTCACCATTGGGATAAAGTCTCTTTGCACCTTGTAAACTTCAGCTGATCGACAGAACCATCTGTAATGTTAAACAAATGAACAATTTGATTTCAAAAAGTTTCATCAAATTGCCATGCGACAGGTGAAGGTTAAGTAGAAAAGAGCTGAATATCTAGTTGTAAATTAGCCTCCATAATGAATGTGAGAGTAATTAGGCCAAGATCACGATAGCTACACTCTTTGAATATAATTTTTGTGTAACCTTTTGCATGGTTCGCCAGTCTGCAGCTCTTGCTATGCTTAAAATCCTGAGCATTTTCATCGTCAGTATGCTTATCTGCGCTATGATGATGACAGGTGTATTTTTAAGGCTCCTGTAATGTTTAAAATAATGTGTAGCCTTCCTTTATAATGGTATTGAGTCTTTGATGGAAGAGTCTGTTCAGTAATGACCATCGAATGTGTAGTAAAAAGGACATTTCGTTAAAATTTGTAGCTGACACTGTTTGATTATAGGTTATTGCTGGATTCCATGACATATAATCTCACATAGTTTTTTTATCATATATAATCACTTATATTACTGTATTACTGCTGTAGCTGTTGCGTATTGCCTTCTTCCCTTTTAATTTCAACCAGGTTCTAAGTAAAATGTAGACAATGTAAAAGTCAGAGACAAAGAATTTCGGGGAAAATTTGTGAGACAGCATAACGCATTTTCCTGAAGAATAGCAAAAGTACGAATTGGAAAGCAGTTGCCCCTTGCATGTGAGCTCGATCCCCATTCACGATGTTGCATTTACCTTGGTGGGCAATTCTGAGTTTTGAAAATAGGGAATTACTTATATTTTCTTGCCTTTGATGAAATTCATCCAACCACCCAAGGGTGTACACACCTAAGGGCACAGGGGGATAGTGCTCCTAGCTTACATTGCATTCTTCTTTCGCTTGTGAGGTTCTACCTGAATGTAAATAGCCCCTAGTACCAGATATTTGCTATTTTTCTACACTTACATAGAAGCATTAATTGGTTCAATAGAAGATACCTGAAATTGTAATTGTGAGATACCTTGGATCTTTTAAGTTTTGCGAATGCTGTTTTATGCATTCTAGCGATATGGTTGATTTTAGCACACTTGATTTAAGGTTAAATGTTTTTGAACAACTAAGTTTCTCTCTTGTACATCTGGAGAAATTGAAAGGGGAAAAGGCAATTAATTCTGTGTGTTATCATGCTTTCTGCTTAACAATATTTAACCCTTCTCATAATCATTTCATTTATGAAAACGCACATTGGCTGTATTTATTTTGCTTTCATCCCTATGAAAGACTTAACTATTTTTTGAAGTAATATGGCAAAGATATTTATAGAGGGCGTGACACCCCGCCCATCAGCATGTACGAAACTGTGAAAAAATTGATCATGCTGCAGGAGATGCAGTATTTCATTGCAGATAATGTTTTGCAAGACCTGATTGTTAGTCATAATTGGTCAAATGTTTGCTCACTATGCCCTTATCCTAACGGAAAGAGTTTAGATGAAATATCTATGAGCATATTTAGTAGTTAGGTGAAAGAAAAGAGAAATAGGAATGACCATGTATGACAACCTTAAAACGTGAAACAACGTCACCCCTTGTCTCCAAAGTTCTGCCTGTCCATTAAATATGCTCTGGCGTTCAACTATTTTGAAACAGAATAAATGTAGAATGAAGCACCTAAGAACGGATTATTGCTTTGTAGCCATGAAACATTTGCTGCCTTAAACTAAAGGATCCTTGAGCAAGTTCTTCATGTAATTGATCTGCTCTTTTCATTCATACCCCAGAAATTAATAAATTAATTTCGTAGAAGAACATTTAGATGGACAATTGTTAATTGATGCTTCACTCATTACCTGAAACATCAAAATCCCAGTGAGATTGGCTCATATAAAGCTGTTCAATAGTATTGCAAGTGCTTTTCTATGGTTTTATGGCTGCATGTGAGATTTCGCTTTATAGTGAAAAGCGCGGAAGACTCCAGCAATGCGCGGGAGCTTTGGCATTTATGGACTCGCTCCATCTATACTTAACAGGCACTGAAATATTACTTGGATAAGGAAAGTCATAGGAGCTGCATTGATGCATTTTCATAGAGCATATGATTCAATAAGCGATAAAAGTCCAACTGAGAAAAATTTGAAATATTGAAATTAAAGGTGAATGGCTGGATTGGATTTTAATTTGTTACTATGAGGTAGATCAATTTTGAAGCAATACTAACACTTCCCATTTTATCTCAATAGTGAAGTATCAACAGTTTTGAAATTTTTGGGGCCGGGGGCACTAGGTCCCTACACTCATAAGACATTATTTTTCATTATTGCTACTTGAGCTTATCCCCAACCTTAGTGACCAAAGTCCTCCTCTCTTTTTGAAAGTCATTTCGACGCCCTTGAATTTGGAAAACACTTGGAAAAAACGCAGATTGTGTTTTCAAGAACGGGAGTGGAATTAGGTGATGGTTGGGCTGAGAAAAATTCCAAAACTTTAATAAATGGAGAATTATTGAAAAATGACCAAACATGAAATAGAAAATATAATAAGTATTTGCTACACATTTCTAACAGAGAAACTTTGCAAAATCTTACAGGATGAAACAATACACCACAATACAGCATTTGTGACCAACGTCATTTTCTTAATGATAGATTTTACCAATTTTAAGTTAAAGTGAAGGCAGTCCCGGTTACTTTCATACGTACTGTCATGTGCCAAATAAACAGCGGGGGTATTCCAATAAACGGGGATGGGATTGAAAAATTATATACTTTAATAAACCGGGAGGGTTCAAAATAAACGTTTGAAGGTTAGAATGCTTGAAGCCTATTTGCTTCTGACCTCTTTTCCATACAAGTTAGTAATTTGAGTATTGCCATAGCAACTCTTGCGCCAATGCATGGAAACGTAAGGACAATCAACCTTCGTTCGAAGCAACCTGTTCGAATGAAAATTGTGCGAGAGAGATAACCTACAACAAATAACATTGCATATATGGTGAAAAAGAATTAAGCAGCAAAAATACTTAGCCACCTTCACCACCAAAGTTCGGAATATGAGAAGCAGATCAGATTTCTGCGTATCAAGTAGGTACTGGATGAGGGCCTTGGTAAGTAGTAGCTATCTTTTGCATTTGAAAGATTCATTAGTATAATAAGAGTTGAAGGTAAATATTGCGCTTTTGGGGTAATCAGTTAGTATAGCATTGGCATGATTGACATAGCGTTTTGTCAAGCTTGCCAGTGTTATACTAATGCGTAAATTGAAGCGTTGAGAAGAAATTATAACTTCTCATTTGTGGAAGATCTTGATGATTTCAGGCGTACATTTCAATTTTTTACATGAATTTTTGGCTTATAAAGTAAAACCAGTTTAGGTATTTTCATTTAATTGTGTTATGTAATGAGGCCTGTAACCAAGGGCACACATGCACACCTGATGTTATTCCTGTGCACACTTTAACAGGGGCGGATATAGAGGGTAGCACTTGTTGCACGGACGACGCTCAGATCTTCCGATCAATGTTTCTTACAGTCAATCTTCCATTTTTCTTGACAAATGTTTCAAGGAGAACCTTGGGTACGGATTCTTTTCAATGCCAGGAAATAAAGATTTTTTCTATCCAAATTACAAAAAATTATGTAACTAAAGGGTTAATTCCTACCAATATGTGAGATATTATATCAGGTAAACCAATGATGTGATACACGTTTCTTTTATAAGAAAATAGTATTATTATTCTGTTATTTTGCTTGAACCTCAGTTTTTTTAACTTTTCCCTAAATTGAGCCTGAGATTTTCTTATATTTTTCTTAACTTTTCTGAAGTAAACTAGCTAAAATACGCCCCACTGTCTTTGTTTATCATGCATACTCGAATTTAAATTTCATCTTATTATTATCATTATTATTATTCATATTAGTCAAAATAATGAACATTGATAACTAATAAATTTTTGTTCAATACATCGTTGAACATGCCATGTTTAAATACAAAGAAACCTGTGGTGATGCTTAGAACTTTTAGAAAACTATTTTCACATTCGACTCAGAATATTTACGCATTAGATTAATAACGAATAAATAAATTGTCTTTTAGAAAGCAATGCATTGACTTCAAAGTGTTTAAAACCCACCAATTGACGTCACAAATCAAAGTTGCGTTAAAACGAAATTTTCTGATAGTACATGCTACTGTTTTCATCTTGTGACTTGAGAGCATTTTAATATTTTTGTACCAATACTTTCTAACTACAATGGATACAATGCTAATGGACTGCTACGTTGGCATAACTCACTTCCAGTAAAACAACCACTTTGTAGCAGATCTTTATTGCAAATGATTTTGAAATAGGGCTACAGAACAGAATGAAAGAACTTTTTAAAATATAGCACAAAAGTCCTAATTTCAGAAAATATGTTCATGTTATATGCTCTGTCTGGGCATTTTCAAGATTTCCACAAATATTTTGCAATGTGAACATTTCTTCTTCAAGCAATTTCAAACTTGCTCAGTGCTAACTAAATAAATGGTGAAATTTTCACGGCAAAAGGTTGAAAGTTCAATCATTATAAGAATTCCCAGGATAAAAGTATTTGAACGAAATCCGGAGGCGATAAAAATTTTTCTGCATTTGTGAAAGACTACAAAACTGAAATCTATATGTTGAGAAAGACCTCACTTCTCTATTTTACCTCCGTTTCCCCCAGTTCCTTTGGGCTTGGAGGGTGCCTCTGAGAGTCCTTTAGTTCTGGCATGAGCATTTAGGACCGGATGCCATTACTGATATCACCAATGTCCTGCGTTGGGCCTCAAACCCATGTTTGGTCTAGGTCGAGTTCTTCACCGCTAGGCCATTGCTGAGAGATAGGCCTCAGTATTTTTATTTGATTTCTAGTAAATTTTAAGCACTGTGTAATTATCATAAGTTTAACTTTTGGAACAAATTGTACAATGGCTTACATAATTTTTTCAATGTTTGGTTGAGTATGGTGGCCCATCGGTTTCATTGTGTTTTCATTGTTCTTTTCCACTTGTGATCCAAAAATCAAACTCGTTTCCACTTTTAAAGCTGGAATTTAATTCTGTTTTCATTTTCAATTTGAAATTAATTTTGAAATTGATTTCAAATCAGTATTGATATTGACTTTGTAATCAATTTTGGTTTGCAATTCATTTTTTCCGGGTGGCCCATTAGTGTCAATCTCAAAACAAAAGAGGCTGGCCTCAATTTCAAACAACTTTGGCAGGAAACGTTTTCAGAACTTTCCCTTGCAGCTATCCTTTGGGAAATTGTAATGGCAGTTTGCTTGGAATCTGGAGTGAATCCATGGTATGATGATCAGAATATGAAAGAAGACCTTAAAAGATATGTGCAGCAGAACTTAAAACGCAAAGAAATGCTAGATTTTATGAAAAGAGACTACGCAATGTACACCTGGAGTATGTCGACCTTGGCCAGGCGTTTGAAGTATTTTGATATTCATTACATCGATTCGAATGTTGCTTTATCAGCAGTCACAAATGCCGTGAAAAAGGAACTAGAGGGTCCTGGAAAGTTGCTAGGTTACCGTGCTATGAACCAAAAGCTAAGAACTGAACATGGTATATGTGTCCCACGAAGGCTTGTTTGTGATGTCATGTTTACTGCTGATCCACAAGGAATGGAAGCAAGAAGTGTAAAAAAGAAGAGAAATAAACCCAAACAACCATTCATGTCAAATGGACCTAACTGGACCCTTTCACTTGATGGTCATGATAAACTGATGGGT
>WIPJ01067772.1:6922-32371 GCA_018155075.1 Cassiopea andromeda
AACAAGAAAAATCCCAAGAAATATTTAAGAGGAAACAACATGGTTTGAAAACTTGGAATTAGAAGATACGGACAGCACGACCAATAACGAGAACTCTAGGAGCTACTATGAGGATGGAAGAGCAAGAAACAATAGAGTCAACGGACCGCAAAATAACTTCCGTACACCTACTCACCTAGCTAGATACAATCAGCTCAGGGACAATGCATCAGAGAAGGAAAAAGAGAACCGAAGAGGAAAAATAGTACTATAAATAGCCATAAAGGAGAGAGGATGGGCACTAAGCTGATGTCAGCTACACAGGGAAATGGAGTTAGGTCTGAAGCCATGTCAAGAGCAGCTGCAATAATAATTTTATGGCTATGTTTCTTCGTGTCTGAAGCTATGTTACAACATAACTTGTAGCCGTCTCTGCAACTAGGGTACCGAGTTGTAGTGCCTAGTAGATTCACCATGCAAAGTGCTCATTGAAGGAGAGCCCCTTGTTCTGTAATCAATTTTGTATCTGGCAAAACAGATGACAAACTTTGTTGCATTCCTGTTTATTGTTGTATAAAACAAGGAAATCTCTATGAATGTAAACTCAAATTTATCCGGCGTTTTGAAAAGAAATACATTTGCAAGCATGATTTCCAAAGCCTGGCAATGACGTTTTAATGAATACCAAAGAAGTAGTTTTCACGAATATTTTAAAGATGAAGAGGCATCAGCTGAGATAGGGTGTAATGTACTGAACTACCAAATTCAAAAAGGATTCAGAGGAGGACAGGTATTCCTTCTTTGACTAGAGATCAATGATGCATAATGGCTGTCCTACATGCCAAAGGGGCGTTTTCCGACATCTAGAAAGTGTGAGCTCAAAAAAACTTTCGCTCGCCCCCCTCGTACATTCGATACCTCCGGTTACTCTGGATGATACTCTTCAATTATAGCCTTTACAATTTTGCACTCAGGTAAAAATGCATTAGTATTTAACTTCAATTAGGGTATTTACATTTGTTTTCTTGTACACGGGATGCTGTTGGCCATCCCTCACAGAAGGAACCAGCTGCTGCCACTATTTGGCCCATTTGGTAAACTTCAATACCTTAACTGCTTGCACCCTTCACTAGTGTACATCTCTAAGTCCGTCCCGGCATGATATGAAATTTTTCTGCTTCTAGCAATGGCGTTCAGCCTTTGAAGACTAATGATGAAAATAAATACATTCTATTCTGCAAATGGGCATTTTCTGACGTTCTAAAGGGTGCTACCTCGAAAATTGTACCCAATGCCCATTTTCCTATGTCTACCTTTAGAAAAAAGGAAAATTCAATTCGATTTATTGCCGGAAGTATTTAACTTGTAAAAGCATCCTGCTTTTAGCTGAATTTCTACATCTGTGCCCCCTTAGTGCAGCTGGTTATATTATTTTTGGTTGTTACCCTCTCATTAGGGTTAGGGAAAATATGCCCTGTTGCACCCTGGGTCTGGGAAGAAAGTATCAGTTATTGCCCGGATAGTCGGGAATGTCTGGGAATTATATTCATATAAATTCGTATGAACCCTGTGTGTGTTGTGTGGCAAGCAGCCTGGTTTTCCAACAACAGAAACAAAAGTTGAAATAAAGCGCAGAATGGAATGTGGATGGGTGAAAGCAAAAAGTCTCCTGGAGAAACCTGGAAATCTGGCAGAAAATGCCCTGAAAATCCCTGGAAAAATGTTTCATTTTGCAGTTGGCCACCCTGATTTTTCATAAAGGTGTTTCTCAATGCGTACTTGTGCTGAAGAGTGTTTGGGTTATTATTAATAGCCATCTTTCTCTGAATGCAAGCAAGCAGAATCTCAATGTAGTCTTGAGAAAATTTGTATGTTTAGACATACTTGAAAGCGTTTTCATCTCTTTGCAATTGGATCTCTGACAAAGGAACAATGGATCGCATGCTAATGACAAGTTGAAAAACAAATGCCTTTTTTCTGCTTTGCACTAGAAGTGGATTCTCATTTGTTAGAAGTAAAAGAGGATATTCAGCAGTTTCCTTAAAAATGGATTCTATTAAGGGAATATTTGGATACCTTAAAGGAGACTTGAAGCCTTTGCCATACAGATTTCTCGAATTGAGGATATCAGTTATTCTGTCAATATTGCTAATAAACTGAATTGCTGGGCCACAGTCTTTGAACTCTGGCAATTTCCAGTCATCTTTCAAGAACTCTAAGGCATTGGCTTCTGAAGAACTCAATGTTTGCATTGCCAAGTTTGCTTTCATTTTGTGCCTTTGCTAAACAATATGGTTAAGGTTTAGGCATTTGCCATTAGATAATCTTTCTTCATCCTGCAGCGTAGCAAGCCTTCTATGAAAACTCCAGTCAATAATCCCCTGGTCATTATCCTTAAGGTTTCCTAAAACACCCAGAGTATTCCTTACAAGTTTAACCATGCGACAGGGATCGAGAATGGTATATTCTTGGTGAACTCTTGTAGAATGGGGAAATGATACTTTAATTTTATCATAATCTAGTGCAAATTTGCATCTAAGTAAGTGAAAGGTGTGAAGGTTTCATGATATGCCATCGCATGTCACTGACCAAACTTGAAATCCATGATCTGCTAATGAAGAGAGGGTAGACGTAATGAGTGATGCTTGTGCGTCCTCATTCACCTTGTTGGTTAAAAAGTAGCCTATAGGGCACTTCCAGAAGTGAGTTAGCCGAAGTACTAAGAAAGCAAGAGCTTTTTTAGCTTCATCTTCACTACTTTCAGCAACAATCTCTACTCCTTCAACAAACCCTGAATACTTCATGTTCTTTGTGTCATAAAGAACTTGTTGTCTTACAGGCATACCATCCATCATTAAGGCACAGTCAAACATTTCAGGCTTTTTCTGTAACTGGTCTGGAAGGTTTTTCGTTACATCTGCATGGAATCTGGGTTCAGAATTTACAGATGATATATAAGTTTTTATTGACGATTGGCGTGGAAGTGAAAATATCTTGCGGATATAAGAATAAGCTTTTGGAGAGTAGAAATGAACTTTTGAAGCAAAGCTTTTTATTTTTTCAGTGTAGCATTGACCTGCATATTTTTTTTCGCCATTTTGCATTTGATTTTTGTGCATCTCAAGAATAAGATCAGAAAGCTGATCTTTGAGTAGCTGAGCTTGTGCTTCTTTTAGTAATTTTCTTTTTCAGTGCATTTATTTTCTCCTTCAGAGAAGAAATCTCTTTTGTTTGCTATCTAATTTTTTCCTGTAGTACTTTGATTTTTCTTTTCATTTTTAGCTTTGTAGTTGTTAGCTCAGATTTACTTTTTTTCTCTTGCTTATGTTTGTATATTGTTTGGGTACGAGGAGAAAAATTGTGTATGCATATTTTTATCAGATTGGTTTTTTGACCTGTAGAATTACTTATTCACTTGAGCTCTCTTCTTGGCATTTTTGAGGGTGCCTGCAAGTGTCTAGGGAAGTCAAGAATTGAAGCTACAGCATCTCTTTTAGGCCTTGGGCTTGGAAGTTCAGAAGGATGGATGTAATCATTGTCCTTAAAATGCTTGCTACATACAGTTATCTTTGCGCAGTGCCCTCACCCAAAGTTTTGTCATATGTGTATCTAATGGAACCTAAGATTCAGACATTTCCTTAGATGAACAATAATACTCAAGACCAAAATCTAGCAACATATCTTCAGACCATTTCAACCATCATTGATATCTTTATGCCAATTTTAAGCCTTATTTGGGTTGTAGTACTATTTTGAAAAAAATTGAGCAAGCAACTATTCTAAGAGGTATAAATGAAATCAGCCGTCAGAAGTTAGCTACTCAGAATATGGTGTCTCAAGAGACCTGATCAAACTAGTTTCAGGGAAATACCTAACAATGCATATTGTATTCAATCTATTCATGACCCAGAATTTCCATTATTCGCTTTACATAATGTTTGTCACATTTTTTTGAAAAGATTTTTTGATTAATCATGCACCGAAGTTGCTCTCCATGTGAATCCGTAACTAGTTTAGAAACAAGAGTAATGCAGTTGTTAATGTTTCAGTTATGTGCCATGGCAAGAGATAGTGAACTCGGAATGATTTGTTGTTCCACTACCGCTATGACCATCCTTGCGAAGTTTCCGCTTTTCCTGGCAATTATAAGCACATCAAGAAATGAGCAATCTATGCCTTAACAATTTTGAGAGAAATTAAAAAGAATCCAAATTCAAGACATTTCCTATGACGAAAATTAAAAATATTTATCGCAGATTTGTCCAGAGCGTGCGTACACTATTCATACTTTCTGCTGTACTAACATTATGGTGGCAATATGCACGTTGACTCTACTTTGGCTTCACTTCACCTCGCTTTGGCAGTTAGGTCTCTAGTCTTTATTATTGTCTCTATGCTGTAAGTATGTAAGCACTTTTAAATCTTCATATGTCTCGAACAACCAGTACTGAACATTCTAAACTTTTTTACATTGTCGAGCACTGTTTTCCTTTCAGACACGTTCTTATGAAGGACGTGTAATGTGGTTTATAATGGAACCCTTTATGCAAATCACATTTTTTGCATGAAATGCAGGCGAAGTTTTTAAGCTCCATGTCCAGCATAGTACTGTCAAAATCTACACTAGTAAGAGTAACAGAATATTTTGAAAGTTGTCAATCATATAATACTGCATGATTGGAACATGGAGTACTATTCAACTTCACGAGTGAGATCAGACATCACTGTACAACTACTGATTGTGGATTTGAATTGAATTCCTTATTTGATTTGAATGTCTTTTTGGCCTTCTAGAGCGTAGTTTGGTCGCCAGCAGGGTTGCCAGAATGAAATTCTATAAATTCCCAAGCCGAGACTCAAAAAGTCCCAATATTTATTCTGTTCAAAAATAAAATTCCCAAGACTGAATGACATCATTTATCCACATGAACTTTTGCTATTAATAAATAGTCTTGTGTCTTTGGGACATGTGTAACTTGAGAACACACTTTAAGGGGTGTGAATGGTTGCTTTTTTGAGGCACGAGGGGCACCACTTTTGTCAATCATGAAGGTGCCCCACCCTAGAATACAGTCTCCTGAAATGTTACGACTATTGATGATATATGTGAGGATAGAAAAAGTAAGATAATTATCATCATATGATTATGTGTAACTGTAGAGAAAGTAAGTTAGAGGATTGGAAGCTCATATAGTCAGTTGACAGTAGAAGCCAAGGAATTCTGTGCTCTGTTCAAATTATGGAACCACATCCCTATTTTTAGAGAAATTCCTTTTTTGACTATAAAAATACGTTTTTTCATGATAGAAAATAGTAGATTTTGTTTAATGTGTTCTATGGGAACTCTAGATAGGCGTTCTGTATGTGTTACTTCAAATGACTTAAATTCTACAGTTGTGTTTTCTTTTGTCATACAGTTATACATGGATATTGATAAGCCTTTAGGGAGTATTCTCAAAAATTCCCAAGATTTCTTACATAAAGCGAATGAAACATGCAGGTGTTGTCTGGCAAGCAGCCTGGTTTTCTAATAACGGAAAAAAAATTTAAAGTGAAACGCAGAATAGAATGTGGATGGGTGAAAGCATAAAATCCCCTAGAAAACCCTGGAAATTTGGCTGTAAATCCCCTAGAAATCCATGGAAAATATTTAACTTTGCTGTTGGCCACCTAGAGTGGATTAGACCATTTTGATGTAGTTTCTTATGTAGTTTGTTTACTTGAAAAGTTGCTATGCAGATTTTCCTTTTGGCCCACTAAGTTTTTGCCGTCTGCTTTCACTTGGCATATAAGCATCCCCAACCACTCGTATTGAGTCAAACTTTGAATGTCAATGGGGGCTTTTTTCCTGTACTTGCTGGTTATGAGTCTCTGCATAGGGTTTGCATTATTATACAAGTTCAGATCCTCTAAAGTACTCGAAAGATTGAAAAAGATCAAGGATAGATAAGTTTTCTGAGGTACCAGCACTTCATTAGGCAAACTGAAATTGGTTTCTAGGATTCTTCCTTATACGTTTTACCTAATTAGCATAATGTTATTAACCTTTCAGTTATACTGCTTGAGATGTGCTTATTGAATGACATTTCCATATAGCTACTCCGTGTCTCACCTCCATTGTTTTCCTTTGCTTTGAATCTGCTTTCTCTTATAAAGTTACAACCCAAAATTTGTAGATATCTTTGTATTTCATATTCAATAATGTGAATTTACGCCTTCTGCCTTCTGCCTGTCAGTTTCTTTACATCACTTTAATTATCTGTCATGCTTGTTACCAATCCGTGTTTTCTTATTTTGTTTTGAATCTGAGGCCTTTAGCTCTATTTTTTTGCAGAAGATAAAACAACTGGATTATCAATACATGGGCCTATCGAGTATGTTGTTTCTTAGTGGTTTTCTTTGTATTGTATGTTTTTTCCATCCTTTTTGTATCATTTTTGTAGGAAGTCTTTGCGAAATAAGCAATCATTCTATAAATTTTGTGGAAAATCCATTCCCACATAAAAATGCCAAGGAATTGTCAGACAAATTGGGCCCTTTCTTGCAATATCAGGGAATGTCAAACGTAAGAATAACACAAATGAAAGTCTAAAAATAGCTCAAATTTAAGCACTTGAATAAAATGTTGTAAAAAGTTGGTATGGAGGGAATTTTTTTGGAGGAGTCCTTTCAATAGATTCACTAGATCAGAGGTTCCCAAACTTATGAAAATTTTTTACATGACAGTCCCCTAATGCATGCCTTCTCTACTTGGGTTCTTGAGGCGAGGTGACTATAAATTTGTGTGGCAGATAGAAAGTCTCTTATGCTACATCCCTAGCTTTTAGGAACTTCAATAAAGAATCGCAATTTTTTGCAGAGCTGTAATTATTTCTTTTTAGAAGTCCAATGCTTCATATCTATCCTTATGCATGTTAGTGAATGAAAAAATATATGCATCTATTACAAACTTTATTGTGAAGAGGAAATGAGGGGTTTGGAGGCTGGATCCCCAGTAAAATTTTTGCAGAATCTCACCCTATACTTTAGCTTAGAATGCACCTCGCAATATTTAGCTTCCTATTTGCATCAAGGAAGTGTGGTAGTCGAGGGCAGCTTTCTACAAGACATAGCGACGATGCTAAATTTAGCGTAGAGATAAACTTAGAATATGGTTTGACCAGAAAGTATCTTGGTTAGACATCGTGGAATGTTACTCTTTTTCACCCATAGATAGGTGTGCTATCAGAAATTTCAGATCATCTCTCATTAGTTGCAAGATGCAAGTTCTGATTTCTCAGTAGCAATATATACACAAGAAAGATACAAACAGAGTTTGAAAGTATAAGTTTGCTGAGCTTTCAAAGTTTATAACGATTTGCTGAAAGGACTTAAAAATCTATAATTGTGTCTCTACAACGCGCGAGCTTCAGCAGCTGCTCACGGCCCTCCAGTAACACTTCACAGTCCTTGTATACTTTCTAGAGCATTCAAGTTCTCAACACTTAAAATTATATCTCAGATTTGTTGCAAAATGGCCTAGAGAAGAAAATGTCCTTTTCTGTTTTACAGAAGCTCGCTTTACTGAGCACAATGTCATACATACTTATTCCAAGTTTTCTGGCCTACTACTTTCTAGGAAGTTGAGCACCTCGTGAGTTCACTTCCTATGTATAGAAGCACGATAAAGTAGAAAATATGAAAAATAGGCTAATGCAAACAATGCAGGTCAATGGTAAACCTCTATAATTATGTTTTGTGGTAATGCTATTAAAAGAGATTTCTGGGATAAATACAAAGAAAAATGAATATGGTAAGAATTATCAGCCATCAAACTGCTACCGGCTTTTCTCAGATTGAAGTTTGTCTGTTGTCCTTAGTTGTTACTTATAGGAAGGAGTTCTCTGACAAAATGAGACGTCAGCAAAGCAGTTTTACATACCGGGGAAGGAGTAAGGGGGCTACGACCACAGAGATAGGAAGGCTAGAATGAGCGGTCTATTGTCCCGCTTTTGTTTTATGTGTAGTACACATACAGAATAAAGACGGTACCAACACGTTGGCAAAAGATATGTGTAAAGAAAGGAGTCACAGTGAATGGACTTACACTGCTCCTCTTTTTTTTGCTGCTGGAGTGCAGAGAGGCAACAAAATATAGAGAACATGTCATATTTAAGTAAGTAGTGCAAGAGGTATTTGAAGTTAATTGATTTTCAACTATTTTTAGTTGATTTATTTACTTGTATCGACTTCAGAGTGTAGCAATGAATGTCGAAGTTTAACGTTTCATCTAACTTGGCATTAGTGTTAACGTGGTCTTAGGCAAAAACTCTACCATTATTTAAACTTCATGGTATTTTGCTCATTCTTTCTGCTTTGGTATTTGCATTGTGTAAAAACACGTTTTGGAAAATGGACAAAGGATTAGTTGTAAGAAACTCCAGCGTTCTTGTGCCACAGCCTATCAACTCTAGTGCTTAGTGACCAGGTAGACCATAAGAACTTTTTCTTTGGACTGTTGATGTTAGGGGTACCTGCAGTGTCGTTCAAGAGTTTTGCGGTTTCAATTATACCCATGAAGAATTCTTCAATCTCATTAAATTTTCCAAGACAAAAGACCTATGTGTATTCCCTAAAATTGCTTCTTGACTCTATGTTGTCAAATAAATCTTTCATCAAAAGGATGAACTTATTTGCTGCCTTCTGTTTTAGACCCTGCTACCTGAATATTTTGTAAAATTATTGTTGCTAGTGAAACAGAATGGCTCAGCCAAAGCAATCCTTGCAAGGGGGCAGATCTGATTTTACTATCATGGATAATAGAGGGACGTTTCCTGTTTCTTGATGTTGTACCCAAGCTTTTCAATCATGCTAATATTCTTTTGAGGCCTCATAAAAATCACTGTAGGACATATGACCCTTTCTCAGTAAGCAGGCTGATAGTTTTTTACATCAACTAGTTTGAAATGTCTTGATTTGAATTATTTGCTAAGATGTATACAATGGAGATATGGTCTTTAGAGCTGAATGCCATAAGAGGAAAAGTATTAGTGAGAACTTTGGCGTGCACATTACCCTTAAAAGTGCTACAGTTAGCATTTCCAACAATTTTGGACTGCTGTTATCCCAATTAAGTTGTTATTGAGTTGACATGTCGTCAACAAACTAAGCTAACTCTTTTAGGGATCCTGATTCACATAAAATATTTACTGACTATAATCTTATCATTAGTGGATGAAGCAAATTTGAGGACTTTCTAGGAAATTTCTAATTTCTTGGGCTGCAGAAATGGAATGAAATGGCAATTGCTTTACTTTCCTGAGAGCACTTCGAGCAAGATAATTTGTTGCATTTGTCTGTCTCATTCTGAAATGGTTCATTAACCATGTGATCAATGTTTTGTATGATTGATTGTTCCTATCACTTAGACCATAGTGTCAGGTTTTATACATCAAAATGAGTCCCTTAATGGTTTTCTCCTTCTCGAAGTTTCTTGTTCTTATAACTGGCTTTAATTATGTTTTCTGAGCGAAATATTGGAGGCATATTTGTGATGTGTTTGTGCATGTGTTGGATGCAAAGCAGGATTTTCAGGAGGGATTGAATTAGAGTTTTTGATTGGAATTGCTTCTTTGGAATGTTGTAAGAAGTTGTGGCAAACTGAATACAGATAGGACAGAATTTTCTTCAGTTGGTTTTACCAAGAGATTCAGAATTTGACATGGAATGAGGATAGTTATATTCATTAGAACTGAAGCAGCTATTAGAAACTCATTATGATGCAGATGGATTCAATCTTTTGAGTTTCATTGGAATAAGCGACTTGTTTTACAGTTTCTATTTGTGGACTGGAAGATTGTTCTATAGACATTGACTCAGACGTTCATTTTACTTTCATTGGTGCCTTCTATGCAGATGTCTCATGGAGGGGGGCTCAGCACCACCCTTGTCTAATGGCCATCTGTGGGGCTAGAAAAGTTCTTCAATCTGCACTTGCTAAGTGAGGATGGAGGAAAGGGTATGCTCTTATCAATAGAAGAAGAGTAGTAGAACCCTATGTTATCTTTCTCTTTGTTTTAATACATTCACATATCCAACGTAGCAAGCGCATTGTTCCCAGACCACTGCTTGTAAGTGTAAGAATGGTTACATGTGCGAGGATAAGGCCTTTAGAGGAACTTTGTTATCTTGATGAAAATCTTGTCTATCATACAGATAGCAATAAATATTTCACCTTTGAGAATTTGAGAAAATGTTCGGGCCACATGCAGTTACATTCGAGGGATCTTCTAAGTGACGTTTTAGAGCCAAACGTAGGCCAGGGCGACTCCTGTTGACAAACAGCTTAAGCTGTGAAATCAAATAATTTTGTGCAAATTTGAAGATGGAAAATTTTCTTTTGAATGTAGGGCTTTTGTTTGCTGACAAATTGGGGTATGTCTGTTATACTTTTGATGTGGCTTGGTAAGAATGAGTATGGAATATACACTGAAACTTTGTCAACATGGTCAGGTCCGTAAACATCTGAACTTGATAGGAGCCACAGTTAAGGACCAAGAAGCGTCTCTATATTATATGTCTGGCCCAAATAAGTAAAAAAGTATGTTCCAAAAATAGTTGCTTGCATCAGAGAGGTCGGAGGAACTTTGGGTTCTGGGGGCTTGCCCCCAGGAAAAATCTTTGAGGCTGTGCCCTCTAGAGTGTTGGAAAGCACTCCTTTGCAGATTAGAATGAAATTTTTTGTCGACATTGATCATCATGCCAAGAAGTAGAAACTGATTTCTAGTCATTGTTGCACTGATGTTGTCTTTCTGCTGTTGCATGCATGTTAATGCTAGAGGTAAGGCAAACTGATGCCAGCAAGTCGACGAGAAGATATTTTATGCCTAGATATGCTTCTGGCAGTTGCTGCATGGAATGCACTCAAAAAGAAAGTGCCGTATATCCTAAAAGAGTTGTTGTCTGTACGCATTCTCACTGCATCTTTGATGTGGACCAGTATTTCCAAGAATTTTTGCACTAGCCATTTACTGTAGACAGAACTTTCTACAATACATGTGTAAAGACTGAAAACGGTTTAAGCTTGTCACGCAAAAAAGCAGGATATCTTCTAGGCACATCTTTGTTATAATTGTACTATATTCTAGATTTGTGGTTCTCAACCGGGGTCCATGCAATATTTCTGGGTTTCCGAAGGCAAATTTGAGCAATTTGGGGGTCCACAGTGATATTTTGGTGGTCCACGAAGAACTTCCACTTCAGAGCAAATTTTAATACGAAAAATGAAATTTCCCTTGCACTATGGATCAAGTTAAAATAAGGACAGGATATGTAAGATCAATTCTTTCTCAGTACCTATTATACTTCCTTACGACCTAGCTGCTCAAACATGTCAGTGCCAAGAGCAAATGAAGGTACAAATTTATATCAGTTCTCAAGAAGCAGGCGGTGCTGCTTAATGGTTATTCTTAAGGCAAATATCTAACTTCCTTAGTGAGGTCACAAACTTTTGAAAATTTTTATGAAGGAAAGACTTTTAATCTTGAGGAACTATAATGACTCTCAGTGTCAAGTGAAGTCAACATGACGCAATTAGTTCATTTTAGTTTTACATGGAAGTCCATCCTGACAAGGTAAGATCTGTATACTTTACATTGAACATTTTACACGCTATCCATGTCTGTTCTCTGTAAAACGAAATGTCGGCAGTATTCTGTCGAATATCTTTCGTATGGATTTATTCCATCACCAGAAAGTGTAACGAAGCCAAAATGCCTTATTTGTATGGATGTTCTTTCAAACGATAGCATGAAACCAAGGAAACTAGAAGTCCATTAAGAAACAAAGCACAAAGAAAAGAAAATTGAGCCAGTAGAGTACTTTAGGCAACTTACAGATGATTTCAAAGGAAGGAGGACAGTGTTCAAGTGCTCAATAGCAAAGTGAGTAAAGCGAAGGATGGTTTACTGGCATCTCATAAGATTAGTAAAACAATGGCAAAGGCTTGAAAACCCCATAGTATCGGTGGAAGAGTGATT
The DNA here is from genome assembly GCA_018155075.1 of Cassiopea andromeda. Taxonomy (NCBI): domain Eukaryota; kingdom Metazoa; phylum Cnidaria; class Scyphozoa; order Rhizostomeae; family Cassiopeidae; genus Cassiopea; species Cassiopea andromeda. Next base: position 18,919 of record WIPJ01067772.1, read on the forward strand.
TTACCATCTTTGTATCTAGTCATTTCATCAGTTATGAAACAGAATGCAAATGTAGTTATCAATTTCATCCCTTTAAAGTGCTTATGCATCGAAAATTTCGAATATATTTTTATAGCTAAAATCGAAACTTCGGTCTTTCCAATGCATGAATATGATATTATTTTTGTTCTTACTGGCGAGAAAGGTGTAGAAATTAGCGCTTGTTTTGAGACACTAGGTGCGAAGTTTGATAGCCATTGCGTGATGTCATAACGAGAATCAAACCGAGTGCATTCTTTAGGCCTATATCAGTTGATAAGCAAAGCGTTAAAAAGCTTCTCGTCTTGGCGTGCTATGGCTCATTAAAATGGCAAACAGTGACAGTGAATCGTCATGTTATGATGAAACTACTGATTATCGATCAGAAGATGATGGCAATGATGACCGTGTGCTTGCACAGCCAGGCCTACTACTACTTGTACAACTTGTAGCGTAATAGGTGCATGCCATAGAGAACCACTAGCTGACGATTCGGATGTACAAGATAAAGAAAATGTCGAGGACCCGGATGGACTGCTACTACAAACTCTTGAGGCTTGATTTGAGAGGCAAATCCGAGTTCAGGAATGGTGAGTACCAGTATCTATTACGTATTGCAGCTCATAGCTTGTCAAATTTTGTAAACAGTCACTTAGGACCTATAAGCAAAAGCGTTAAAGCTGTACAACGTGTAGGGTAATAGCTTTTGCGTTAGATGAAGTAGAGTTTGCATTGAATAGAGTCTTCTTATTTACACTTTTATCTTCTAAGCCAACTGATCTTTTTCTGATAGAATGCAATTTTCTTTGCCAAAACTGGACATCCGGTACAAACAGTATTAGGGCTTGCGAACATTTCTTCTTCCTCGATTGTGTCATCCATTTATGAACACATATCACGGATAGTCCATGAAAGGAGTTGAAATACATTGCTATGGCATTATAATTTTCCTTTACTAGTAGGCCATTTCCAATCTACCAACTCAGCGTACCTCCCTGCCCTGTTTCCCTCAACGTTGCTAATTGTTACTACTTGACCAGGATCTAAAAACAAACACATAGACAAGTCTCATCTGTCTTTTAGCTCCATCTGTCAGTGACTGATCAATGGTATCTGCTGTGTCTGCCAACGATAAATCAATCAACAACATCTGGCTTAGCTTCCTATTCATTCCAAGTTTGGCAGCGATTTCCTGATTCTTCGTAAAGCAGTTCTCATCGAAATGGTCAGAGTAAAGGAAAGACGAGTTGCTGCTGCTTCACTTTGGCCTATGTCTTGGCACAAACCTGACCCAAGCTTGGTGTCTTTTCCTGTCTTTTTCCTTGAGTGGAAACGTATGAACGGATTTCCCCTGTGTATGCTGACCATTTGTGCAGCTTATTCCGTTCGGGAGACAAGCCACACAGTACCGTCCTCCACGACGTTTGCAGGACTTGCTAGTGGAATCCATGCTAACAAGCGATCAGAATTATTTTGCGTACTCGTTAGGACATCATGCGCAGTAGCTAGAATTCGCACTTGAAATGCCAAAATAGCGAAGTTTGAGGGCTCATAACTTTTTTCGATATGAGTTATGATACTTTAGTCTGTAGTTGTTGTTGTATTCATTGTTGTTGTTGAGCAGTGTCGTGTAGACGTCTCTGTACGCAGCTCCTGTTTTATGGGTTATCTTTATTGCCCGCTTATCTTTAATGGACTTCATTTTACTACAATTGTTATATTTGGAACATCTATTTTATTGTTTACTATGTTTCAATCGCGTTGTATTTGGATGCTGGCTATATTAATTGTTTGCACATATTGTGGAAAGGACTTTCAGTCGCTAGGCCGTCACCTCTGGACCAAACAATACTATAAATGTGATCCAAGAAAGTGATTCGCAATCTACTGTTGATAGTCATTTATTACGATGTAGTTGCGGAAAAGAATGCAAAGGTGTAAAGGGACTTAAAATTCATCAAAGACACTGTAGGATTATCGAAGAAATGACAAACGATGAACGGCCAGAATTTGAAATTTTGAATGTTGACACGTGCTATGAACCGGAAGTGTTCATTGATTCTCTTGAGGTCCCAGAGATAAAACCCGGAATAAAGTTGCCAAAGTCCAATGAGGAATGGAATGCAGGGAGCGAATATTTTAAGTCTATATTCCTGAACATTAAGATACAGCCGAACTCCCTTGACTCCACCATTAAATACGTGAGCGATTGAATTTATAATTATTTTAAAGCCACTTGTGGAACAGTAAATTCTGCCAATCAATCTAACGAATTCTATAGTAAATATAAGTATTTGACCGCAAAGGTTCTTAAACAAAAACTAAGGAAACTCACATATCACAACGATCCTTTGCCTGAAATTTAATATGTTTCTCGCCTACTAAGATCTAGTCTTAAAAATAAACAGACCTCATGAAACTCCTCAGTAAACATGGGAAATCAAGATAACTATATTCGTAAGAACTTCTGGGGTTTTGTTAAGAACGTTTTAGAAAGGGGATCCTCTGTCCTGCCGTCTTTCACACGCGACCATTGTACGAAATTTTTTTATAAAGATATTTTCTACAGTCAGACCATTTCAAACTTTTTCTATTCCGAGCTGGATTCCAAAATTTTCAGAACCCTCTACTCCTTTCGATCTTTCTCCTCCTACTTATCAAAAAGTTACTCGTGTCATACGAAGAATGAAGTCATCAGGTTCTCCATGCCCGCTCGACAATTTGTCGATAATATGCTTCAAGAGATGCCCTTATCTTAGATCTATATTGACTGAAGTAATTCGCGTTGTGTGGGAATCTCGACAAGTGCCTACTGAGTGGAAAAAGACTTGCACTGTATTAGCCCATAAAAAGGGAAGCAATGATGACCCTTCAAACTTTAGGCCTATTACCCTTGAATCGTTTCCTCTGAAAGTTTTTACCTCTTGTCTCCGGGATTCAATCTTTACTTTTATCAAGGAAAACAACTTTATTGAAGTCGAGATTCAAAAAGGCTTTACACCTAAGGTATCAGGAGTGCTAGAGCATACTTCTGTGATGGCGCATATCATCAACAAGGCACGCATAAAACAGAGATCTGTAGTGATAGCCTTACTCGATTTAAAGAATGCATTTGGTGAAGTTCATCATAATTTAATAAGCGAAGTCCTTCGCTATCACCATGTACCACAGCAAGCTCATGCTTTAATATCTAGTCTTTATGAAAATTTCCATAAATCTATTATCACTGAGGAATATACTACTTCCTGTACGCAAGGGTGCTCTTCAAGGGGACTGCCTCAGCCCCTTGTTGTTCAACATGTGTTTCAATACCTTTATACAATTTATTAGACAAAAGAAATATAAGCAATTTGGCTTCTCTCCACATGATGAAAATGATCGCCTATACAATCCCATACACTGGTTTCAATTTGCAGATGATGCTGCAGTTGTCACGACGGATGAACGAGAAAATCAATTACTACTCAACTGCTTTACTAAATGATGTCAGTGGTCTATGATGAAAATTAGAGTCGATAAATGTGTTGCATTTGGTTTGAAAAAATTTTCTACTCCCTCCATGCAATTTCAACCAAAGCTCTTTATAAATAAGGAAATTGTTCCTTCTGTTAAATCTGGGGAGTCATTTAGATATCTTGGCCGCTATTTTAATTTCGAGATGGATGATAAAGACCATAAGGTCCAAATACAATCTGTTCTTTTGAATATGTCGCAGCGTATAGATTCGTTTACAATCCTACCATCAAACAAGCTACTTCTGTAACATCGTTGGGTTCTTTCTAAGTTGTCCTGGCCGCTTACTGTTACAAACCTTTCTAAGACTTGGGTTGTTGAAAACTTAGACTCTGTTACTACAGGATTTGTTCGCGAATGGTTAGAACTTCCGATTAGCGCTACTCTTAGCGGAATTTTTCTTCCACAAAGCAAGTTTGGCTCTGCAGTGTCAAAATGCCCTCCGCAGCGTTCTTAAATCTTCATCCAGTGATACTATTAATGCACTATGGAAATCTACCAGTTGTGGAACAAACATACAATATGATATTTATCAAAATACTAAACACGTTTTAAAGGTGGTACAACAAGAACATACTGATAAACTTTCCAACCAATTGATATCTCAAGGCTTTAGTATATCATTTTTGCTCAATCATTCCTTCAAAGCTCTTAACTCCTTATGGTCCTCTACACAGAGTAAACTTCCGAAAAATATTTTTAACTTCACCATTAGATACCTCAACAACACCCTTGCTACACGTAACAATCTTCAAAAGTGGAATCTCACCCAATCATCAGATTGCTCTTTTTGCTTAAAATCTGAGACCCTCCTTCATGTTGTAGCTGGTTGTAAAACATACCTGGAAGAAGGTCGCTACACATGGAGACACAACTCAGCACTTCATTTTATTGCCTCAACCTTGAAAGATATCAAAGATACCTCCCCTTTTGTCGACCTTCCAGGCTTTCTCTCCCCATGTATCATTACTGGTGAGCAATTGCGTCCTGATATGCTTCTTTCCACTGCTAATAACATCCTACATATATAATCGAACTTAGTGTGGGTTTTGAAACTAATATTGATAATAATGCAAGTAAAAAATATGAGAAATGCCGTAATCTTATACAAGAACTATCATCTAGTTACCATGAAGTTGAATTTATAAACATCTCTATCAGTTCGCTCTGTATCTTCGGGAATTCTTGTGATGCTTATATCCAACTGTACAAGGATCTTAATTGTGAAGAAAAGCATCTTAAATATATCCTCAAGAAATTGATAACAATCATAATCCGCACTACCTATTATATTTTTTGTATGCGAAATAAGCCATGGACTAATCCAGAACTTCTATCCTACTAACTACTACTATCTACCAATACTCTTTTGCTTATCCTTTGTAGCATTGTAGCATTGTATAATTATGGTATTACCAGGCAAGCCAAATACAAGTTACCTGTTGTTAGCGAGATTTGTATTTGTATGATTAGATTATAAAGATTATATGAGCAAGTTTCAAAAAAAATAATTATCACAGCACAAAGTTGGATTAGAAAATGCACAAAATGTTAAATTTCGAAATTTTGGATGCATAAGCACTTTAAGCAACTCTTTAGTGTCACGACGCATTGATGAAATGGCCGAGGATGTAGAAAAGCAGCTAATAGCAAAATTGCAAGTTAAGCAGTTTCCACTTCAACTTGATGAATCTACCTTAGAGATAATAAAGCCATTCTATTAGCACATGTGAGATATAAAGATGATTAAGGACTCAGAGAGGAAATGCTCTTTGCAAGAAGTCTTAGGACGGACACAAGAGGTGAAAAAATTGTTAATGAAGTAGCTGCTTATTTGGAGGAGAACAATATTCCGCTTACAAATATAAGTGGATGTGCTACTGATGGTCCACCATTTATGACAGGTAGATGTAAAGATTTTATTGCATAGAAAGCTATCCCTGGAGTATTTTGCATTCACTGTGTGATTCACTGCCAAGACGTAGTGTTGTAGGAGTAGCCCCCGTGCTCGCGAACATTATCATTACGTAATATTTTATGTATATATTTGTCCTTAAATATATAATTGCTCATTCTGAGATAGTTCTCAATCGAGTAACAAACAGAAGTATTCTCCTTGAGTTTCGACTGCTGTTACATTACTATCTCAGAATCAATCAAAATATGAAATGGATGGAAAAGCGTACGTATTCAACGGCGATGGTGATATTTCAGAATTTATAACTAAAGTAGAATTATACTCAGCATTAAAAGAGTATGACGACGAGAAACGTGCACAGAATCTTGCGAGTAGGTTGGAAGGGCCTGCATTTGATGTATACCTACGATTGGATCAAGATGATTCTAAAAATATAAACAAACTGAAAGATGAGCTACTGAAAGAATTTGAAAGCGGAAGGCGTAATAGAGAAGAAGCAGTATGTACTCTAACAATACGATATAGAAAGCAAGGGGAATCAGCCCATACTTACGCCTACAAAATAAAGGAGGTCGTAAATTTAGTCTATCCTGACTTTGAAAATGCAGCTAAATCAACGTTGGCGAAGGATCAGTTTGTTCGGGGGTTGCACGCTGACATGCAAATGGCTTTAAAGTGCATGGATAACTTTAAAGATTATGACTTAAAGGCCCTTGCAGATCATATTGTTCGTTTGGAAATTGCAGGGATTAAATCAAATTACCGCGGATGTTCTTCGGGTAGTCTGGATAGTGTCAACGCAACGGGGACTTCTATGCAAGATAGCATTGTGAACTCGATCGTGGTCAAGGTTGTTGACAAATTGGCAAATCTAACATTGCATCAGGAAGCCGGGGTAACGCAACAAGCGAAAGAAATCGTAGCCCTCCTTCCCAGCAGCTAAAGTGTTGGTGTTGCAAGAGTTCCAAACATTTGATTAGAAATTGCCCGAATCGCTTTTGCACAGCTTGTGGTCAACAAGGCCATGATAGTGAGGATAACATATGCCCTAAATATCAATGGTTAACTATTTGTAACTCCACTGTTGATACTGTATCTAGTTCGGTTGTTATTGCAGCAAAACTTCATAATTTAAATACGCATGTGATACTTGATACAGGATCTGGAACATCTGTAATTGACTTAGGAACACTTAAAAAAATAGGATTAGACAATTGCATTGATAAATCGTCTGCAAAGTCTTTGATTAATGCTTCCGGAGATCAAATGAAAATACTTGGATCAGTTTTTATACCCGTTACTATTCCAGGCAGCCGACCTCAAAACCAAGCTTTCCAGGTCCTTGACTCTGTTACGTATTCAAATATTTTACTGGGTAGAGATTATATGTGCAAATTCGGCACAGTGAGATTTGATTTCAAAGAAAATCGTATTACGTAATGATAATGTTCGCGAGCACGGGGGCTACTCCTACAGTGACACAGAGATTGAACAGATGCCTTTATGATGCTCTCCATGTTGTGATATAAGTGGTGAACCATATCAGATCAAATTCTCTTAGAGACCGCCTTGTTCGTGAATTATGTAATTGAAATGGAGAAGATTTTGAACGCTAGCGCAGTCAATAGCTTGGCTCACAAATGTCGCCTAAGGCTGGTTAGAAGTTGAATTAAATTATCTAAAAATGCTTTGTTTGAAAAATTGTAATTTTTGAACTTAGAGCCTCAACTTCCTTATTTGGGATTTTTCCGCAAATATGCCTTTTTGACTGTGAAGTGCCACAAGATACTTATCTTAGGCTGAATTGGTTATGTATTCAATATAGAAACATTTCGTGAAAGTGTTACGGGTTCAGTGCTTATTAGAAGCAGAATTTAAAGCATTAACTGGCTGAGCAAATATGTTCCCCCAAATGTTGATTTTTAAGTGCACTGAGGCTGAATATCCTTAAATGGGCCTTCTCATCAATTAAAGGGGAGGTTTGGGAAAAAGCAAAGATTTTATTTGTTTTAGAGAATGTTCTAAAACCTTATGATCTAAAGTGTTGTTGTTCTCACTTCTGTACTTCCACTGATATTCCCAGTTGTTTCTTGTCAAAATTGACTTCGTACTAGGTAGCCATTCTCACCTTTTTGTAAGACAGAAGTCGTTTTTGCACTGATGTCATCACGTGTAGAAAGACACTGAATCACTATGTTTGACTAAGTAAGTTGGGAATGTTATAGTCATTTCTGTGAACTAAAAGCGAACCAGTGGTATTGCAAAGGTAAAATGAACTCTCACTCAAACAAAGTAACATTTTCAATATGCCCCCAAAATTACCCTTACTCCCTATCTGGGTGTTCTATGAAAAAGCATTCACTTTCTAAATAATTTATTTCGATAAAAAGTGCAAAATTCAGAGACCTTGCTGCAAGAAGTCTAGGAAGAAGAAGTTTTTACTAAAATAATGTGTAATATATCATTAAATGGTTCCCACAGTGCAAAGGTAAAAACTATTACACAAATCATATTGGTACTACTTGCACTTACACCAGGGGTCTCAAACTTAAATTACCTGGGGGCCGCTGGAGGCCGGTTGTGGGTAAGTCTGGGCCACTGGAGTCATGTCGATAGACAATCTCCCAAGCTTGTATTGAAGTGGATTATACAAAATGATTCACAACATTTAAACGAAGTGATTGTCACGGACAAAACGAAGTGGCTTAATATGGAAGTCGTAGAACAATAAAAATTCAATTATCTTTGAATTTTCATCTGACTTACACCTGTTTGCTGTAGATGCAAACTCTCGTTAAATAGGTTGGTTCTTTACACAGTTGATCGTGCGTACTTAGCAGATCCTTGACTCTGATAATGAATGTACAATAGTTCTTTTATGACGGCATGTATATGCACATCTATGGTAGTAATGTCTGTTTTTGAAAGTGAGTAAAAGTCATAAAAGAGAGAATAAATGGGGGCCTTGGGGCTCAGCCCCTAGAAGATTTTCATTGGCCATGCCCGTCAGATTGATTGAAAAGATGGGAAATGCCTTCTCAGCTTTGCCATCTATTATTTGGATTGGATTGGAATTTGGATTTTGATTTGATTGGAATTTAGATATTTCGATTGGAACTGCAAAGCGAAAATGCAATGTATAATTGAAAGCCACATGTGGTTCTTCTAGATCTACAAAGGCTGCTACAAGAATGTGGAAGGCAACAAGAAGGCTACTATTTATAACATAGTAGTACACCTAGAAGCATGCAGTCATCAAGTAAGCAAGTTCCAGCTGCAGTGTTTAGGCTCAGGTTTTTAAGCTTAAGTTTAGTTGGCACAGCATTGCTAGTTTATCTTCATAAGCAAATTCATCAAGTTAATGCATTCTCACTGTAGTATTTGGCTTTCCAGCTTGGGTAAATTGGCCCAAAAGTGCAAGTTCACCTAGAAAAGCACAGTCAATAAATCATTGGATTCCAAGTGCATTGTGTGATAACTAAAATTAAGTTTAATAAACATTTAGGGCGTCATGCACCCCCCCTCCACACTTCTGCTATTTATGTGTCTGGTGATCATTTGCGAGATGATAAGTTGGAAATTAAAAATTTGACTCTCTAAAAAGATTTATTGATGTACCATTGAGTTGTACAGAAAGCTGTGTAGCAAAAGTAAAACGCTTAAGCGTGAGGTTGAAAGCATTTGCCCCTCACACTCGAGAATGATTCTCATCACACATTGGACGGATAAACTCTTGAGCTTCAGAAACTCAGACCTTCTACGTTTCGCTGCAGGCCACAAAATATATCACTCCAGGGACCGCAAGTGAGACCTCTGATCTATAGAATCTGCAAAGTATTGAAGTTAGTAAATATAGCAGAACTGTGCTTGCATAATGCACAGAGGATTTCAGCCTACTCCCAAGTGTCAATTATATGGTTGGAGGTGCTAGTAAGCAGAGGATTTGGAAAAATCTTTAAAATTTAATACACAGGGGGGAGGGATCGGAATTTGAAAAATGGCTTTAAAGGATTAAAAAACAACGAACTGGACAAAAACAAGTTGTTATAAAGCATATAGCTAAAATATATACAGAAGCACTTGAATATTGGGCGTGAATAGTACTAATAGAGAACTGGAATGAAATCAGGCGTTCTTTATAAAAGTCGATTTCCTTAATATAATAATTGGGGGGGTCCTAATTAAGCCCATGATGTTGGAAAAAAGTTGAAAAATTGCTTAGAGGGGGTGGAGCACAATTATTTGGCACCCGAGAGTACGTGAGATAAGACCCTACGGACATTGGACATAATTAGATATACATGAATCTTGCCAAGCTGTGGATAACAGTGGTGAAAACTAAAGGGTGCCTCAGATACGTACTATGTGCAAGCTGTGATCATTATTCAAACAAAACACCCAACAAAAAGCTGCAGATTTTGCGTAAAGACAAGTCAGTTTAGCTGTGTAAGATTCTTCGGCAAAGGGGATTCCCTTAATTTACAGTGAAGAGAATAGAAAATATCTTTAGAAAGACCACGTACACATTATATGTTAGCTGATAGCTCTGCGCTAATAAAATGCACTATTGCAGTCTACAGACTTCAGCAAACTACATCACAATTCAGCCTTCAAGAAAGTAGAGGGCGCAACCTGAAGAGATACCAAATTTGATTTCCTTGCTGAGGTACAGTTGGAGAAAAGAGAATGATAAGAGCCCTAATAACTGAGGGGCAAGAAACCCTAGTATTCTACGATATCTGTTAGCAAGGGCACCTAGCCGGCCACTCGAGTATAACATAGGGTTTTCGCCAAACCATGAAAAACAGATACTATAAACGGGATAAGAGGGAAAGACCCACTTATCCTTGCCATCTCATCTCGCTCTTCAGCAGAAAATTGCTATCCAAACCGACTAAACAGACGGCAGCAAAGCTACAAACTCATAATAAACTGCACTAAATGTTGAATGAGAAAGAACACTTACCTTACAAGAAGCGAGCCCTGCATGGCGTCAATGATATTGGAAGTTTTTAGAAATGAATTTTCGAAAATTTCTAACACCCTGTGCACTCTCATAACCCTTCTGCTCATAACAGAAAATAATAAACCTGTAGGGAAATTTGAACCAAATCAGTACTAGTGCAAACAGGCCTTATGAATTGACAATAATAAACATGATATAAAAGAGATGTGTGGAGGGGTGAACTTATAACTCCTATCTTTTACAAATCATTTTAAAGGCTCTATTAAATCTAGTGTTGCTTTAATGATAAGTTTATTTGATTTAAAATGTAGCCTTTCATCACGATAAAGAACTATCGAAACTAGTTCTGAAATACCACATAAAAGCAACTCTCCTTGCAAGCGGCCATGAAGGGTGTTTCTCTCTTATTGATATGATTGACAGTGCAGCAAGAAGTGCTCTGTATCCTCAATCCTGTGATTTATTGGGCGCATTGAAGTTGTGTCTAAGCTCATGAAAACTTAGCGGACTTAACCCAGTTTGAAGCTGTGTGAAGCACGCTATCCTATTAGGGTCATGAATGCCATATACTTGTTTTAGAATAGTGCATATAATTGTAATTAGCTGCAATACGTAATAGATACTGGTACTCACCATTCCTGAACTTGGATTTGCCTCTCAAATCAAGCCTCAAGAGTTTATGGTAGCAGTCCATTGGGGTCATTGGCCTCAACCTTTTTTTTTATCTTGTGCATCCGAATCGTCAGCTAGTGGCTCTCCGTGGCATGCACCTATGCCTGGCTGTGCAAGCACACGGTCGTCATCAAGGTGAGAAAAATCGATTTTTTTAGCAAAAACGATGCATATCAAAAGTTCTAACCTTATTGCGCGTCTAGAGCACATGAGAAACCCCCACAGCCAGGTTCCAGCTATACCCTATTAGCTAGTTGGGCGCCCATCCTTACAGAAGGATTGTTGAGGGCCCTTTCGTCCGACCTTGATTGACGGGCAAGATCCATTGCCCCCTGGCTACATGGACCACATTTAATTAGTTGACTGATTAGGCGTTTTGGTATATACTGAAGAGATAAGATGTTGGTAAATTTCAAACTGCACCATTGCGTTAAAGAGTATGTCCATACATTTTGTGGCTGTTTGGGCATCGGTGCACATGAAGAGAGCTTTGATAATTCTAGTTATAATGAGAAAGTGGTCTATCCTACCCAAGTAAATTTCTCACTGACTTTCTAAGAAGTGAAGTTACTTAATCAACCACGGCGTAATGCGCAACTGTGTTCATGTAGTAGTGCATTTCTTCAAGGTGAAGTCAAGGAGTTAAACTTATGTTGGGGTATTTGCTTGTGTACCCCATTATTCCAAAGTGGTGGTATGGTTCAGTAAATGAACGATGTCGTCAAATTTGTTTTTCTGTTTCAACAAAATGTTGTTGTGATATACCGTATATTGTCCTATCTTCAAGTTATGCATATCTAACATTTTAAAAAATGTTAGTCAAGTTAAGAAGCACTTCAACCTTTCATTTTCTACGTTTTAAAATAGAAACTTTTACAAATTAACTGCTGATAAAAGCATAATTATGGGCTCACATCAGAAAGAAATGTTTGCATTCAGTGAAAGCTGCACTCCTCGAGCAGTGATTGCTTGCACCATCATTTTCTCAAAAAGCACTCTCCAGATGCTTCTTGTTCGATAATTCATGATGCTTGAAAAGTCTTATGTTCATGTTTCTGGCCTAGAAAAAAATTTTTGAGGTAATCTTTTGTGAACAACGTTGTGCAAGTAACAAATTTTGAAATATGAAAATTGTTTTATGAAAGTTTCATGGAAATAGCCGGTTGCCCTATTTATTAAGAGTGGATCAAATGCATGTTGTTTAAAAATGTTTGAAGGGGTCCAAGCACTTTAGGCAGATTATGGGGACAGGTTAAATAGTTGTCAAACATTCTCTTGTCTGATACGTGTGAAGCAAGGCAACTTTCACCAGATTTGGCTTCAATTTGGTAAGATAAGTTATGCCCAGATACTCAAGAAACAGTCAAATAGGCACTGTGTTTGGAATTTGATTTTATTTTGTTTAACTTGCTTCCTCCTGGGTGTATTTTATTTTATCCGTAGAATGCCTATTTGATTCTCTTGATGAATTTTGGAATTTACAATAACAGTTTGTTGAGATTTTTATAGATTATTTTACTTAATTTACAATTAGTAGATATGCAGTCATTCCGAGTTATTGAATTGGCTAATGATAGATGTGAATTTTGTGCTAATGATGGTCTATCCTTTCAACGCATAATGCATTGGCAATTATATTCGTTATGGGGAGGGGGGTGAAAATAAGCTAAGGGAATGCAAGGATACAGGAAACAGCATCTAGAAATGTCTGTTCTTATGAACAGTGCACATTACCAAAAGACAGAAAAGCATAAGACAGAATGAGTAACTGACTTTGAAGTTATTACCTGCATTTACATGTACAAGAGAAATATATTTATGAAAATTTGAAGCAATTCCAAAATTACTAAAATTAATAAACAAAGGGGTCAAATTTAGACCCTGGGTTTTTCTAATGAACATGCCCCTGTGTATTATTTGTTATAGATTATGTTGTACATTTACTTATTTTGTAGACGTGATGTTTGTATTAATATGCTGGAGAACATCAATTGTACCGATGGCGATTTTGTTGTTCGTGAGAGACGTGATCACTGGAACAAATTCGTTTTGACTGTTAAAGTAAGAAATGAATACAAACACCATGAAATACACTGCGTTCAAGAAGGAAAATTACTTAGTAAGAAATTCTATATTGAAGAGAACCGTGTATTCAACACATTAGAAGATTTGGTAAAATACTATCAAGAAGGGAAGGTTTGTAAGTTTGAAATGTTTTGAAGTTGTCATGTAGTGCCTGCAGTTATAGTATCCCCCCTTTTCTGTCCTTTTATTTGTAGATTTTTAGTAGTAGCTACAATCTTGAACTGCAACCAATCTACCAACCAATCTTATGTTGTTTATGACTTGAAGTCAAGGTATATATA
>WIPJ01067773.1:0-21717 GCA_018155075.1 Cassiopea andromeda
GAGGAAAACTATAGCTCTGTAGGAAAGACTGCAATGCAGATAAAGGAAGAGATTTGGAAGATGTATCCCAGTAAAAACTTTTGACACTACATCCTTAACTTTCTTATATAATACATCTCCCAATAATACAAAAGTAGATATGCCCATTTTGAGGAACTACATAATTTCATAAGTACAAATCTATAGCTTTGATTTACAACTGCACAAGCTTTGACAAGTAAACCCTTATTTAAGGATTTGAGTGGTTGGAAACTAATTTATAAGGAAAACTTTTTCTGACTTGGAAAAGTGGCTTTTTGCAGTGAAGAGAGACAAGTTTTCCCCTTCTAAAAGTTCCTTCATTTGCAGTGATCACTGTTTGGAAAGTGATTTCAGTTACATTTCTACCCTCCCTCTGTCAGCAACTTTGAAGAAACAAAACTTGAAACTAAATGCAGTTCCATCAATTTTTGACTTTCCAGCACATTTGAGAAAACAGCCAGTGAAGGAGCGGAATCCAAACAAGAGGGTATCTCAGGCTCCACACCCACACTCACTTTCAGAACATTCTTAACCAAAGAAACATAAGTTTGATCATACATACGCCTCTAATGCACCTACCACAACACTTAAAGATGAATTTACCAAAAGGTTAAAAAAGAAAGCTCTTATAATCTAGAACTTGCGCAGTAAGAACTTGAGAAGGGAGAAAACAATAAATGGCTTAATGATTAGAATTGAAAATGCAAAGCTTGTTTCCAAAGAAAGTAACAAAGTTGGTCATTTGACCTCACAATTAATTAAAAATGAATACAAAAATAACAAAGAGTGCTCTGGATCTTGGTATGCTACAGAAATAAAGGAGTTTGCTATATTCCTTCATATCTATAGTCCAAAGCTTACTATAATATTCTGTATCCTTAAGCATGTACAAACGTGTGTTCTTTATATCACTCTCAACAACAACTCCCTAAGTAACATGTCTTTTTGGGCTACCTATTAGGGGCTCTGGTACACACTCCATTACATCACTTCCCCTTTTTCTAAAAGTTCTTTTCTACTATTGTTCGGTTCATTTTTTTAAGAAGAGCTGAGGGCAAAGGACTTCCAAACCTTTGTGGTTCTTTTCTAACCCTATTGGATTGCCTTAAGGGCTTGTTTTGTTCATCAGTCAAGTCTTTGTCGTTGTCTTTGTGATTCTCATTGCTGTTTCTTATAAGTCCTGTTTCGTAATGTACGTCATCGTTATCATGTGCTGTTGACATTATTATATGTTTGAAATGTGAAACGTTTCGTGTAACTGCATGTCCTTGCTTGTTCCTAGCTGTTACTTTCAGTTACAGTATATGGTGTCTCACTAAATGCTGATGTCAGTTTGTTTTGTCGGTCGTGTTTTACAATTACATAATCCCCAACCTTCAAGTCACTAGGCTTTGTTCTTCTTCTTCTGTCCGCATACTGCTTGTTATATCTTTGACTTGAAAGTTCATTTTCTCTAGCCTTCTTATGCCTATCCACAACATTGCTTTTCGTCAATGAAGGAAATGTCCCTTTTACTACTCTGTTGAACAACAGCTCTGCAGGTGACACTTTTGAAGTACTATGGGGGGTAGTACGATATTGCAGCAGGAAGAGATTGATCTCTTGCTGCCACACCTTCCCTTCACTAGTTGCAGTTTTTAACGCTTTTCCCAAGGGCTGATTGAATCAACAAGCAATCATTCACTCCAAGATGGCCACATTCCCTTGAGGCCATCTTGGAGTGAATGATTGCTTGTTGATGCCGAGGGTCGTTAGATATCGTTCATAATCACTGCCATTAAAGGGAGGACCATTATCAGATGTAATGGTATCTGGTATCCCATGTGTGGCGAACATTTTGTCAAGCTTTGGTATGACACTAGATGCTTTGGTAGAGCGGACAATTTCTACCTCAGGATACCGGGAGTACCTGTCTATCACAACAAGGAGGTGCTCTCCTGATGGCAATGGTCCATAGAAATCCACATGAATTTTGTGCTATGGGCTATCAGGCATGTCAGCCATCTGTAATGCCTCAGGGGGTGGTGGACTCCCAGTGGCTTGACAAGGTAAGCACTGGTCAATTGCATCTTTCACCATCCTACCGATATCCGGGAACCACACCTTCTCTCTTAGCAGAGATTTAGTCTTCACCAAACCTTGGTGGGTATCGTGTGCAAGGTCGATAGCACGCTTTTGTAGTGATTGTGGTATTACAATTCTATTTCCACGTAGTATAAGATTATGGGCTCCTATAGTAAGCTCATCTCTTACCCGTCGGAATGGTTTGATCGCATCACAGTCCCACCAGTTAAGTCTAATGACTGCACGTAAACTTTGCAATGTCCTATCACAATTTGTGGCATCCATTATCTCAGTGATTGTCATGGTTTTTGGAACAGCTGAGCTAGTGATTAAACTGATATATTGTTCTGTCATTTGTTCTTGTTGAGAAACACTGTCCTTTGTTGGGTGCCGTGAGAGAAAATCTGCAGGATTTTTTACACCTGGTTTGTACTTCACGGTAAATTGGTATGGCTGTAAACGTAATACCCATCGCTCAATGCAGGCTGATGGCTTTGACTTAGGGTTACCATATATGACTTCCAAGGGCTTGTGATCAGTGATAAGTTTAAACAGTTTGCCATAAATGAACAAATGGAAATGCTCAACTGCCCATACGATGCTCAAAGCCTCTTTTTCAGTCCGTGAATAACGTTCTCGACTGGAGATAATGCCATACTGGCATAAGCAACAATGTGACAGTCATCACTATGGGGCTGCTCTTGGGCAAGAATTGCTGATGTACCCACAGGGCTAGCATCAACTGTTATGACAGTGTCTTTCTGCGTATCAAAATAAGCCATTACAGGTACAGATGTGAGACTATGTTTTAACTTTTCAAAGGCATGCTGGTGAACAGCTTCCCATTTGAAATGAGCACCTTTCTTGGTCAGGTCTCGCAAAGGGGCTGTGACCGTAGCATAGTCTGGAATGTATTTGCAGTTGTAATTAGCCATTCCTAAAAATCTTCTTACTTCATGAACATTTGTGGGTACAGCTGCATCTTGAAGATCTTGAATATTCTTTGGACCTGGGTGTGTACCATTTGCTGAGAAGATTTGCCCAAAGAAAGACAATAATTTTTTAAAAACTTGCACTTGGACGCATTAAGGGTAAGACCTTTATGTGATAGCCGATGAAGACAGTCATTGAGCACCTTGTCATGTTCTGGATGATTTTTACCAAATACAATAATGTCATCTGCTATATTGCAAACACCTGGAATGCCTTCGAGAGCAGTTTGTAGGGCGTTTTGAAAAATTTCTGCAGCTGCATTGGCGCCGTAGTTCAATCTTTTATAACGGAACAGTCCTACATGGGTACTAAACGTTGTTATATATCGCCTGTCTTGGTGTAACTCAAGCTGGTGATAACCTTGAGACATGTCAAGTTTCGAGAACACTTTTGCCCCTGTCAATTTGAGATTCATGTCATCTACTGTAGGGATCAGGTGTCTTATTCGCTGGATGGCTTGGTTTGGCTTCCTCATGTCTACACAAATACGTACGTCATCACTTTTCTTAGGGACTGCTACAATGGGACTGATCCATGGTGTAGCTTGTGTACCGGGAAGTCTTTCAATAATGCCATCTTTCTTGAGGATTTCTATGGCACGCTTAACTTTTTTGTGAATATCAAAAGGTATGCGGCTCCGCAACGGGAATAACATCCTCACTGATGTTCAGCTTCACGGTATAATCTTTCAGTTTGCCTAATCCGTTGAATGCACTCGAGTGCCTTTCAGAATTTCCTTCCGTTTTTTATCATTTGTCAAGGGTGTCGCAAGCGTATTAGATGATGGAAATCTTATTTAAATGCAATGTCACTAATCCCAATTCTTGTGCTGTGTCTGCACTGATCACATTTCCAGATGTATTGTTATTGACTACACAAAATGTCGCGACCGTATACCGTTTTCGCGTCTCCAATACTGCATCAAATTTACCAATAAATCTAACGGGTTTGTTAGATTTATTGGTAAATTTGATGCAGTATTGGAGAGTGGATATAAGTATTCTTCATCCGAAATTGAATCTGCATGTGAGAGTGGGCGAAGACTTTTGCGTCCTGTGGCATGTGTATTTGGCCTGGCCTTCGAGTTTCCTTTTGTGTTGGAAAAGCAAACACGAGCAAAATGGTTGGGTTTCCCACACTTATTGCATTGCTTCCCTTTCGCAGGGCAAGCAGTACCTTGATGAGGTGCCCTTCCACAATTTCTGCATTTTAAGGCAGGTTGTGCAGCAGTAATGCGATTTGTTTCCTCTGTATGCCGTTCAGGTTTCTGCGCCTCCATTTCTTTCGATTGATAATGACTAATTTCATCCCTTCGACCATCTAAAAGCATGGCTTTTAGGTCATATTTTGGGTCACGAAGTGCTTGTTCCCTAATTCGAGAGGAAGTGCCCCAATAATGATTTGTTCTTCTAATTCAAACGTTAATTATCGCCAAATTCACAGGGTACAGCCAATGTTCTCAATCGAGTATGGTACTGATCCAAAGTTTCTTGGGGTTGTTGGTGGGCTTGTCGGAAACAATATGCATCGTATCTGCGATTCTTTTGGGGCTCAAAATATTCTGTGAGCATGGCCTTTGCTGTATCATAAGCATTGTTTTCGCCTGTGTTTTCCAATTGTCCAAATATTTCTCTAACATGGGACCCAGCCTGATATAGCAACAGTGCTCGTTTCCGAGCATCATCAGTAATTCCAGCCGCTGCAATAAACATTTCTTCCACAGTGTGGCAAGACTTGCACCCACCTCTCCGTTGTCAGGATTGAATTCAGGGACAGGTTGAAGAGAAATAGTATGTGACATACCTGTGCCTTCCTTTTTCACTCGTCGCCAGTATAATATTCTGTATCCTTACGCATGTATAAACGTGTGTTCGTTATATCACTCTAAACAACAACTCCCTAAGTAACATGTCTTTTTGGGCCAGTTATTAGGGAGTCTGGTACACACTCCATTACACTTACGTGTTTTTGAGAAAATATCTGTCACTTCCCCATCCTTCAACTGTTCGTGCATGGTCAGTTGGAATTGAATGTCATCCAGGATTTCTAAAGAAACCACTATCATACATTGCAGAACTAGTAAAAGATGGTCAGATGGATTTCACACTAACTATTGATGAAATGAGCATCAAAAAGGAGACAAAGTGGGGTCCAAAACATCAAAAATTTGTAGGGACAGTTCATTATGGAAACATAAAAGCTGAAGATCCTGATAACATTGCCACAAATTTCCTTGTGATTATGATAGGTAGTTTAAAAAAGCCTTTAAGTATTCCACTGGGATACTTTTTAACCCACAAGCTAAATAGTGATGTGCTTTGTCAACTCATAAAAGAGTCCATTAAGATGCTCCATGAGGTTGGTGCACATGTACATGCAGTCATATTTGATGGTGCATCCAAAAATGTGGGCATGGCTGAAAAACTTGGGTGCAATATAAAAAATCTTGATGGCTCTTTTCCTCATCTATGTCATCATGACAGAAGGGTTCATGTTATTTTTGATGACTGTCACATGATCAAACTGGCAAGGAATACTTTTAGTGACTTAAAAATATTTTGTACAACTTTCAATGAAAAAATTTCTTGGCAACACATTCTTCTTCTATATCAAACGACATCCTACATCTTGGAAATAAACTTAAGTCTCAACATCTCAAGTGGCAAAACCACAAAATGAAGGTCAAATTTGACACACAATTATTTAGCCATTGTTTCTGAAGCAATAACATTTCTGAGGAACATAAAACTGACAGGATTTGAAGACAGCAAGCCAACAAGTGACTTTATTCTCTTAATGAATGATGTATTTGATGCATTGAACTCAAAGAGCACATTTGGCAAAAATACTAAACAGCCAATAAATACCAGCAACTTTTATGAAATTGAAGGCAGGCTTCATGAAGCCATTTAATTTCTAAAATGTCTGAAAGACACAAATGGCATGCCCTTGATTGAAGGTCCCCACAAAACTTTTGTCATTGGCTTTTGCATTTCAGCTTATTCTACTCTGACAATAAGCAGAACTCTTCTAGAAAGGGGAGAATCACCCTATGAATACATTTTGACTTATCGGTTTTCACAAGATCCCATTGAAATGTACTTCTCCAAGATTCATAGCTGCTTTGGATGGAACAATAACCCTACAGCACTGCAATTCAAATATGCATTGAGATCACTATTATTAAAACATAAGATTGAATCACCCAACACTGCAAATTGTGTACCTGTTTCAGAGCAGGAATGCAGTGCTACTGGTACTGGAAAAGTGGACTCAGCAGTATGTGCTTTGTTGATGTCATCAAACTTGTGGCGTGCTGATGTGCTACACTATATATCTGGATTTGTTGCAAAGAAAATTTTGGAATCAATTGACTGTCCAGAATGTGCTGCAGCACTGTACAACAATTCAGATACATCAATTTCTTATGTCAATACAGGTGCAAAGTCTCTTCTAACTTGCAAAAAATATGGAAATCTGTTGTTGCCATCTTATTCAGTCTACAAGGTAGTGATTTGTGTTGACAAACTGGCCAGAAGATCACTCTGCAAATGGTCATATTTTAATAAGCAAGACAAAGAATCCAGAAACATCACATTTCTATCTATTCAACATCACTCCAAGGAGACTCATATCCTTGATTATAATCTGAGAGATGATCGTGTTACTTTTATTATCAAGGAGATAGTGCAACACTTATCTGACACTCTTTTTCCATCAGTTTAGTAGAGCATATACTGAAAGAATGATTAAAAACAATAAACCGTCTGGAAGAAATAGACTTACAAAAATCATCTTGTTCTACAATGAATAATAACAAAGTTGAGTACCGTTCAAATTGCAGTCGACAGTGAAAGATCCGATTTATATAAACTTTAAAGTTATTACCGCATGTCAGTTACACGTGGAAATTTTGAAACAAAAAGATTATTAGCAAGACCGAGGTATGTGTAGCGCCTTTAGTAGCTCCCAGTTTAAGACAAAATCTGTGCTTCCACAAAGTTTTTATATCCAAGTAATTGGGGTGAATACATCAAGTCAGCTCATAATATTTCCATTCAATTGTTTACAGCAAAGGCTGAATCAAATGTAGATCGCATATTAAATGTGAAATATTGGTTTTCTTAAGGTCTTTCAACAATATTGTTATGATAAAATTTTGACTAGAACATATAAAAGCTGGTAGATTTCCGTTATTTTCCATATATTGAAGTAGATACAAAAACGAAACATTACCTGTTGGTGATAGCTTGTTCTCATCGCAGTTAAACATGATTGCACTGTGGCAATACCACGGATTTGGCAAAAAGACACATTTACATGATCCGCATTCTTGCCTTCACTTGGCCGCCATATTACCTCCGCACATATTAGCTATCCCGTGATTGTGAGAAAAATAGACCTCGCATTCTAGTCTTATTATTTCTATGGGACCAATATAAAGGTTGTTTCCACCACTGATCTCAAAAGAAATACGGGGTCGAGCATTGCTATTGTCTCTGCTGAGATTTTTTGAAGCCCGCGGGAATTCGATTGACGCTATCTTGGTCTACCTGAAGCTAGTTCCACGTCAGACATGTGTTTTTCATTTATGCGATTTTTAAGACAAAAATGGCAGGTTGCTGTGCGTATGAGTGCACAAATCATAGTGATAAAGAAGTTCAGCAGTCAGGTTCTTCAATGCTAGTAACATTTCACAGGTAAAACAGACTTTATGCTACTTTAAAGTACACTTTCATCCATACGTTATGACCTCTACTAGCCATTATTTGTATTTACTAAAATTATGTATTCCCACCAAAAACTTATTTCATTGATATCTCTCCAAATTTAGTTTGGATGCATTATGGTAGCCACAATTGAGCATGTTTCCTTGTACGAGAAGGATACCTGCAGATCGCTAATCTAATTAAATTTTGTTATAAGGTTTCCGAAAGACCCTGAACGACGTCAAAAACTGACTGCCAACCTCCGAAGCGACAATTTCACACTTAGCAAATGCACTGTCATTTACTCTGAGCATTTTCACAGCTCATGCTTTGATAGGACAGGCCAGATTGTCCGTCTAAGGTCAAATGCGGAACTAACTATATTCCAGTTTCCTGAACATCTAATAATGGTAATGCTTTTGAGAAAGCACTCTTTCTTTCCTATATTCCAGTGATGGCATGGAGGGGCTCAGCTTTCCATGCTAAAATAGATACAGCTCTTGGGGGCTCAGCCCCCTCCAGCAAGCATACAATATCATGACTGAATTCTTAACTTGGCCTTAACTTGAGCTTCAAAGTTTTCATAGGAAAGTGATTATACTGAGAGTGAAATAGGCAGTATACAATATTTGCATGCAAATGTTTTACATTTTGTCTATTTACCATTGGATTTACACAACAGGGACAGATACACCATTAACATAAATCCAATAACATTTGCAGCAAATTGCATACAAAAGATAGAAGGGGTTCCTACTTTCTTACAATGATAATGATTCTTACAATCCTGCTACCTTCCCAAAATCATTCAAAAGGGAGTGACACTAGAAAGTGTTACTTGCTGCATTCCTTTTAACTTCCATAGATAGATAATAAAAGGCCCTAGCATCTAGAGAAAGCACTGTGGATGAAACAGCAATAGCAGAGCCCTCAAACTCAGTACAATCTGAACAGCTATAAAGCCCTGAGAATAAGATTAGAAACCTTATTTCAAATGAGCATGCATACAGCCTATCTCATTCTCCAAGGAAAATAAAGAAGAAATTAAATTATGCTTACACAAAACTTGATTTATTGAAAAAGAAACTAAAGGGCTCACAACAGAAGAGAAGATGATTACAAACTAATGTCATATCATTAAAGTCAGTCATAACATGCTTAAAGGAGAAGAGCTTAATTTCATCCAATTGTGAAAGCATTCTCCACGAGTCACTATGTGCAACAGCCCTTTCTCTCATGGAAAGACTTGTCTCATAGAAAGACTTGTCTCCAGAAAGACATCAGATAAGAGATACAGGTATTCAGAGGAATTGCATTCAATTGCCATCACATTACAATTTTCTTCTAGTACAGAATATTACTCTGTAAGGAAAACTCTAAATTTGGCGCTACCACATCCAGCACAAATTAGGAAATGGTACAGTACAGTTCCAGCTGAGCCAGGATTCACAGAGCCAGCTTTTGATGAACTTCAACTTCTGTCATTTCTGCAAGAGAAAAGGGCCATGACGTTCTCTGTTCACTTATGATTGATGAGATGGCCATCCACACACATGCAGAATGGGATGAGCAGAAATACTGTGGGTTTGTAGAATTTGGCACTGGTATAGATGAGAATGACACACTTCCACTAGCTAAGGATGCACTTGTTTTCATGTTGGTTGCTGTAAATAGCACATGAAAAGTTCTATATGCATATTTTCTAGTTAATGGATTAAGTGGTATTGAACATGCAAATCTAATCAAGATATGTCTTAGAAAGCAATTGGAAGTTGGGGTTAAGGTTATCTCTTTAACATGTGACGGCCCTTCATGCCACTTCAGCATGTTGTCAGAACTTGGAGTAAATTTGAATCCTTATAATTAAACAACAAGTTCTCCTCGCCCACACAATAGTGGTGCAAACAACAGACAACCACAATTAAATGCAAAGACATGCGAAAAGAAAATCAGGGAGCAACTAACAAAACTAGTTCTGTTCAAGCACCAATGCAGCAATGCTGACCATACCGCAATATCAGATGGAGAAAAACTGCTTGAAATGCACACAAAAAATGTAGATAAACATAAAGTAAATAAAGGTGCTACAAACCTCTGACATTTTTCACAGTGTGAACTTTACAGGAATACAATTAATCATCGACTTCTGCTAGTAATAGAGCTAGGCCTTGGGTGCGATTCGTGTCCAGTTAAGGTACCACTGATTAAACGCTTAGTTTCATAGACTAAAACGATTTCCGAAACCTACTTCAACAGGTTCTGACCTTAGTCTAATAGCAACTGCTTTTTAACTCCTCGGCAGTTCTCTCCACTTGTTTACTTCGGTAGACCAAGATGGCCGCCAAGCAATTCCTCTGGCCTCGTGTTCTGATAGCCAATGCGCGATCCAGTCTTTCTTTTGAGATCAGTGGTTTCCACTTACAGAAAATTTTCCGCAGACATGGAACGGAATGGAAAAGTAAAACTCGTGCGCACGCACGAGGGTCACGTGAACAAGAAAATTTTCTGTTGAGAGGAAAGGTGAATGAAGCTCAACTTTGTAGGTTAATTGTCCCCCTGCCATTCTTCCACTTCTAGGTTAGGTAGCCCCCTTCCATTATTCTGTTCTCTTACGTTAGTATCATAAAGTTAGGACATCCAAGATGGCCGCTATAGGGTGGCAAAGGTAAACAACGCGTGAATCTTCTTTCCAATGAAGCCTTTGAGAAAACGTCGTAGCAACGCTGTTGGCATATATGTTTGTTCGAACTACACCTTTGCGCTATATTTAACCTTCGAAAAACGCAGAAATAATTGACAGAGATGTGCACTGTGTAGTGATTCCAACATTTTAAATGCACATAAATAGCATTGTCATAATCCCAAAACCTTGTTCTGTTATCGAAAATGTAAACCAAAAACTAAACTTCAACAAGCAAATAAAAGTACACACAAGAATATTTTACAACATCTTTGTTTCGCAATTGATTCGATGGTGTAAGCCTACCATACAATGTAAAGCAGAGGGTCTAGGACCTTAGTAGAACCACACGTTTATTAATTTTAAGAAAACTGACTTTTTTACGAACTCCTCTTTTCATTTCCTTTCATTGCTAGTACTATTCGCGCCCAATAATCAAGGCAAAATAGAGTGTTTCCGTATATATTTTAGCTCTATGCATTGTGAAAACCTGCTTTTGTAGGTATGCTCCTAAACTTTTCTAACCATCATTTTCTAACCCTTTAAAGTCATTTCTCGAATTCCAAACCCCCCCCATTTACTTTGACCCCCGTTTATCTAAGTTTAGAACTTTTCCAATGCCCCTGTTTACTAGGACCCTCTGTTTATTTGGCACTTGAGAGTACATTAACACGATGGCTTTCATCATAATTTCGCCAATACTTACAAATTAATAGGATAGAGCTTTACAAATATATGTTTCTCTTAGGTTGCTAATGAAGCACAATTCATCATTTAGTGAAAAAACAGAATAGGTGCAAAATATGTTGAGAAGTTGATGGTTGTTTCAAATATGCTTTATAGAAAAGATAAATTTTTACATAATATGGCATACATAGATATATGCATAATCTATTTGATAAAACAGCCATTATATGTCACCATATGTCAGCTAGTGCTGATGTGGGCCTACTACAACTCCAAATGCAATGTATACCTAATTCATATTCATATAGCACATCAAGGGTACTGTTGAGAGGATGGAATAATGGGGGAGGATTTGTTTATTAACCATCTACAGCTTTTTTTAGTATTGAAGCACTCCTTGAAGAAAATAGTTCACTTGATTAAACTGGCAAAGGAGATGCATGAAATTTGATTAAACTAGTAGGAAATGCATCAGATTCATAATAATGGCACAATCAAGTAGGGCTTCATTGTAAAATTGCACCAGGTTCAAGCAACAGATGTTTACATTTTTGAATCAAGTTACAAGGATACCACCTAAAGTGGCAAAATTACAGCATGAAGGTGAAAGTTACTGGTCAAATTTAAAGAGCACATGAAATAAAAACAAAATATGTCGGAATTGGGCAATTTGAACACGCTGATAACGAATTTCATGTTTAAATTTTCGGCAAATGATTGTAAATAGTTAATTTTCACTTGTTACTGGCACTAATTGGTGGCTCTTTCGATTGGAGACTGGGGCGAGCTTTATTCTTGCATGTGACGTCAGATTGTTTGTTAAGAATCACGATCTTGTTGTCGAGTTCAGATAGGCCACTATGTAAGCGATTGATTCTGAGAGTGATAATGAGTATTATGGCAGTAATGATAGTGATGAGGAAATAGAAGTAACTGCTGTCGCTAGTATCTTTGAGCTGTACTTGAATGAACCACTGGTTCCCAAAGATGATGGCATTAGAGGACAAAACCAGGCCGTCGCTGATGGGAACAAGAATGTGGATGGGCTTACACAGCAGGAATTAGAAAATAGATACGAGAGGGTTAAACCGTTGTAAACTTGGTGTGTTTGTTCCCATTGTCGTCCAGAGCTGTTAGTTGGATCTCGAGAGTTTCTATATTGCCATGAAATAGCCGAATCTTATGGAAAAGTTGTGTTCGACCGATTGACTGACACTTATGTAGGCAATGGCACAACATCCAAACTTCCGCACAGAATTGTATGACCGCGTCACGAAGGAGAACTTGCGACCAGCATCCTCTGCATGCCCCATCTTTCAGCCCTTTTTTAATAGCCTCAGATTAGGGTACGATTCCCCTGGAGATGATTTTTCAGCGCCAAATGAAGTACTTTTTACTCTGTCGGAGAAATATTTTGTTTCCATCGTGTTAGAGAGAAATGCGGTAAGTTTAAACTTTGACTTAATTTTCAAACTTTCATAAAACAACCTATATACATCAACTTCAACCATATTTCGCCAGTATCACGAATTTCAATGCCTTAGCTTTCGATTAAAGTCATTCCCGGTATTATTTGGGCTCTCCCAGGCGATTTAAATGTTCGTACAAAACGTGCACTTCTTGCGCTTCCAAGAATTAGGCCAGTAGTGAGCTATAGTATACAGCCTTCATTGAACGCCCATGTTAGAGCACATGCAATAGCTACCCCCCGGACCACCCCCGGGTTTATTTGGCACTTGAGAGTACTATTTATGATTTCATTGTTTTACCAATGTACCTTGCTGGTAAATTTGCTTCCGTTCCAACCATAGCATACTTTTTGCCCATTCCCCCCTTTTACCCCCACAACGTATATTTTTTTGAAAAGACACCCTCATATTCAAATTCTGCCGGTCAGATTCTCCCTTTTTGCCTAGTTTCAACACAAGTTGAATACTTTCCATTTTATTGGAAGCCATGATACCTATACTATGGACATGTGACACATTGTTTATCTATTGTATTGTTATATCTATTGTTGTGTTGCCGGTTCCGGTCTTATGACTACCTCATGTTTGAGATTCTGTTCCGTTACGTTTTACGACTGTTCATTGATTGTTGCATGCTATGAGTTATGATATTTTACTACGATCGTTGTGGCTCTTTTTTGTCTAAGTTCTAACAGGTTATGGGCCCAGAATATCCCTTCTGAAGGTTCATTAACTGTAGGTTCATGAAAATATGGCAACGTCTGATGATTCTGCAGGAAACGCCCTGAAATTTGCGAAGATAAACAGCTCTAACTATCGATCATGGGCATTCAACATGAGACTCTATTTAGAGAGTCAAGATTTGTTTGAACACGCAGATGGCACTGCCGAGTCGCCTGGAGGTGAAGCTACAGGGAATGAGTTGAGGAGTTTTAGACTGAAAGCCAAAAAGGCGTGGACATATATCTGTCTTGCTGTTGAACCGGACGAACAACTACATATAAGAGATACGAAGACAGCGAAGGAAGCATGGGATGCCCTGAAGAGCCAGTTCGCACGTGATTCTATATCGGAAAAGGTGAGACTAAGGCAAAAGTACTACTCCTGTAGATTTCATAGTAATGGGAATATGTTGGAGCATATAAATTATTTGAAATCACTGCACGATCAATTGCGAGAAATGGGAGTTGATGTAAACGATCAAGAATTAGCCATGACTCTGTTAGCCAGCTTACCTGACGAGTATATGCCTTTAATAACAGCATTGGATGCTGTTGGAGAACACGAACTGTCATTTGAAAAGGTCAAAGGTATGTTACTTAACGATTTTGAGCGTAGATATGATAAAGTAGAGGTTAAAAGACAGGATGATGCCCTATCAGCAAGGAGCTATTTTAACAGTAGGCAAAGAAATAGAGGACGCAGCCCTAATGTACATCAAAAAAAACAAGGTAGATCAGGTATTACACAACCGTTTAATGGAACATGCCATTATTGTAAAGAGCAAGGTCATTACACAAGGGATTGCCCTAAAAAGAAGGCGCCAAATTTAAATGGCTCAAGCACTGTGACAGTACCTACAAATTCAGCACATATTATTGAAGAGAATAGCGATAGCAAAATTGAAAACGAAGAAGCTCTGTTTACAGGTGAAAATGTATTAACATCTAAATCTTGTTGGATAGTTGATTCTGGTGCTACGCAACATTTGACATACGAGAGAGACTCACTATCTGATTTTGTAGAGTTTCAACAACCAAGCACTATTATTCTTGGCGATAACCGTGCAATATTTGCGTATGGGAAAGGTACCTATCGATTTACTACTAATGTTGAAGGAAAGTTGCAGAAAATTGCACTTCATAATGTCTTGTATTTTCCAGATCTTGGAAAAAACTTACTCTCTATGCGTGCAATGACAAAACTTGGTGCCACAGTTGAATTTGAAGCTGAAAAGTGCAAAATCTTGCGAAACTCAAAATTGTTGGGAATTGGAGAAATAAAAAGCAAGCTGTATGTGTTAAAGCTTATTTCTTCTGATGAAGCAAACACAGTCAATTGTACTTCCAATCTGGAGCTTTGGCACTGTAGATATGGACATCTGGGAATTGACAATCTTGTGAAATTATCTGACCATAATATGGTTGTTGGATTAGATAGTATCTACTCAACTGGTGAAAAAGCAATCTGTGAAAGTTGTGTAATGGGAAAACAGCATAGACTACCTTGTCCAAAAAGCTCGTCCACTGCTACAACTGATGTTATGGGATTAGTGCACAGTGACGTGTGTGGACCAATGAGTACTCCTTCTATTGGTGGATCTAAGTACTTTGTGACCTTCACTGACGATTTCACACGATATACTTGCGTATATTATATGAAGCAGAAGTCTGAAGTTTTTGGATAAATTTAAAGAATATGTCAATCTGATGAGCAACACCACTGGAAAGCGAGTAAAAGTTTTGCGAAGTGACAATGGCGGCGAATACTGTTCTGATGCATTCAGTGAATATTTGAAGCAGCAGGGTATCAGTCACCAAACAACTGTACCAAACAGTCCTGCCCAAAATGGACTTGCTGAGCGTATGAATCGCACTTTGGTGGAGTCTGCTAGATCAATGATGCATCATGCAAATGTTCCAACTCAGTTCTGGGCAGAGGCAATTAATACTGCATCATATTTAAAGAATCGAAGTCCTTGTGTGGCAGTAAAGGACAAAACACCCTATGAGTGCGTGTTTAATAAAAAGCCAGATGTGTCAAATTTAAAGGTATTTGGATGTGCTGCTTTTGTACATATTCCATCTCAAAGTCACAAGAAATTTGATGTAAAATCAAAGAAAATGATCTTTGTTGGCTATCCTGATGGCACAAAGGGTTATAAGCTCTATGATCCTGTTAAAAGGCAATTTATTCGTAGCAGAGATGTCATTTTTGTAGAAGGTACTTTTCATGACTTCCAAAGACCTAATGTTTCAAGTTCCAACACTCACTTTATGAATCATGATATCCTCACTGATGAAGAAAGAGATTATAATGATAGTGACACTCAAATACTTGATGAAAAGTCCACAGTGGGACAAACATACGAAGAAAAGTTTATGACAGAGGTTGCTACATTACCTGAAAACAGGCAGAGAAGACCACCACAAAGGTTCATTCAAGAAGAAGCCGACTACTGTTTTACTGCTGATGCATTAACTGGTGACATTGACGAACCAAAGAACTTAAATAAAGCATGGCATGATAAACATTCAATACAGTGGAAGCAAGCAACGGACTCTGAATTTGCATTCTTGAAAAGTAATGAAACTTGGGATTTAATTTCATATCATTTTGTGCGAGAAAAAGTAGCTAATAAACTGATTGAAGTCAAATACTGCTCAACTGAAGATATGGTTGCAGATATGATGACTAAAGGACTTCACAAAGTTAAATTTGAAAGACTCAGAAAAATTATTGGACTCACAAACAATTGATATCTTCATTATTTTTATCTACTTAGCATAGGTATCAAGTGGGAGTATTGGAAGCCATGATACCTATACTATGGACATGTGACACATTGTTTATCTATTGTATTGTTATATCTATTGTTGTGTTGCCGGTTCCGGTCTTATGACTACCTCATGTTTGAGATTCTGTTCCGTTACGTTTTACGACTGTTCATTGATTGTTGCATGCTATGAGTTATGTTATTTTACTACGATCGTTGTGGCTCTTTTTTGTCTAAGTTCTAACACATTTTCCACTATTCGGATCTGAAGGTTTAAGGCCGCAACTTTTCGCCTAAATCCTTATTGTAAAATTTGAAAACTTTCAGTGGCATAACTTCTCTCACATAAAAGATAACTCAATGGGGTAAGCTTTTTCTTGAACCATTTTCATTTCTTAATTAGAAAACACTAGGTTGATCTTTATCTTTGATGAAAAAAAATTTTGTGCCAGTGCCTAACTTATGCTTGCACAACCCAGCATGAAGACCATGCAGCTCTTATGAATATGACTATTTTTAAAATGGTGGTTACTTTACTAAAAGACAGACAAGGAAAGAATTATAAGAAGAAGCATGGTCAATCAGAGAATGAGTAAGTCTCTTCACCAGCACTTTTTTCTGGTTGTCAGCAACCGGCATATTCTACCAAGCTAGCTTCAGTGTTTGTATATACACTGGGTGTCACTTTATCTAAATTTTGCAACTGTAAAGTATTCTCACAATTTAAAACGTTTATTTGTTTATAGGTTTCTACATGCAGTGGCATATCGATGGCTTGCTAAATGGTTTTTTGGCTACTTTGATTTGGTCAATACTAAGGGATTACTGACATGTGCATATACATTCTTATGGAGAAAGTATCCTACATATAATGCAAGGGGTTTTGCGACAACTGATGAGCGTGAATGAGCCCAAAATTAACTGATCTGTTTGAACAATGAAAGTTTCATTCCTTTAATCATGTGCACACAACAGGGCACCCCCTTATCAAAAACTGGAAAATGAAACCTTAGCCCTTTATTAAGAGGCAGCATGTCATGACAGAATGACTGTCAACATTTTTATACAGGATAGAATCAGTGGCGGACACTATGCAATTTATGGGGGGGGGGCGAAAACAGTATGGGGGTCTGGGGGCGAAGCCCCCAAGGAAAATTTTTGGTGACCACGCCCTTCAAACTCTCAGAAAACATGGGCAACGCCCTTTTTGATGTATTTGTCATTTATTTAAAGTCGTAGTGTCTCTGGATCCGCATAAATTTAAATGTAGGGAAAACATAGAAACGGATAATGTTTCCATTTCCTGTGACACAGTGCTATCTATTTTGAATGAAAATACGTATTACGAATGGAATGGCAGCCTGTTGTGATATTTGAGCTTTTCAATTGTTCAGTTCATGCAGACAGTATTCACCTTTAAAGCTGATAATGATGAGATAACAACGTAATAGAAGCATAATGACAGGTCGAAATAATAGTGCGCTATAGAAACCAGACCCTTTCATTGAGCCAACTATCATCAAAATGCCTTGTGAAATAATGTCGATTTGTGTATGAAATCAAAAAGTACGTCAATGATCGCTGGGAGTCATGACGCAAACCAATTTAGTGCGGGGGGGAAAGACTGCCGACAATTTACAGCTGCAAAGGATTAGAGTGACGTAAAATGGTGTTACGCCTAGAAATAACTTTTTGAAAAGTTCTATTTATTGGACAGAATGAAACCTGCATTTCAGTAGAGATTTTTCAGTTATCAAAGTCGTAAGAACGCCGAAAGTCAGATTCATTGCAAAATTTTAGTTTACCACAGTGACTTCATCCACTTGCCAGAATGAAAAGAGAAAAACAATCGGTCAAAAGTCAATCTATAACATCGTTTTTTGCCAAACGGATGCATCAAGAGGTGAGTAGACAGTTTCGATCTTAGGCGTTCTAATAATACTAAGATAGCTGTAAAGAGCTATTAGGTATTTTGCTAAAGAGTCTGGATCGAGCGTTATTTGCAGACATTTTTATACCCAAGGCTCGATTAAGTGGTGTTGGGGCTTCTATCTCTTTTTTTACATTCGAAAATTTCACAAAATGCATCCATTTATCGTTCGATTAAGATTCTTTTTAGAATGGGTAAAAGTAAAAGCCGTGCTAGGTATCTGCCTGGAGAAACAATATCACATGGTATTGACAGTTATCATTGACAGTTATTGTGTAGCACGTTATAATTTTTTCTAATGGAGCTTTTGTTAGAACATCCACTGTTAGGTTAGATTTTTTGCCTCATGCAATAGATGAAACCTAGAAATGCTCTAATCCTGAAGACTCAGCCAAAAAGTCAAAATGTTTATAAGGGGCTACATCATATGTATCTAATAATTACCAGAAAAACTAACTTTATTCCATAAACCCAAGTTGTTTGCCAACCACACTGATGTTTAATTGCCAAGATATTGCTGCTGAACCATTGACTTAATTTAAATAACATGTAAAGTTTGCTTATACGTGGAACTTCTCTTCTAGCCTGAAAAAACTGACAAGGGCAACAATTTAGAGGCCCATGAAGAAATTGTTGTTGAACGTCATGAAAATCTCGCAGAAACGACTAGGACTTGGCAGACGATGCAAAAAGACACAACTTCGGAAAGTGACACTCAGTTCCAGGCTCCGATGACAGCTTCTGATGATGACCTAGGAAGGGTGGATTGTGGTCCTTCACAGCCCAAGTTAGCATCATTCCCAAAAGGCCGCAAGAACCGCTGCTTTAGAGCTATCTGGTATGAAAGCTTTCGATGGCTCGAATACAGTGTCAAACAAGACAGGGCATTTTGCTTTGCAAGCAGGAACTTTAGCACTTCTACGTCAAAGTCTGACATAGCATTCACGAAAACTGGCTGGAATGCTTGGGCCAAGGCTATGGAAACAAATCGAGGGCTACGAAAGCATGATGCATGCAGTGACCACCTTCTTTCTATGACCCGTTGGGAGTCCCATGCTAGCCAACGAGAGCAGGAAGCAGTTGGCATCAGGAATATGCTGGATCCAGACCGGCCTTCAGTTGTTAGCAATAACCGAGAGTATATGAAGATGCTACTCCAGTATCATCAATATTTTTGCTCGGAAGAAATGGCATACCGAGGACACGACGAAACAACTGAATCACAGAATGCTGGTAAATGGAAGGAATTTATCAATCTGATGCTACGAACAAACCCTTTGTTCAAGAAGTATCATGACAAGATGAAGCAGCGATACAGGACTTACGATTACACATCAAAGCATTCATCCAATGAATTGGTCAAATCAATGGCTTTTGAGGTGAGAAGAACCATCAAAGAACAGATCGACGAGGCAGGCATGTATTCAATGCTGATTGATGAGTGCAGGGATAATGCTGGACATGAGGAGCTGGCAATATGCTTTAGGTTCGTCAATGATTCGGAGGAGATTGAGGAGCGCTTCTACGAACTTGCCTGGCTTAAAGAAACAGATGCTGCAATGATCGTCAACACAGGAATATTGCCTGCTTTTGAAAGAATGAACACTTCAGCCTCTCTGCTTGCTGTAGGGGCAGATGGTGCTTCTGTCATGAGTGGATGCTATGAGGGAGTTGCTGCAAGGCTTGCACGGCAGTATCCTTGGCTGATTTATATTCACTGTGCCGCTCATCGCCTAAACCTGATCGTCGCAACTTACCTCAGTAAGGTGACAGCAGCAAAGGAGGTCATTGAGGCATACAAAGCCTTGCATAAGGTTTTCAACGTTGCAAAGCATAAGGAAATCTTTGAGGAATCTCAAAAGGAACAGTACCCAAAGGAACCATTGATGGCAGCTTCTTCACTGACGGAAGCTCGATGGGCCTGCAAGTTTGAGGGAGTCAACACGATAGTGAGACGGTTTAAAGCGATTCTGGTCAGCCTTCAAACAATTGCAGGTTCCACTTCAAACCAATCAGACGTCGCTGCTGGCTTGTACCATAAACTGCTGTCCGGTAGATTCATCATTTCTCTTTGTTTTCTTCATCGTGTCTTGGCCATTATGAATGGATTGAGTAAGGCAATGCAAGAGAGCAACATCAAATGGATTGCAATTGCAAGTGAAATGCTGGCTGTGCGACAGTTGTTGCAAGGTCTAAACGTACATGACATTCTTGATGCTGCCAAATCAGGCTGATAGGACATGATTTCTTCAAATAATATTTGAAAGCAACTGCTGGGTACTTTCAAATGCATGTCCCTTAGTTCATTAACATAGCCTAGAAAAATATTTAATTTAGAATTTGTGTTTCTCAGGTGAATTCCAAATTGGAATATGAGTGGTATTTACAAATTGTATATTTTCAGCAAGTTTTCATTAGTTCTATTCTTACCATAAGTTTGTAGGATAGCCCTTTCTTTGACAGCTTTTTCACCCATTTTCTATTTTGGCCAAACAATCTTGGTATATGTCCTACCATCCTTTGATAGTTCCTTTTCCCTATGCAGATTCTCATTGAAATGCAGGCTGGCCAAAATATGCCTATAAATATAGTACTGGAACTGTGAACAATTAATAATTTTTTTCAAACTTTCATTTAAACAATGTTTTTTTAAATTTCTCATTAATCAAAGACTTATACAATACAATTGTACAACAATAAAATTATCAACAATATCATAGGAAAGGTAATCAAAAGTTCTGGATTTCAATTCTGGATTTCAATTCTGGATTTGTCTATGCCTTATTCCTACCACAAAATAAATTAATGTACTTGTTGTGCAAATTGTAATGTTTAGTTCACTCCTGGCAATAAATAAGCAAGGTCTTTCATCACAACCAAGGTATTTGAGCATATCCAGAAAAGATGAACTGCTCATAATAATAGTAATGCACATATAGAGTACTGAAGGCTATAGATATATATTCTAAAGCACTGAACAATTTTTTTTCAAACTTCATATAATTCAATCAACACTACAAATACAATTATACACCTCACTAATACTAGGTAGTGCACAATTGGCTAGCCTGCTAATAACATTTAAAACTAAATATGGTAACAACTATAAGGAAAAATACAAAAGTAGAATAAAGATAATGATGTAAATATGAAATCATTAAAAGTTTAATAAGTTTGGACATGTCCATTGCTTATTGCACCTGCTATAAATGTAGTAAGAACATCTGATGGCAATATTTGATGCTTTCATGACAATGTTATTCTGGACATTAGCGTCAAAACGCAGATCTTGAAGCATTTGTAAAAGGGAGTCAGAAGATACGCCAAAGATGCCAAGAGCACTCATTGAGAGGTTAACAAACTTAATGCTGGTGTAGTTTGTTCTAAGGCTATTGAAAAGAGGACGATATTTTGCTAATTTGCGGTCACTATTGATTGTAATGTTGGATTCAAAACCAACCGCCAGTTCCAGCATATAAACAGAAGTTTCATTGAGTATAAGGACAAGATCAGGCCTGAGAGAATCTCCAGTAACCAAAGAAGGAGATGGGAAAGAAGGGAGATCAGCAAATAATGAGGTATTCTTAAGTGAGGATAGTGAATTGGCCAGATGTAAAAGTACAGAGTTATGACGCCAGGTATATCTACCATCGTCGAGGTAAGACTTG